>CM058043.1:6063494-6261191 GCA_030169165.1 Centaurea solstitialis | reverse complement strand
GGCACAATGGGTCTTATGATTTGGGAACAAGAGGGTTGAAGGGATCGTTGTATCCTCGAATAAGCTGAGAATATTTTTTTGAAAAGATTGAAGCAACCACAAAGACGACTTCCCATAAATATTTTACAAAAGCAAACGGAAATCTTCTCCTAGAAGAACTAGATAATCGAGTTCTTAATCGAGCAAGGCTGCACCTCCCAAACTCCGTTTATGAGTAGTTCATTGATCGAATTTCTTCTTTTGTCGTTGACCAGGTCGTGGAAGTTCTTAGAATTTTCATCTCTGCCGTGAATCCATCTACACTTCGCTTTTTGCTTAATATCCTCAAGAGCATGAAGTCATGGAGGTTGAGTTTATCTAACAAGAGTCCTCTTTCTTACTTCAGCTTAGTCCAAATTCGACTGCAGGTTTTTTCTTCGTCCTGAGGTTTTTCCTGCACCATCAAACCCCTTGTTCCGTATTTATTTCTATTCGCACATCTTTATCAAACTAGGTTCCTTTCTTTAGTTGGACAAGTCTCATAAGTCACCTTAAGTCGTCTTAAGTGCGAGTTTTAGCATTAATACGTACTTATGTTACACTAAATATGAAGTGTAACAATTTATTCTTTTCGCGTTTTGATAAGATAATACACCTATTATAACCTTTGTATCTATATTATTGATTATAATATATATAGATGGAGGTTCATTTGTAAACCTCAAATATCTTGTAAACCGTGTAAACCAATCCACACAATTGATTTTCAAAAATATTTCCATAATCATTGACTTACCATAAATTTCACATTTCCATACTTTCAATGAATCCATATCCTCCTTTGATTTTTTTGATCAAGGGTCACGATGGGTTCACAAAGTTTACAAGATATTTAAGGTTTACAAATGAACCTCCCTATATATATATATATATATATATATATATAGAGAGAGAGAGAGAGAGAGAGAGAGAGAGAGATAGGGATATTCAAACGAGAAACATATCAATTTAAAAAAACGTGAGGAGCAATCTCAGCCACTTATCTCGGTTAACAAATGTGTCTTTAATCGGTTCCCCCTTTAATAATCTCTACCTCCTGTGTAAATATTGTGGATGAAGTTTGCAAGAAAAGACGTTAGTTTATAGAATGTTGAGGACGTCCACTAGAATCCATTTTTGTTTGTTTAAAAAAAAAATACTTAACAAAATCTTTTAAATCAAAAAATCAAGAGGTTTTAAGATTTTAGATTGTTTATTTTAATTTTATGAAAATATTTTAAATTTTTTTACTGTCCTCGCTAAAAACAAACGACACCTTAATATGTCACGTTAAAAAAGTTGTCCCTCACTACAAAGATTTTGTATTTTTACGCTGACTAGTGACTACTCATCATATAAAAATATATTTTAATCAAATAAAATAAACTATAATAAAATACTCTTTACTATAGTTTAATACCGTTTATATAATATTTTGTTTTCGATAAATAAGGGTGTATAAATTAATTACATAAAACATTTAATTTATAAATGTTTAATTCATGATGTAATTTAAGTTTTTAGTTTTATTATCTAATTAGTATTTTTGCTGTGTTGTAATATAAATTATATTCTGTATTTTTAAATATTCATTACATTAGTATTATTAATACAAGTTTTTAATATGGTTCCACAATAAAATGATGTTACAGTTTTATGAAACTATTTAGGATTTCATGACATATGATATAGGTTCTATCATCATGATTTGCATTTAATGTATTACTATTATGTCTTGTTATATAAAACCAAAGAAATAAAGTATTATTATGGATATCAAATCTTTTAAAATGAAAAGATTAACAGGTTGAAATTTAGATATAAGAACAATTGGTGGTCCTCATTCATGAAACGAATCCCCCTAAAACTTACAATCAATAGAGAGAAAAAAGCGGGAACATGATCGAGGATAAAGTACTTTTCATATAAAAAAAAAGAATGTTTACATCAATTTTGTTCTATATCTAGAAAATTTGCAACCATTGTACATATAGTTTGAGTTCATTAACATTTCATGTCTTTGTTGAACCATAGTGATCCTAACTCACTTTTTGTGATGTATTAAACGAGGTAATTGGGGATTGCAGAGGTGAAGAAAAGAATGGTTTTGGTGGCACTTCTAGCTCCTCTATGCTTCCCTCTAACATTTCAATTACTTCATCGATGGATGGCCTTTGAACTGGATCTGCTTGTATACACGATAAGCCAACTATTGTCATCTTTCTAACATATTCATTTTCCTTAATACTTGTTACACCTTCTAATAATATTTCATTCTCCTTGAGACGACTATAAATCCAATGAGGAAAATATACCTCATTTGTAAGCCCAGAACCAACAACATCGATATTTATCCCTCTTTCAACCATTTCTAGTATCAACGTTCCATAGCTATACACATCAGATTTATGGGATATTCTTCCAAAGGTTCTGTTAAAAACTTCAGGGGCAATATACCCAATGGTGCCTCTAGCCTCTAACACAGAAACCATACTTTCTTTCCTAGAGTACAATTTGGACAGGCCAAAATCTGTTATCTTAGGGCAAAAGTCTTCATCGAGAAGAATGTTATGTGGTTTTATGTCAAGATGCAAAATACGAGTGCTGCACCCACGATGCAAGTAGTCAAGACCTCGTGCTATTCCAAGTACTACCTCATACAACCCCTTTAGTCCTATGTGTTCCCTTAACTCAAGAGTACCACAATGAGTTAAAAACTTGTCCAACGATCCATTTGGCATGAACTCGTATACCAAAGCTCTTTTTTTATATTCAAAACAAAACCCTAAGAGAGAAACAATGTTAACATGAGAAGTCCTACTGATGCTTGCAACTTCATTTATGAATTCTTCTCCACTTGCTTTAGATGAGTTCAAAACTTTTACTGCCACGAGACGGCCATCGGATAGTTTTCCTTTAAACACAATTCCGAAACCTCCTTGTCCTAATTTGTCTTGGAATGAGTTTGTTATTTTCTTGATATCGAAATACTTATACCTTTTCATTCCTACGGATCCATATTGCATGATAAAGGCCTCAACTCTTCTATCGTCCATAGTTTTTTGCTTAAAGGTGGCTACGCAGTTGCTCGATGAACACTTCATAATGCAATATATCATTAACATCAACATCATTGTTAGTAGAGCAACTCCAACTCCAATAACTGTGATCAAAACAAATAGTACTATTACTTCATCTAAACACCACGAAAATATTGTATGAACTCGCCTACCATCACCATTTCCTATTTTAAACTGAATCATATAAGGTAATTGAAGTAAAAACATACCTAGTTTCACTTTCAAATTAGCCCCTGCAATAACAATAAAACAATACTATTAAAGATGTTAAGTATGAGAAGTATAAATTAGAAAGAACACCTCAAGGTCTTTTGCACAAAAAGTGTCAGGATCGATTTCTCAACAAGAAACAAACACTCACAAAACAAACTAAAGTATTGCGGAATAAAACTTTAATTGGAATCAAAACAATGAACTGAAAACTTGCTTTACGTTAATACTTTCAATTACAAACTTACTCACAAAACCTCAATCTACAAGAACAGATCTCTAGTAGACGAGCAATACTTCTCTATTGCTAGGAAACTTCTTGAGGTTCTGATTTTCTCTCACAAAAACTAAAGAGATCTTTTGTAATCTATTCTAAATCAACTATATATACAGATTACAAGATAAGCATAAAGGAAAACAAATCTGCTAAACAAATTCCAAGATATTCGGAATCTTTTCCTTATCGCATCAAACAGATTATCATCCTTACCGTATCATTAGAAGCAGCATTAACAGAGAGAGGCATTAACTACAACTATTAAACTGACTAGCAGCAGTAACAACTAGCAGTAATAATAAGAAGCAGTTATAACTTCTAACACAATAATAACCATTACTACTTCTAATTCTCCTTTCAGCAGTAATAATAAGCGATAGCAGCATTAAGTCTTCCCTTGTATTCATCACTACTGCAGTATTAACATCCCTTCCTCCAAGCAGTAATAACTTTCTTCAGCAGACATAATCAGACTTAAAGCTTTTCTTCAACCCGATACTTCTGCTATCCAAAATAACCCAACAAACTCCCCCTACTTAAGTGTTCATCCCTGAACATTTAAGTTCTGCAATTGTTGAAGAAATTTCAAAACCAACTCTGTTCCCATAGCAGAATTTTCATGACCAGCAAGCTTTACTCTCTCCATTCCCCGTAGTCTTTCAGCATCATGAGTTTGATCACCATCTACAAAATAATATTCCTTAACCACACCATTGATAGTTAAAGAATATACACCACATTTTGCAAAAAGTCTCCATTCATTAACTGTCTCACATGGTTGGTTCATAAGAGTTTGTACTCTTGAAGGCTCAAATAACCAACACAGACCTTCCAATGCACTTTTGATCTTCAAAATGATTGGTTCATCACTGTCATCTTCCAAAAGACTTTCATACAGCTGCATACCAATCTCAAACATCTCTCTGAGATTCTGCCTTGTGCATACCTTCAGTATATCAGCTAGAATTCCTCCCCAGCTTGCTTTTCCATCTTCCCAAATGACTTTGTAGTACAGTGAACCACTCAACTCTCTAACAAACCACTCCTTCACTTTCTTTTCAGCTCCATCATCCTTACCAATCTCTTCAGGATCAAAATCATCATCAAATTGCATAATTCTCTGATTGATCCTCTCCATAAACTCCTTGTCAAGATCAGACAGAATAGACTTCTTCTTCCCAATATCAAGTAGACTTGTGCACAACCTGTGATCAAAGTCATACCTTTTATCCAACAAAAAGTAGCACTGTCTTGTTTTAAAGCTGATTGAAACAACCCTGTTTCTCTTGAAAGTGCTCCAAGCAGTTGCTCCAACTCCTCCAAATGCCTCACAGGTCATCTGAGATTCTTTCTTCCTGTAATCATCTCTTGATTTTTCAAAGGCAAACATCACTTTCAGATCTTCTATCAATTGAACAATCTCTGTTCTTCCTTTAGGATCCTTCACACAGCCAATTTCATACATTTTCTTCAAATCAACTATGCTCAGTCTTGAAAACAATCGATAAGTGCTTCTGTGAGTGTCCAACTTTCCTCCTTTGCTTTCAATTACCCAAGACATCTGATCATCCTTTCCTTGTGAATCCCAGTCTATAATATCAGATCCTGCTGAGTCATGCACCAACTTAGCTTTCTTAGCAGCTTTCTTGTGGGCAATTGATTTCTTCCTCTTTGCAGCTTTCTCCTTTAGTCTCTCTTCCTCATCTTCCTTCTCTTTCTCAGATTCCTTCTTTTGTTCTTGCTCCTTTTTCTCTTCAATTTCCTTCTCATTCTCAGACTCACTTACCACAGCCACATCATGTTTTCTCTTGCTCCTTCTTTGTATCACAGGCATCTCTTCCTCTTCCTCTTCCACCACTTTTACTTCTTCTTTCTTCTGCTGCATGGCATCTCTTTCTAGATTGTACCTTTCTTCAACTTTCTCATCAGACCATCCAGCATACATACTTTCAGTTCCACCAACAGCATTCACAAGGAATTTGATTCTGCTTTTCTTCTCTTCAGCCTTTGACACTTGCTTTGTTCTTCTTGTAACCTTCTTTGGTGCAGCCTTCCTTTTCTTTGGCTTTGACTTTGGTACAATTGATTTCTTTGCAGCTTGATCTTCTTCCTGTTGCAGCTTCTTAGCCAATTCCAGTGATGCTTCCTGTTCAGCAGCCTTCTTCCTTGCCATTTCTAGCTCATCTTCAGTCATCATTGAGACAATCTTTCTCAGTGACATTTCTTCAGCAATCTCCTTGGGAATATGTTTTGGTATTTTCTTCTTAGGCTCTTCTATCATAATACCCTTTCCCTTGTCTTTTGGATCACTCTTCTTCTTTTCATCTTTCTTCACTTCAGCTTTCTCTTTAATCACTATTCCCTTGGTTGGAATCACCTTGGGAGTAGCCTTTGGTAGTGTAGTTTCAACATCAACCCTTTCTTCAGCATTTACCTCTGTGGTATCTTTGGGTTCTTTTTCTTTAACTTCATCATCCTTCTTCTTTTCAACCTTTGATACTGCTGCTTTCACAATCTCAGATTTCACCTTCAACTCCCCCTTAGCCTTTACCTTCTCCCCCTTTGTGAAGGCAGCTAAAGTAGCATACCTCCTTTGTAAGGCTGAGATTTGCATATTCTGTATAGCAACCCTTGCACCCTGATTTTGACACTTCTTAGATAAATCAGAAACCAGTTGATTCTGAGTTTTGACCATCTTTTCTAAAATCTCCATCCTGATTGCAGTCTCCTCATGCTTGGAAGCATGATCTTGAAATTGAGCATCATGGTTCTTCAAATCTTTGGCTATTGCAGCCAATGCAGTCGTCAATTCATTCTGTGAAAAACTACCCTCACCAGCTTTAGAAGTTGAACCCTTCCTTGCTAGATCTTTGGGAACTTTAGTAGCAGTTTTCAACCTGGTTGAAACACTATCTACTCCCATGGTTTCTTGGCACCTGGGTCCTCCAAATGATTTCTCATTCAGAGTTGCCGTGGAGGGGGTCTTATTGATGTTCACACTGGCCTGATGTACACCTTGTGCAACACCAGTAGTGTGAGCCACACCATCCACATGCCCTGACATCTCCTTAGCGGGCACCTCCTTAGTATTGGAGTTGGGGGACACTCCTGTGGTTTCCCTTTGGATAAACTCAAGTGGAGAGTGCTCCACAAGAGGGCTTTGAGGTTGAGGGTGAGTAGACTCAAAAGAGGAAGGAGCTCTTTTGATCTTTCTGATATATACTTTTAGTGCAGGGGATGGGGTCTTATGAACAGGGGACTGAGGGACATTTGAGGTGGTAGGTGTGGGTAGGTCATCAGGGGGTGTGCTTGTATGGATAGGCTGCAAGCCTGATGCCTCACCTGTGGGTGGAATCACTCCCATCATTGTAGGGAACAATGGGGTGAAAGCTGAAGTGCCACTTCTTTTCATGTTTGAAAACATCTTGAAAGAAGGGTCATTCCTGTTATAGGTCTGACCAATGGCAGGTACATCCGGCAATTCCATGTTAATCACTTCTTGAACAAATCTTGGATACATGTAAAAAGATTTGGATGTAGATTTTGGATCCAGATTTGCCACAAGATTTTCAAAAATCATGTTTGAAAAGTTGAATCTTCTGGATGTAGCCAAACAAACTAATGCAGATGCAATAGTACTTCCAAACTCATCCCATCCAGAATATTTCTTAGAAAAACAGTGTATAAGGATATGAACAAGAAACTTCCATTGATGGCCAAAGTACTTTTTCTTGATTTTCAAAGACTTAAGGGAGCCTTCATATCCCATTTGGGCCAAAGCAGGAAAAATATCAGAAGTAGGAATAGAGGTCTCACCTCCTTCATCATCTAGGTGTAAACACCTTCGGATTGTGGATTCTGAGACTGTCAAGTGCCTGTCACTTACAGTTGTTTGAATAACCTTGGTGTTGTTGAGGGTTTCAACGCGAGCATTCCTCCAAAAATCCTTCTGATGAAAGATGTAGATCTTTGGATTGACCAGTATAGCATGAGCAATTGTGGATGCTTGAAGAAAATCTACAATATCATTGAAACCCTCAGATTTCGTCCCTTTGGATAGAAAGCCAACCTTGTTGTGCTCGTCGTTGAATTGCAGATCATCCATGATAAGAAATCAAGGTTAGAATACTCAAATATGATGCAAGAAAGTGTACAAATGATCGAAATTAGCAGAGGATCACAAAATCGCAAGAAATCGCCTTAGAATATCAAGGGTTTTCTGAGTTAGGGTTTTGAAAATAGCCGTTGTGAAAAAGGCGGTGATACAGGGGCTATTTATACATTTCCAAGTTAGTTAAAAGCAGCAATAATGAAATAGCAGTAATAACAATTGGAGAAGTAATAATGAGAAACCCGTGAACAGCAGAAATCCCTATGTTCTTTATGAGCAGCAATAATGTCTAAATGCCATGTCCTGCAGTAATAACATGTAAATGCCACCTCCTGCAGTAATAATGTGTAAATGCCACCTCCTGCAGTAATAATGTCCGATTGCCACTTCCAGCAGTAGTAATGTCCGATTGCCACTTCCAGCAGTAGTAATGTCCGATTGCCACTTCCAGCAGTAGTAATGTCCGATTGCCACTTCCAGCAGTAGTAATGTCCGATTGTTACATCTAGACAACTGAAAACACTAGAAAAACACATCACACATACCTTGAATCACGCACATATAGTACAGAAAGTTTACAAAGAAAGTGACAACTACCATATAAAGAAACATTATTCAGAATTAATCATGCCAACACTAGTGATCAAAAATTTGAATCTTCCCACATCAAATGCTTTTGTGAAGAGATCAGCATATTGATAATCAGTGTGCACTTTCAACACTTGAATGAGTTTCTTTTCATTTGAGTCCCTAATGAAATGGTACTTGATTTCTATGTGCTTGGTTTTAGAGTGCTTGACAGGATTATTAACAATGCTTATGGCACTGTTATTATCAATGTATACAGGAGTGTTGAGAAAAGTCATACCATAGTCCAACATCTGATTTTGAATCCATAATACCTGAGAGCAGCATTGTGCAGCTGCTACATATTCTGCTTCTGCTGTGGATGTTGAAACAGTGGTTTGCTTTTTACACTGCCATGACACAAGTCTTGCACCCTAAAACTGGCATCCTCCTGAAGTGGATTTTCTATCCAAGCTTGCACCTCCATAGTCACTATCTGTATAGGACAATAGCTCAAACGGAGATTCATAAGGGTACCACAGACCCAATCTGGGTTGACCCTTCAAGTATCTAAAAATTCTCTTGACTGCTTGAAGATGAGACTCCTTTGGCCTTACTTGAAATCTTGCACATACACATACTGCAAACATGATGTCTGGTCTTGAAGCTGTTAGATACATGAGAGACCCAATCATAGATCTGTATTGATACACATCTACTTCCTCCCCCTCAACATCTGCTGTCAGTTGCTTATGAGTCTCCATTGGTGTTGAGGCTGATTTGGCATCCAGAAAGCCAAATTTTGTGAGCATATCCTTGACATATTTGGACTGGTTTATGAGAAGTCCATCATTCTTCTGCTTAACTTGCAGACCTAGAAAGAATGTCAATTCCCCCATTGAGCTCATTTTGAATCTCTTGTGCATTAGATCTTCAAACTCTTTGCACAGCTCCTCCTTAGTGGAACCAAAAATAATATCATCCACATAGATCTGTACTAGCAACAGATCTAATCCCTTCTTCTTGATGAAAAGTGTCTTGTCTATTACTCCCCTTTCAAACTGATTTTCCAAGAGATAGGTAGACAAAGTGTCATACCATGCTCTTGGTGCCTGATGCAAACCATACAATGCCTTCCTAAGCTTGTAGACTTTGTCTGGAAACTTTGGATCTTCAAAACCAGGAGGCTGACACACATACACCTCCTCTTCAATCTTTCCATACAGGAATGCACTCTTTACATCCATTTGATATACCTTAAACCTTTTGTAGGAGGCAAAGGCTAGGAACAGTCTTATTGCTTCAATTCTTGCCACAGGTGCAAAAACATCATCATAGTCAATTCCTTCCTCCTGTGTGTATCCTTGTGCAACCAGCCTTGCTTTGTTTTTTATCACAATACCTCTCTCATCCTTCTTGTTTCTAAAGATCCATCTTGTGCCAATTGCCCTATGACCCTTAGGTAGATCAGTTAGATCCCATACATGCTGGAGCACAAACTGAAGCAATTCTTCTTGCATAGCCTCTATCCAACTTGGATCTTTCATTGCATCAAAAACCTTCTTTGGTTCTGACTGAGAGAGAAAACAAGAAAACATTGCTGAATGTGGATTCTGAAAACCCAGATCTTTACACTGTTTTCTTGTGATCATTGGAGACTGAATGTCCCCAATCACCAGACTGGATGGATGATTCTTTTGAGTCCTGGTAAGATGTAGAGGTTCTTCTGGAAGGTTCACTCCTAAATTGGATTCATATGCATCACCTTCTTCATTGACAACAGAAGAATCAATCATATTGTTGTGAGGTTCAGGCTGATTTGATGGAGACACTTCTGAAGAATGAGGATTATCAAGATATCCCTCATGATGAGAGAGTAGAGGATCTATGATACTCATATCTGAAGACTGTGAACCATCTGCATCCTCTTCTTGAAGAGTCACTGGATCAATGAGAGTGATGTTCTCCTCAGAGTGACTGTCCTCCTGAAGCTGACTTTCTCTAGTCTCACTTGTGTCTGCAGTCTCACCACTGTTCTTTTCTGACTCTGCTACCTTGTCTGCACAGCAGAATTCAATAGGATCCACAGTTGGCATAGGAAACATGACAAAAGGTGTCTCATGCTCCTTTGATTTATCTGCATTTGATCCTGTTTCAACTGCATAGCTCATATTCAAAGAGTTAGTAAGTGAATCAATGTCAAATAACCAATTTGGACCAGTTCCAGGTACATTTGGAGTGTGCTCATTACATTTGACATTGTCACTTTCTTCAATAATTCTAGAAGAGCTATTAAATACTCTAAGTGCCTTACTTTGTGATGAGTATCCAACAAAAAAACCATCATCTGATTTGCTGTCAAATTTACCTAATTGAGATTTGGTATTGAGAATAGTACAAGGACACCCAAAAGGTACTAAGAATCCTATAAAAGGTTTCTTTTTCTCAAAAAGTTCATATGGGGTTTTTCCTTTTGACTTAACTACAAGAACCCTGTTTTGAACATAGCATGCAGTGTTTATTGCTTCTGCCCAAAAAGTAACAGGTAGTTTTGAGTCAACCAACATGGTTCTTGCAGCTTCAATAAGTGTTCTATTCCTCCTCTCTGCAACACCATTTTGCTGAGGAGTTCTAGGAGCACTATATTGTCTCTCAATTCCTTTTGATTCACAAAACAAATTCAAATCAGCATTTTTAAATTCTGTCCCATTGTCTGATCTGATGACTTTTACTTTCAGATTTGACTTGTTTTCTACTCTAAGTACAAAGGGTTTGATCAGTCCACTTGTCTCATCCTTTGTTCTCAGAAAGAATACCCAAGTAAATCTTGAGTAATCATCAACAATGACCAAACAATATGATTTCTTGCCAATACTCATCACATTTGTAGGACCAAACAAATCCATATGTAAAAGCTGTAAAGGAGTAGAGATTGTGTTTACTTCTTTGGACTTGTGAGTGGATTTGTGTTGTTTGCCTTTTAGACAGGAAACACAGTGATCATCACATGAAAACTCTTTTGTAGGTAATCCTCTAACCAAATTACCTTTGACCAATTTGTTCATGTTTTTGAAATTCATGTGACACATCCTTCTGTGCCATAAGGATGATTCACTCAAAGAAGCTTTTGACAAAAGACAATTTAAGGATGATTTAGAAGAAACATCCTCCAAGTCCAAACAGTAAACATTGTCCTTTCTGGGAGCTCTCAAAAGTATCATATTTTCATCAACTATTTTGAACTCAGGTGAAAGTATCATGCATTCTTCATCATTGAACAATATACTATGTTTCTTGTCACAAACCTGTGATACACTTAACAGGTTGTACTTTAATTGCTCAACATAGTACACATCTTCAAAGGTCATCTTTCCTTTGGAGATATTACCTTTCCCACTTACCTTTCCTCCCTTTGGATTGTCACCAAAGGCAACATGTCCACCATTGAACTGTTTAAAGTTTTCAATTCAACCTTCTTTGAAACAACCTTTTTGTTGATCAATTCAACCTTCTTTGCCTGAAATTGTTGCTTTTTCCTTTCAATCATAGATGACTTATAGTTTTGAAAAGAATGTCTATAATTGATTGGATTAAAGTAACAATCTTTAGCTAGGTGGTTGATCTTACAACAAATAAAACATGGCTTTGGTCTGTTGATTTTGCTAAGATCAATGCCATGGCTTTTAGCCCATTGGTTGTTCCAATTTCTTTGATTTCCTCTTTTATATTGAGACTGTTTAGATGAACAAGGATCACACTCAGAGGATTGTGCATCTATCTTACTCTTTCCCTTTTCCTTTGCTACTTTATTGCTCTTAACAAAAGGCCTACCACCATTCTCATTAGTTAGAATGTGGTTATCTTCAGGGACAGATTCTTCTATTTCTTTCTTCCTATATTCTCTTTCTCCTTCTAAGTCCTCAACTTCTCCCTCTACAGGATCTACTTCAGTTAGTCCTGGTTTTATTTCCTCAGTGTCAAGTCTATCAGCAAAGTTAGACTTTGGAGGAATGTAATTGTTGTTATAGGGTGGTGGTGTAGAATGATACCCTATTCCTCTTTTAAGATCATCATTAATCTGAGCCTTTAGAATTTCATCCATAGCTTTTGAGGCTTTAGATAATTTCTCAAGATCAGATTTGGACTGTTCTAACTCTACTCTGACCTTTTCCAATTCAGACCTACATTTGGACAACTTAAGTTCATATTCCTTCTTCTCCCATTTCCAATAATTTTGATCATATTCAAATTGGAGTTCATTTGCTTGATAAGCTTTGATTTGATCCTCCAAACTTCCTATGACCTCATTGGACTCTCTCCTAAACTGCTCAAGCTTTTTGATACTGTCACACATACTTTGATTGTGATCTCTGTACTTCTGAACAGTATCAATACAAGATTTTGAACAAAGTTTAGAAATTACCTCACTTGGTATCTCTGGTGATGATGATTCTTTGATTTCTGCCATAAGAGCTTGATTTTGAACAGCTTCATCTGCCTGATCACTCCAATCAAATCCAAACCTTCTTGTGAAACTAAGGCTTGTGATGAACTTCCACTTGAATTCTTGTTGAACTTGTGCTGATGATTCTGTTGTGGAGCATTCCCTTTGCATTCTCTGGCAAAATGACCAAGATCATTGCATTTGTAGCATCTTACTTTTGACTTATCAAATCCTGCTCCATCTTCTCTTTTCATGCCAAAATTGTTTCTTCCAGTCCTCTTGATAAATCTCTTTATCCTCATGGTAAGCATGGCCATTTGCCATTTGATGTCCATCTCTTCCAAATCATCTGGACTGATTTGTTCCAGATCTTCATTGATTAATGAAGTCTTGACATGACTAGCAAGAAAAGCTTCAAGAGTTTGATCAACCCCAGAATTAGGTTTTGCAGCATTAAATGATTCACTAGCAGTAGTATTGTGAGAATTTGAGTCACAGAATTGAGAAGACTCATTGGACAGCAGTGCAGTGTTATGAGAGTATCCAATAGGCTTTCTTTTGGCCTCAACTTCAGCTTCAAATACTCTGAGATCATTATAGAGGTCATCCAATTCTTTGTCCTCCAGATCTTCACTCTGTCTTAGAGACACAGTGTACATGGTCCATTCTTCTCCCAGTGATCTTAGGAACTTCCTGTTGATGTCATCATTGTCAATCTTAACTCCAACAGTGACCAATTCTCCTATGAGTTTATTATATCTATCAAAGGTCTGAGTCATGGTCTCATTCTTTGTAGATACAAAGTTCTCATATTGTTGTCTAAGAATTGCTTTTTGGTTTCTTTTGGTGCTTTTTGATCCTGCAAACCTTCTCTCCAGTGCTTGCCAAAGAACTTTGGCATTTTCACAATTCATAAATTGATGCTGATATTCATTTGGGATAGCAAAAAGTAAAGTACTTAGTGCCTTCATCTCAATCTGTCTTGCTTTTCTTTCTGCATCAGTCCTTGGTGGGGGTATAACTCCATCTTCTCCAGCTTTTCTTTCTGCAGGGCCATTCTCAATGACATCCCACATGGAATAGTCTATAAGCAACATGTGTTGCCTAATTCGAATTTTCCACATGTCAAACTCGTTTGGTTTGAGCATGGGAACCTTATTTGCAAAAACACCTTCTTGAGAGTCCATGTTTGAATTCAGATTCTGAGTTTATGGCTCTGATACCACTTGTCAGGATCAATTTCTCAACAAGAAACAAACACTCAGAAAACAAACTAAAGTATTGCGGAATAAAACTTTAATTGGAATCAAAACAATGAACTGAAAACTTGCTTTACGTTAATACTTTCAATTACAAACTTACTCACAAAACCTCAATATACAAGAACAGATCTCTAGTAGACGAGCAATACTTCTCTATTGCTAGGAAACTTCTTGAGGTTCTGATTTTCTCTCACAAAAACTAAAGAGATCTTTTGTAATCTATTCTAAATCAACTATATATACAGATTACAAGATAAGCATAAAGGAAAACAAATCTGCTAAACAAATTCCAAGATATTCGGAATCTTTTCCTTATCGCATCAAACAGATTATCATCCTTACCGTATCATTAGAAGCAGCATTAACAGAGAGAGGCATTAACTACAACTATTAAACTGACTAGCAGCAGTAACAACTAGCAGTAATAATAAGAAGCAGTTATAACTTCTAACACAATAATAACCATTACTACTTCTAATTCTCCTTTCAGCAGTAATAATAAGCGATATCAGCATTAAGTCTTCCCTTGTATTCATCACTACTGCAGTATTAACATCCCTTCCTCCAAGCAGTAATAACTTTCTTCAGCAGACATAATCAGACTTAAAGCTTTTCTTCAACCCGATACTTCTGCTATCCAAAATAACCCAACAAAAAGAAATATTAAAATCTTGGATTTTGTTAGTATGAGTTAACAAGCTCTTAAATGACAAATTATCCATCAGATTAACTACAATCTAATGTGTATCAATAATCTCCTCTCTTAAATTTACCTATCTCATCTCTATTCAACCAATAAAATGATGACACGTCATATTTCTATATGTTTTAAACTCATTTTATTCACCTTCATAATCTCTTTCTGATGATATGTCATCATCTAATTGGTGGACATAATTGGAACATGGAAATTTGAGATAGGTGATTTTTATCCGTCTTACACGTATTAATACTTTTAATTGTGTACAAATCAAAATTGTTTAATGGTTATTTGTATATTTTCAAGAGAAAAGTTGAAATTTAGTTCATTCTGAAATGTAATTGTTTGACTTACTTGTTTGCTAATGAGAGAAACCATTAAAAACCCTGAGGATTTTGTAATCGCCTACCATTACTTTCTATACCACCCCTATCCACCAATGAGATTCTAACATGTGTCATTTTAAAAATTAATCCTTAAAGTTAATTAAATCAACTAAGGCCATCCGCTGTCGACCCACTGCAACCCAATGGTTTAAACTGTCACATCAGCGCCACATCAGCTTTCCACTATTTTACCCAAAACTACCCAATTCATCCACTATCAACCCAAAACCATTTAATTAAAAGTTAAATAAAAAAAATAATAAAAGAAGAGAGAGAAAGAAGAGAGAGATAGAGACAAAGTAGAGAGAGAAGTGGGGTGTGAGGGTTAGGCCTGTAAATGAACCGAACGTTCATGAACCGTTCGTGATTTTGTTCGGCGGGAAGTTCGTTTATGTTCGTTCGTTTAATAAACGAACGAACATGAACAAGATTTTACGTTCGTTTAAATAAACGAACGAACACGAACAACGTTCTCATTCGTTCAATTATGTTCGTGAACGTTCGGTTATGTTCGTTCGTTTATGTTCGTGAACCTTCGTGCGTTTACGTTCATGAACCTTTGTTCGTTTACGTTCGTGAACTGTTGTTTATATTCGTTCATTTATGTTCGTTCATTTATATTAGTATGTATAATTATTTATAAATTATGTATTATTTATTAAGTAATTTAATTATTTAACTATGTCTTAAATTAAGTTAAAAAAATACTACACAACCTCTCTCCTCTTGAGTAAAAACTTCTGGATGTTAATCAAGAATATGTACGATTTTTCAGTTTGTTCATGTTCGTTTGTTAATGTTCGTTCGCTTACGTTCGTTTGTGTTCGTTTACGTTCGTGAACCGTTCGTTTAAGAGTTCAATGAACGAACACAAACGAACATGAACATCCTCATGTGTTAAATGAACGAACACGAACAAGATTTTTCGTTCGGTTAAGCGTTCGTGTTCGTGTTCGTGTTCGTTTAAACTTAAACAAACTAACATGAACATGCCCCGTTCGTGTTCGTTCGGTTCGTTTACAGGCCTAGTGAGGGTGGTTTGCATCGGCTTGCACAAGCCGATGGCTACCTTGCCGATGTCTTGCCGAAACACCCACTATGGTGTTCATCCCCCTTGCCGACGTCTTGCACAAACCGATGGCCCCCTTGCCGCTGTCTTGCCACTCCCACAACGGATGGCCTAAGGTGGCGTAACTACCGTTTAAAACTCAAATGTTCTCTCTCCAATCTATTTTTGGTGAATATTTATAAAATAAAAAGGATTTTAATTTTTAATAAATATCATTCTCTCTCTCTCATTAAATTAATTATAAATATTGATTTTCTTTTCTTTACGAGTTTTATTCCATTTTCCTTTTAATATAATACATATAATAATAATAATAATAATCTATTTTACTTAATTATCTTTCAAATAGTTTATATATTCTCTATCTCAATTCTTGACACATTTTTTTTTGTTACTGTGAGTTTTTATACTTGATTTCTCTTATTTTTCTAATTTGTTTTTGCCTATGATATTTGTGGAAGACAACATGTCAATGAAGTTTACATTTAAATAAGACTTAGGTTCACGTGAGACTAAGTTGTTTTCATGAGACCGGTGAAGCCAACACTTTTTATATGAAACTTCACAGCAAAACACGGTGAATGTGAGAGAGAATAATATTTATCAAAAAATAATATATTTTTTATTTATAAACAATCACCAAAAATAGATTGAAGTGAGAACGTTTGAGTTTTAAACGAGGTCCGTTAGTTGATTTAATTATTTTTTCAAAATCAAATTTTAGAGTGACACATGTTAAAATCTTATTGGTGGATAGGGTTGGTATAGGGAAAAATGGCCGTAATGATGTTGGAAGTCATTGAGAATGTCTATAGTAGTCAAATGATAGCTCTAAGAGCATCTCCAATGGGTAACACTATTTTTTACACCAAATGTTAAAAATAGTGTAAAAAGTGGTGTAAGATTTAGTGTTACTACTAAATCTTCTCCAATGGGTAACACTATTTTTTACACCAAAAAGTAGTGTGAAAAATAGTGTTACACCAAATTTCGTGTTATACTATTCATCACACTAAATTTAGTGTGAAAAGTAGTGACCCCATTGGAGATATGAATAGTAACATTTACACCAAATTTAATGTTTAGTGTAAGATTTAGTGACCCCATTGGAGATGGTCTTAAGGGGTTGTTTGTTTTTTAAAGAATACCTCTTAAAATCTCTTTAGTCTGAAAAATTAAAAGGTTTGCAAACTTAAGATTATTTGTTCCATTTTTAATAAAAAGTCTAAAAAGAAATCCTTTTACCGTTCTCTGAAATTTTAAGAAGTGAGTGAGCGACAAACCTGAAGAACCCGGACACACCAAGCGAAGGATACCATCGGGGCAAAGGCAAGAAGAGACGGAAGAAGTAAAATTGGACCAACAAGTCCCGCCGGAGCTCTCGCATCGCGAACAATTCCCGCCATCGTCCACCTTATACGTAATCGGAAAACCCCGCTTTAACACCTCCCCAAACGCCATCGTTTCACTCTCCGTAAACTCCACAAACGCCGCCTTCGAAACAGGGGCCGTAACGTTCCGCTCGCATGACTCCGGCGAGAAATAAGCCAACCCGTCTCGAAAGAACGAATAGATGTTTCTTCGAGTACCATTTCTTCGAGTATAATTTCCGGGACAATCAAATTTACTCCTCTCCGGAATTGTGGCAGGGATTATGTCATCAACGCACTCGATAAAAATACCCAGAAACATAATTCGGCCGGGGGCGTAACTGAATAGTGTGTCGTCAAACCGGTTAACGTTCATGGATTCCTCGGACCCCAAAGCGCAAGGGTCGGATTCCTCCCGGAGGTTATCGCGAGCGATGGCGATTGTAATGATGTTTCGATTGATCTCGAGGACATGGAAGACGGTGTTGCTGATTTGGATGGTGGTGGTGAGGTTGTTTCGGCAAGTGAGGTGGAATTCCCGGAGGCCGCAGTACGAAGGACGATCGTGCCCCCAGAACGGATGGCCTATCGATCGGATCGTCTCGCCACAACTGTAGAGCTTGGTTGTGCAGTTGTGATACTGTTGGATGGTTTGGCTGAGGGAAGGAATTGGGAATAGTGTGAAGATGGTGATCAAGAGAGGAGACATTGTTTTGAAAGATGTAGAGATATGGAGATGGAGATGAAATGAATGGTGGCTTGAAAATGAGGAGGGTGGGTTGAAATATCCAAAGAGAACTATATATTATACATAACATATTGATAGCCATATAAGCGCGTTGAAAAAAATATATACATAACATTTAGCGATTATCAAATTCTTTTTTGCCACTAAATTCCAACAATTTAACACCAATAAATATTACTAACATATTTTAAACTATGGATGTAAACGATCCGAGCTTTAAGTTATTCGAGCCAGATTCACTTGAAATTATAAAAGCTCGAGCTCGTTCGTGCATGTGCTTTGAGGCTTGAGCTTGGCTCATAAACCATTTAGAAGGCTCGAGCTCGCTTAATGAACCATTTATAAGGCTTGAGCTCGGCTTGCTAATGCTCGGTTGCCTCATGAGCCTAAACGAGCATATATGAATATAATCTAAATCTAACCTTTAATTTAATACTAGTTAATGGCCCGTGTAATACACGGACGATTTAAACATATTGTTTTAGTTTCTAATAAGAATTAACATTTGCATTATAAAGTTCACAAATAATTCACCACAAACCAAACGTAATATCCAATTAACAATATAATTATGACTTAGTTAATTGATAAAAGAAACATTAATGATTTACTTTAATCATAACCATTTAGGAAATTATATATATAGGGGAAGTATTGCAAACCATGTAGATTGTACAAACTATACAAACCTAATCTTAACCACTAATTTTGTTTATAGTTTGTTTATCTCCTAATTTTTAGGTGGTTTTCAAATGTGGTTGAGAGAAAATCTAGGAATTAAATTAATCCACACCATTGATCATCTACATGTATGGTCGAGATTGGTTTGTATAGTTTGTACAAACTATATGGTTTGTAACGGATACGACCCCTATATATATAACATTTAAATTACTTTTCTTTCATTTTTTTATTCAAAGCTTTCTTTGAAATTGAGTAAGTAGAGAATTATTATTTATTAAAATAATTTTAATTAATCAACGATTTAAATGAAAAAAAAAATTACTCTTACTTTATTACTAAATATTTTAGTCATCTAATAGTTCTTAAAATATCTGAAATTCTTTTGTTGAAAGATTTGGATTTCGTGAATGATTCTAAAATGGGAGGAATTCTGAAATTAATTATATAGTGTTTTTGATTTGTAGGGTTTTAAAAAAATTATTATTTATAAATGATCTATAGAATTAGTAAGATTAAAAGGATGAAATCTTTAAATTTCAAGAACATCAACAATAGCGTTTTAAATAAAATAAACTTTTATTATTTATAAATAATCAATAAAAAAATTTAGATTTAAAATAGGAATCTTTAAATTTCAAGAATATCAACGATAGAATTATAATAAAATGTAAACAACTTAATTTATATCTATTCTTAATATTTACTAATATAAATAAATTAAAAAAATATTCAATATTATACTCATTTTGAAGGTATCGTCGAGACGATTATAAGGGTGTAATTTATAAAAAAGAAAAACAAAAAACTTAAATAGTTTTAATTCATATACATTATTTACCTTAATATGATAAGAATGTAAAGTGAAAATTGAAAACCTAAGGGGTAATAAGTAATTTAATCAAATAATTATAAGGATACAAAATGTAAATTATAAAAGGGAAACTAATAAATTAATAAGAAATTTTAGGTATGTAAATTTTGGAAAAAAATGGAAATAGATTATGACATCATCATTTGATAGGATTTGCTTAATTGACCAATGAAATCACTCAATTTCATTTTGATGGCATCAGCAAAATCCTTCTTTTAATATATAATATAGATATAGATGTGTATGAAACTATTCACATATGAATACTTTTTATAAATCCCGACATTAAACCAATGTATGCGATGATAACATTAGTATAGTGAGTTATATTAATAATTAATTAAGAGGGAACTCACACTTATTCGGTTTCATAACTATAAACATGTAGAACCAAATTTAAACATCAAATAGCAAATAAATCAAGCTTATAAATATGTATTTGTAAATTGGGCTAAGGATGATTGCTGGTCCAAGGGAAATTGCTTAAACATTGGGCCAGATCTATAATTTGGGCCTTAGCTGATTTCATCTTATATAAAAAGGACTATAATTTTTATACAAAAGATGCCCTAAGAAATTGGGCTAGGGATGATTGCCGGCCATGACCAAGAGGATGTATAATTTTATCTTGTTCCATTTATCTTATCAAATACTGAACAACTGTCCTGTTCTGTCCTGTCCTGTCCTGATACCAAACGCACCCTGTGAGATGCACTAGACAAGAATGGAACACATGACCAAGAGGATGTATAATTTGCCATGCCTGTGTTCGATGTTTAGCTATCTACTTTTATTCTTTAAGTCTTTCTACCAGGTCTAAATCTTTCCCCAACCTTAAACATCGGTTTTAGGTCTAATGCAACTCAATTTTACAGAAACTCAAAATAATAAAAATTATATTAATACATATTAAATTTCCAAAAAGAAAAAAAAAGGTTTTTATTTACTTAACTCGGGGCTCAGACCCGTAAGATATAATCATAACTGGTACAATATCACAAGATGTCAAATATTTATTTATTGTATTTTTTGCTCCAAATCTTTCAAACCCAAAATTTGGATGTTACATGGAATGAACGTCATCAGAGTCGATCACTTTACAAAGAAATGTTAACTTATGATAGAAAATGAGACAAAACTTACTTTGTGGATAGATTTTAACATGGTGTTAGATAGAAAGACTCGATCCTAAGAGCATCTCTAACAGATTTTTAAATTTTTTTTTATAATAGAGAACAAAAAATCAAAATCTCTAAAATAACTTATATTCAACTCCAACAGATTTTCTATTTTAAAGATTTCATCATCAATTATATTATTTAAATATTCATTACTTTTATGATTTCAATAAACTTTTTTAAAAAAATTATGTAAATTGATATTTATTTAAATCTCATTGGTGGAATTATTAAAAAAGTTATTTCTCTCTCTTCCTAGCAAAAATATAGAGAATTCTCTATATGTGAAGTTTTTCCATTGATTCTCTATTTTAAAGAATGGGGTAGGGATGTTGTTGGAGCATTTTAGAGAACAAAATTTGAGTTTTATTTATTTTAAAGAAGCTGTTGGAGATGCTTTAACTTCTTTATTTGTAAACAACCATGACAAACTATAAAGGACCAAAACCGTTAAAAAATTAAACACATTATAACAAAAATGCAATTCAGTCTATTTCTTAAAATATCTTGATTTGGTATTTGGAGAGTGAAGACTTGGCCGTTGACTTGTAAATGAAAGTCTACGTCAAGAATATTGTTAAATTGCTTTCGCATCACGCTTTCTCTCTTTTACCAACCTTCTTCCTTAAGCATTCCACGAAACTTCCCATTTTTCATTTATTCTAACTACTTTATATTGGGGAAGACTTTTTATCTTTCGTCTTCCTTCCCACCTTTTATCACTTCATTAAGCTTTCTCCCAAGACACCCACATTTTATTGTAGTCGCTGGAATCTTGAACTCTCGAACACATTTTATATATATTAAGAAAAGATGACGAAAAGGTTTGCGGACAAACCGGAATCCGAGCAGTATTGGCAGAACGAAAGACGACAGCGAACTAGACCTTCTTTGGCTTCGTAAGTTCGTATGTTTATTTTGTTCTATTTCTTCTCTTTTTCCTTTTTATTTACAAATATATGATCATTTGTCATATGCCAAAAACATTGCTAAGATGTCATGATCATCTATCATCTATGTCTATCAGTCTATGAACCATAAATCCATCCCTCAGGGATGTGTTTGGTTATGAAAATTGTTTTCATTTTTCTAGAAAATGTTTTCAGAAAATAGAGTTAAGTTTTCATTTTCGGTTTTCTATGAAAATTTAAAAAAAAAAACGCATTTTGTTGAAACGGTGTAAGTTTCACTTTCTATTTTAGAAAATTTTAAAATGCGTTTAGAAAATTTTAGAAAACTAATAAAATCAGTTTTCTAATTTACATATAACTGTATAATTTGGAAAACAAATTTTTTTTCCTTGAAAACTAAATGAACCGAACGCTTTTTCTAGGAAAAATTTTGTGTGAAAGTGGAAAATTTTCTACAACCAAACGCACCCTATATGTTTGCATAACTCGATATTTGCATGGCTTTCGGAATTCGGTCGCTATTCGCTAAGCCGGTTTAAATGATTAATTATTTTATTTTATGTTTTGAAGTGCAATCGGAGAAGTAGTGAAGATGAATTTTGTTCAAAGTTTCTGCACTGCGTTGGAGCCCATGCTTCGAAGAGTGGTATATATTTTACTATTTTTACATATACAACTTTTTAAACATCTTTTATTTCTTAATTTCTCTTTCTAATGTCTAATTTCATTGTGTTCAATATGATTATTTACAACTTTATATATAGGTCAACGAAGAAGTTGACAATGGTCTACGAAGAAGAATACCATCTTACACTAGATCAAACTCATTGCTCATCAAGGCACCCTCAACCATGCAACTAAAATTCAGAAAACTTCTTTCACTCCCAATTTTCACTGGCACAAAAATAGTGGATGAAGATGGAAACCCTCTTGAGATATACCTAGTTGACATCGATAGCGGTCAAGAATCGACCGTTTCGTGTGCTCTAAAGCTACAGATTGTGGTCGTGGATGGGGATTTCCCGGCTGCGGATAGTAAGGTGTGGACTAGCGGTGAGTTTGAGAAGAATATCGTGAAGGAAAGAAGGGGGAAAAGGCCGTTGCTTGCCGGGGATGTTAGTGTTACTATGAGAGATGGTGTTGTTTCGGTTGGGGATATTGAGTTGACGGATAACTCGAGCTGGATTCGGAGCAGGAAGTTTAGGATTGCGGCTCGTGTTGTGCAAGGCGCGACTGCTGGGATTGTAGTACGTGAAGCGATGACGGAAGCGTTCGTGGTTAAAGATCATCGTGGTGAATGTAAGCCCTCCTTTTCTGATCTCTCAAAATGTCGATTACACAAACTATACAATATACATAACCTCTTTTCTCTTTGAAGAGCATCTCTAACATATATACTAGCTAAAATAACAAATAAAAAAAGGTTTTTGTCTACATAATGCTAGAATGCTTCAAACAACTTTGTTATCTTATTCTATAAAACAGAAATATTTAGAGAAAATTATAATAGAGAGAATCTTTTAAATTCCCTAATTAGTAATAAGATACAAATATTATTCTAATATCTTTTTATCAATAACATATATGATTGTTTATTTAAAAGTTATACTAAATGTTTTGTATATTTTAATAATATAAGTAGCATTGGATTATCTATATAGAAAACTTGTTGAATTTAGAAAAATATGTTTTTAGACGTTTTGAATTTTCATTCTCTATTTTATAAAAATTATAGCAAAGTTCTCGGAAATGCTCTAACCCCCTCACCCATTTAGCCCCCTCTTCACACTTTGAGACGATATGTCCATTTGTATATTTGGTGTTCCAAGATCTAGTGTCTCTTTATCATTTATGCAAATTTGGAAATATCCGAAAATTTTATCGAAAGAATTCTCAAATATCGAATGTTCTATGTTCATACGTATAGTGTACAAGAAACATCACCCGCCAATGCTTCAAGACGATGTTTGGCGCTTGGAGAAGATTGGGAAAGACGGAGCTTTCCATAAGAAGCTCACTTCAAACGCCATCAAAACCGTTCAAGAATTCTTGAAGCTTTCGGTAGTCAATGAACCCAAGCTCAGAAAGGTAATAGTCCCTTTCTACTTACGTGTTTAACCTGTATGTATAGAATTGAAATCGAATTGTTTCTTGAATTATTATCTTTTTTTTCGACAGATTCTAGGGATTGGAATGTCTGATAAAATGTGGGAAGTAACAATAAAACATGCGAGGACTTGTGTTGTTGATAGCAAGTTCTATGTATCACGTGGTCCTAACCATACGATCTACTTGAACCCGATATGTCAAGTCGTAAAAGCCGTGATCAACGGAGATGCTTTCGTCGGGAAGGATCTTTCAAGCGTCAATAGGGTACGTAATTTTTTCAGTACATTCCTGGCTGATACCTGCATGATTTGGTTTTCTTAATTATTTCCTAGCAAAATTGAACAACTTTGCTTCTTGAACACAAGTATATAACATCAAGGTTTCATCATATTTTGTTGATATCATGCCGAAATTATCTCATTAGTTCTCATGTCACATAAAAAATTGTGTATTATCAACGGCCGGTACCGACAATTAAAAATTTAAAAGCAGTTAGAAATTTTTAACTGTTTTTCGATGGTTTAACGTGTTGATTTTTATTTTATTTTTACAAGTCGTTAGAAACCCGTTGAAAAACAGTCGGTAAAGTCTTGTTGGTAAATGAAACAGTCGGAAAACAATCGGTAAAAGCCATCGGAAAAACCATAAGTTGCTTTTGCCGACTGGGTTTTTAGCGACACTTGTTTCGTCGGAAACTGACTTCTGACTGCTTTACATGGTATCAACCGTCGCTAATATCTTTTTTTTTTTTTTTTTTTTTAAATCAAGCTTCATAATTTCATTTGGGAATTAATTAAGAAAGAAATTTCCATATCATGTTGGGGTAGAAAATGATCCACATCAGCCCTCTTTTGGACCAAATCAGCAAATTTCTTTAAATTTAGAGAGTGATTTTGATTATAACAAGAAAATCGCAACAAGTAGTTCTATTTTCTATTTTGGCGTTTAAATAATTCTGAAAGTGATTTTTTTGAAAATTGTTTGTAATTTCATAAGGAAAAATTTGGTTACAAAATTTTATAAACGGAAACAATTTTGTCAAATACGTTTTCATCCTGTTATTAACCACTCACAACTTATATTATTACAGAATACGACTAAGAAAAACATATACCTTGACTATTGGGAAATTTCCTTTCGATTCGACTAAGAAATCATTTTACTTAATTATTTAATTGTTTAATTGTTTAATCATTTATGTCAGGCGTATATTGAAAAATTCGTTGAAGAGGCTTATCAGAAATGGAATTCTTTGGAAGTAGTTGACGGAATTGTGAATGAAACTCGACTTCTAACTCAAGGTACATAGACCAAGTCTTCAGTGTTTTTTATTCACACGAACGTTTTTCTTATTTATGTGAAACTTTTTTCATTTCTACGTAAAATACACCGAAATGTGAAACAATTTCGTCAAAAATTTTAGTATATGAAACATTTTCATCGTATTAAACAACTCCATGAAGAAATTTCGTTGATTTAAGCTGTGCAACCATGAGTTTACACGGTTTACAACCAAAAACTGGTTTACAAAATAACTTCTCTCTGGGTCAAGTTATTTTGTAAACCACTTTTTGGTTGTAAACCGTGTAAACTCATGGTTGCATAGCTTAAATCAACGAAATTTCTTAATGGAGTTGTTTAATACGATGAAAATGTTTCATATACTAATTTTTTTTACGAAATTGTTTCACATTTCAGTGTTTTTTATTCACACGAACGTTTTTCTTATTTATGTGAAACTTTTTTCATTTCTACGTAAAATACACCGAAATGTGAAACAATTTCGTCAAAAATTTTAGTATATGAAACATTTTCATCGTATTAAACAACTCCATGAAGAAATTTCGTTGATTTAAGCTGTGCAACCATGAGTTTACACGGTTTACAACCAAAAACTGGTTTACAAAATAACTTCTCTCTAGGGTCAAGTTATTTTGTAAACCACTTTTTGGTTGTAAACCGTGTAAACTCATGGTTGCATAGCTTAAATCAACGAAATTTCTTAATGGAGTTGTTTAATACGATGAAAATGTTTCATATACTAAATTTTTTTACGAAATTGTTTCACATTTCAGTGTTTTTTATTCACACGAACGTTTTTCTTATTTATGTGAAACTTTTTTCATTTCTACGTAAAATACACCGAAATGTGAAACAATTTCGTCAAAAATTTTAGTATATGAAACATTTTCATCGTATTAAACAACTCCATGAAGAAATTTCGTTGATTTAAGCTGTGCAACCATGAGTTTACACGGTTTACAACCAAAAACTGGTTTACAAAATAACTTCTCTCTCTATATATATATTATTCTTTTAGCACTTCTCTACTTTGTATTTTAGTAGTTCTCATTTGAACCTTTCTCTCTCTATATATATAGATATATCATTAGATTTTTCTTGTTTTTACTATGAAAATAGGTGATATGGTGGAAGAGTACCCATGTAATAACACAATGACAATGGAGATGTGCCAAGGGCAAGTTTTTCCGACTAGTCGGGCCACTGAGTTAGCGTTCGTGTCAAATAAAGAGTATGTTGGTGTGGTGGGTTCAACGTATTTTTTAGCACCGGCTGAGGCTTACAACTTCGGAGAGTCTTCATCGGAAGGTGAACTTGGAGCAACGTACAATTTCATCAAATAGTTAATGTTGATTTGTTCATAAAACCAACTTAGAAATTTGTACATAGCCACCTCTTCCAACGTAAATGACATATATGTAAATAAATATGTCATTATATATATGGTAGGATATAGCAAGAAAGGTGTATCTATTTTATTATTGATGATTATTTATGAAGAAGACTAAAGTAGATGAATTCTCTCAAATCCATGCTTATAAAAGAATTCATCCATTTTACAATACCAAGCTCGAGAAGCATGTTTTAGGCCATATAAGGCTTTCTCAAGCTTGTATACTTTATGCTCTTCTCAGGATATGACAAAGCCATTTCGTCATGTAGATCTCGATTTAGAAATGCTCGATTTTACATCAAACTGGTAAATGGTCCATTGTCGTAGACCACGGTTTTCTCAAAATCTACTTCTTGTTCGTGAACATATCCTCTTGCCACCAATATTGACTTAGGTTTCTGTATGCCTCTATCTGATATGATACTTAGTCTTGAAAATCTTATTGAGATTGATTGCTTTCTTCCCAAAGTGGTAGCTCAACCAACATCCATGACCATTGCTTTTGATAGTAGTGACCGAATGTTGCATTTCTTTCTTCCATACTTCATTTTTCATGGTTGTCTCAACCAAGATCGGACCTTCAGACTCTATTAAAGAAAGCAAATGTTGATCATCTAAGGTTCTTGTTTTCTTCTAAAATTTTGGACTTGAGTCTGTAGAGGAAGATGTCATATTCTCTTTAAATGGCGACTTTCTGGTTGAAGATTAGATACTTCGAGTTGAACTGTCAGCTATTGCAAGAGCCATAATTTCATTTCTCATCTTCCTGTTGAATATCATAGGCAATTATATCATTGGGACTTGAATCCTCCTCTTCTAAGCTTATTTTTCAACTTGGTTGCTCGCTACATCTCTACTGATAACAATATTTTTATTCTCTAGATAAAATAACCAATATGCCTTGCAGTTTGAACATGACCCTACAAATATGATGTTGGGAGAATATGAGACTTCAAGAGACTTTCCGCTAACACGTGGAAAAGAAGAAAACAATTCCGAAAGAAACTCGAAATCCTACGTCACAAGACAAAAAACCGTTGCGCACGAGTTTTAAACTATTCTACACGGATTGCATTTCGTTGGGTGCAAAATCAGATTGTATCTGAGATCACAAGATGATGCTAAAAATGAAGTAAAAGTCAAAGTTTGTTATTAGTGTTAAATGTGTCAAAGTTGCATTTTTCTTTGTTAAGGATAGATTTTGTAATTGTCATATTTCTTTACAAATGGTTTTGTAGATGCTTTTCTAAAGTGAACTATTGTTCCGAAAATTTTTGAATTCCGTTGAAAGTAATTGTTGTAAAAAGCTTCCTTGGAGAAAATTTTTAATAGACATCTTCTAATATCAACATTTGGAATACTCATAAAAGCAAAATCATGTAGAATTTGAATAGGTTTGTAAAAAATTTATAGTGACTCTTTTTAATGAATTATTGATCTCTAGATTTGAATTAATCATAAAAGCAAAATCATCTAGATCCTGTTTAATACTCATTTTATCATACAATTGCTGAATCATGAAATGTTATTTCTTCAATCTTTTAAGTTATATGGAGCATCATATCGTTGTATCAGCCATAGTAAGTCTTTTGTGTTTGTTAGAGTTAATTATGGATTTCCTATAAGGAATTTGCTTTTTTTTTCTTACATTTATTTTTAAGTAATATAATTGTTAATTTAGATTATAGATATTTGTTCATGTCTAGGGTGTTCGAATGGGTAATAATGGTATCCCTAATTATGTTTATAATGCTAGCTACTATTGTAACATGGTGCATAACAATTCAACATGTACAATTAAAGTATAGAAATGCGATGCTATGTATTAAAAACGATGTGATATTGTGAATTTGTGGTTGTTAGTTCATTGTTTGACTGACAAAAGTCCACTTTACTACTTGGGGAGATAAATAAAAAAAGTTTACCATGGTTTTGCAAATGCTTAGGCTACACGCACCCAACCCAATCAACTCATTCATTTTTTTAATGTCACATCAGCTGATACATCAACTTTTTCCCAACCCTCTCTTTACCCTCCCATAACCCTCTACAACTCACACCAAACCTTCTCAACCTTCTCACACACAACACACACACACAACACACACAAGCTACATCGGGTTGGAGAAGCCGCTTACACCGCCAACCCGCCGGCTACCCACACCACGCAGCCAACCCGCCGGCTACCCACACCACGCAGCCAACCCGCCGGGCGTTTTTGAACCTGGCGGGCCAACCCGCTGCCAACCGCCGGCACGGGTGTGGATAGCCTTAGGCTATCAGTACCCAACCCTCTCAACCCCACTACCACATCAGCTTTTCTCCAACCCTCCTATTAACCCTTTGGAACGGTCTCTGATTAGTATCCAACCCTCTAAGTCCTCTCAAAAACCACACGCACAACACACACACACAACAAACAACGGCTTCTCACACCAAGCACGGCTTCACCAACCTGCACCCTTCCCCAGCCCGCAGCCTACTAAGCCGGCGACTTCCAACCCGCTGAATCCAAGGTGCCGTTACGCACGGCCTTACGATAAAATCTCACATCCGTCAAAATTACTGGGTATACTACTATTAGTAATATATATAAATCTATAATCTAAGAAAAAGAAAAAGGTTAAATTGACCAAATTATTGACGAGCTAACTTTAAAGACCAGATCTATAATTTGGTGTAAACCACACGGGCCAAGAGTCTAGCTAATTGTCTAAAAAATCAACGACTACGACATGATCGATGGTAGCGAAAAGAAATGTGTCTTTCTCAGTAATTTCTTCATGTCGTTAGAGAATGTTCCTACATGGTCACTCACTAGTTTTTCCATCTCCTAATTTCTTCATTTATGCTACATACATAATCAATCAGCTTGTTGAAAGTTGTTTTTTCAACATTTCCTGAAACCATGGCTGGCCCTCCTTTTCTCTTTCCTCTCTTACCCCTCCTCTTCCCCTGCTTGTTCATCTCCATTGCTGCTCAATCTAATACAACTTACCCAAGTTGCCATTCCTACAATTCCTGTAATGGTCTCAACATCAGCTACCCTTTTTGGAGGATAGATGATGATCGAACCCAGTACTGCGGATATCAAGCTTTCGGAATCAATTGCTCTGATATCAATGGAACCGATCGTCCCATGATGAAATTCGGCAATAATTCTTACTATGTTCGTCAGATATTCTACGAAGCTAGCGATATCATCCTGGTCGATGAAAACGTTTTTCCGATCTCCCCCCTTCAGATCCTGGAGGGCGACCGCTGCCCAACGGTGCGCCATAACATTGACTTCCACTCGTTGCCTTTAAATTTCTCACCTTTTAACGCCAACCTAAGTTTCCACTATAATTGTAACCGAATCCCTGATTTTGCAACTGAAATACCATGTCCGGAATCGGATTCCGGAGGAAGAAAGTCGTGTGTCAATGTTATGAGGTGGGATACGGAGGATTTCGATTGGAGTAACTACTCATGTGGTGACCATGTGGTGAAGACCGTATTCGATAAGGACCTTCCTGATCGCGAAACGCTTGGATTGGAATATGGTGTAGCCTTGGGCAAAGGATTCGAGCTACGATGGTGGGGCCGGGAGGCTTGCGGTGAGTGTGAAAAATCGAACGGGCGGTGCGGCTACAATAACAGTACCAGGGAGTCCATGTGTTTTTGCTCCGATGGTACAACCACCACGGACCACTGCAATAAAGGTACGTTTCAATTTTATATTCCAGTTTTACCCCTGGACTAGTTGATTTTATGGACATCAAATCTATCATTATATTGAGAGTAAAATACATTTTTGGTCCTTGTGGTTTGACAAAAGTCTCACTTTTGGTCCCTACAGTTTAAAAAGTACACATTAGCCACTACAATATGCTATTTTGTCCAATTTTGGTCCCTCTGACTAACAGATGTTAAGTGAAACCGTTAGTTAGGGTTAATTTGATATTTTTTTCATTTTCTTCTTGTTTTTACTTTAATAATAACCACAAGGACCAATACTGTAATTTAATCTATTTAACATATATATATATATATATATACACACACATACACCTCCTTCTTCTTCTTTACCCACCACCATCCACCCACCACCACCACCACCCACCTTTTTCTTCACCCACATCTTCATCATCATCCACCACCACCTATCCATCACCACCACCAACACCCACCACCTCCAAACCACCACCACAGCCACACCAACACTACTTCCACCACCCACCACCACCACACCCATCACCACCACCATCTCCACCACACGCTTCACCACCAAACCGCCACCTCCAAACCATCGGATCTGAAATCATCGCCACCACAACCTCCAAAACATTAGATCTGAACGAAATCTGGAGATACATCAACCTATGGATTATCGAAAAACATATTCAGGCTGTGATGATTTATTTCTGCATCTAACATTTTCCGAGCATATTCAGGCTGTGATGATTTATTTCTGCATCTAACATTTTCCGAGCATATTCAGGCTGTGTTTGCAGCCATGGCGGTTTCCGATCCCCTTTGTCAAACTCCAGATTTGCAGATCTGAGCCCAAAACCAAACCGAAAAACCTTTTTGAAATGGTGAAATGTAAGCATTTATGCTCTCTTCTTGAGTTCATTTTCAGATCTGAGCATCTGATTCAAGATTCATCTGTAACAATTCCACTCATAGAAATGAGGCAGATGAAGTGAAGTGGTGGTGGTGGTGGAGGGTGTGGTGGTGATGATGAAGATGTGGGTGAAGAAGAAGGTGGGTGGTGGGGGTGGTGGTGGTGGTGGATGATAATGAAGATGTGGGTGAGGAAGAAGGAGGTGGTGGTGGGTGGTGGTGGGTAGTGGTGGTAGGTGGATGTGGTGGGTGGTGGTGGTAGGTGGATGGTGGTGGGTAAAGAAGAAGAAGGAGGTGTGTGTGTGTATATATATATATTAAATAAAGTAAATTACAGTATTGGTCCTTGTGGTTATTATTAAAGTAAAAACAAAAAGAAAATGAAAAAAGTATCAAATTAACCCTAACTAACGGTTTCATTGAGGGACCAAAATTGGACAAAATAGCATACTGTAGTGGCTAATGTGTACTTTTTAAACTGTAGGGACCAAAAATGAGACTTTTGTCAAACCACAGGGACCTAAAATGTATTTTACTCTTATATTGAACTAGTGAAGCGTTTCTAGGTGATGTGCGACAAATTAATTGGAAAAGAATAAAAACAATGCCTTCTGTAGCCAACACGCCATTCATTAATCATTAGAGCGGATATTTTTATGTATTAATTAAGTTTGTCTTTGGTAAAATAGTTAATAAGGATGCTTGTTATTAATAAGATAGCTAGTAGCTCTTAAGATGACTTATGAATAAATATATTTGGTAAAAAACTATTTTATACGTTATGTAAAATAACCTAAAATGATATTTTTAGGTATAATAATTAATATATTGCAAAAAATACAATAACGAATATTAATAAGAGTATAATTAAAAAACTAAAAAAGACTTTTAAAAAGCTACTGTAAGTTTTGAAATTAATTATTTAATGAAATAAAAGTGTGGGTAAGATTGAGTTGGTTTGAGTAAAATAGTGGAAAATTGATATGACACTGATGTAACAGTTGGGTTCATTGGATCCAGTGGATTACCAGTGCATGGCCTAACAAGTAGTGACGAACGATCATCGAGTAAAAGACGACGAATCTGGTTGATTAGTTTTTGAATAGTTGAGTTAACTTCCCGCATTAATTTCTATTTTGAATAATCAATACGTTGAAAAGTCAAAATAGCATTCTTCGTTCTTCTCCTTTTTCCACCATGGAAATTTCAAGCTACCTCACCTTCATCCACCATTAATTTTACCACCATCTCCATTTCCATCTCCATCTTCACAGCAATGCTTCCTCTCTTGATCATCATCTTCACTTTACTCCCAATCTCCTCCAACGGTCAAAACGTCCAACAGTTTAACGACTGCGCTACCAAGCTCTTCGTTCGCGTTATCTTCCCCGTTGTCTCACCCCCACCTTCCGATTTTGTCGACCTCCATTGGTAAACCCCACTAAACTTGTTCTGGACATTTCTCTTTCATATTTGGGTCTTGTGCTAAAAAATTTATTTATTTCTCTGAGTTGCTTGTGTTTATGGGTTGGGCTGAATTTTGATGAGTGGTTGGTGGTAGCGGGTGTGCTGAATTTTCGGTTAGGTTCAAATGTGAACTCAATTTTGGTTGTTAACATGAGAACCATTAAAATTGTGCCACGTGACAATATTCATTTTGCATTCATTATTCAGGGTGAATAAAGCTTAAGGCATGTACAATCATGAACCTCCTTGGAGGTTCATGACCCTGCCACATCAGATTTCTCTCTCTGCCATATCAGCTTTCACTTTCCTACACATTTTATAAACCTTTCACTCCCAACCATGAACCGTTTCATGATTTATATAATTTAAAATCATAAGATTTTTATTATAACAACTATAAATTACGTATTTTAATTAAAAAAACAAATAATTAAAACACACATATAATAATTAAAGACAATAACTAAAAATTACATTAAACATGTCATATATGTCTTTAATTACATTAATATGTCATGACCCATGGCATCCCATAGCTACAGCCACAATTGCTGAGTGAGTCAGGTATGCCCCCACATAAATACAATAATTAAAATATACTTATAATAACTAAAGATAATAATTAGAAATTACAATAAATAAATCATAATAACTAAAAACAATTTTAATTAAGAAATATAATCGTTAAAATTTTTATTATAGTTAAAACTTCTTATAATGAAAAAAAGCTTATAAATTAAAATCTACAACAATGAATATGAAGTATAATATTTTTATAAAATGCTTTTAGAAAAAAATAATAATATTGTCATAACATAAAGAAAGATAACAGCAACTAATTGGTAAAACAAATAGCTTAAATAAAATAAATAACTAAACATGGGTTGTGGGTCCCTCCATAATTAATAAATAAAGAGTTTTTAATCTTCATGTACCGCTTCCTATATATGAATCGCTTCTTCCAGGTGGCATGTGAACCACTTTCTCCCAGCAATTGATTTTTTTATATACCGGTTTACAAAGATGACATGCGAGGAAGAACCTTTCCATTGGAGATGCTCTTAGGCGCCTTTAATCATTCTGAATAATGCATGATATTCAGAATGAATATTGCCACGTGAAGCATATTCGCTGTGACGTGTCGTTGATGGAGACTAAAAACCGTTGGATCCATTCTGGATGTTGAAAATTTTGAGCATATTCGATCTATTTACATTTATATATGTGTTTATAGTCGGTGGGTTGTAGTTTGATCGGTTGATAACTTTTTACATACTCGTAAATATATTGACAAAATAATTGTTTTAACAACACAATTAGCTAGGAAAATAGAGGTTACAAAATTTAGAAGCCTTTGCCTCACAAATAAAGAGGGAAGTCAAACATGTACATTTCATATCGATTAAAGAATTTTGAGTTTCGCGCGTGATTAAAAATATAATTCGGATTAGGCTCGTCAAATAGTAGATGTGTGAGAAATCCAATAAATAATGTCAATAAATAACTTATTTATTTCTCTTTCTAAAATCCGTTGGGTTTTTTTTTTTGTGCTTTATACTTGTCATATTTTAGCATCTTTAATTTAATCGTTTGGTTGGTATTGCAGGGACTAACTTGAAAACGAAACTAAGTAAGTTATACTTCATTTAACTTGTATTACTTGGTTTAAATTTGGAACTATATTGCTAGTTGGAAGTTTGAGCAAGGGGTCTCCCCACACAAGTGTGGTTGGCCCTTAAAAATTATAAGAGCATTAAAGAATATTTCAAGGTATTTCAATTGTAGCAGTAATAATATATTCCATTGTTGCAGTTATTGGATGTCTAGGTGTTGTACTTGGGATGGTGTTGATATTCATAACGTTCTGCATCATAAAGCCTTCATCGAGCAACTTCATAGCAATATTTAAGCGTAAAACCGAGGATGACAAAAATGTTGAGGTCTTCATCATGAAATATGGATCCTTGGGTATGAAAAGGTACAATTATGCTGATATCAAAAAAATTACAAACTCATTCCACGTGAAATTAGGACAAGGAGGTTTTGGAACCGTGTTTAAAGGAAAGTTGTCAGATGGTCGTCCTGTTGCAGTAAAGGTTTTGAACACATCAAAAGCAAGTGGACAAGAATTCATAAACGAGGTTGCAAGCATAGGTAGGACTTCTCATGTTAACATCGTTACTCTATTGGGGTTTTCTTTCGACCATAAAAAAAGAGCTCTGATATACGAGTACATGCCAAATGGATCATTAGAAAAGTATATATATCGCCATGTTCCTCTCAAGACAAGTGAAAACTTAGGAGTAGAGAAGTTGTATGAGGTAGCACTTGGAATAGCAAGAGGTCTTGACTACTTGCATCGTGGGTGCAACACTCGTATTTTGCATCTTGACATAAAGCCACATAACATCCTTCTTGATGAAGACTTTTGCCCCAAAATAGCAGATTTTGGGCTTGCTAAATTGTACTCTAGAAAAGAGAGTATAGTTTCTATGTTAGAGGCTAGAGGCACCATTGGGTATATCGCCCCAGAAGTTTTTAATAGAAACTTTGGAGGAGTCTCCAATAAATCTGATGTTTATAGTTATGGAATGTTGATACTAGAAATGGTTGGAGGAAGGAAAAATGTAGATGTTGCTGTTGGTTCTGGAAATACGAGTGAGATATATTTTCCTTATTGGGTTTACAACCGTCTCAAGAAGGATGAAATCCTATTAGACGGTGTAACAACTATAGAGGAAAATGATTATGCTAGAAAAATGACGATAGTTGGCTTATGGTGTATACAAGCCAACCCAGTGCAAAGGCCGTCCACTAGTAAAGTGATTGAAATGTTAGAAGGGAGTATGGAGGAATTAGAAATGCCACCAAAACCCTTCTTTTCTTCTCCTCCACGTTCCCCGATCACAACATTTAACATATCACAAGAAGAAAGTCAAGATCATTGTAGTTCAACAAGTAATGAGATGCCATATGTATGATAGTTGCAAGTTTTCTAAAGATGAAGACATGATGTAAATTTTAGTGTTTAGCGTTTAGTAAGTCATAGTCCCTCTTCTCTGTCTCCCTGTTTTCACATCTTGAATGAAACCAAATAATAGTTATATCTTAACTTCAATTTTGTTCTCCTTTTATATAATCATATTTTTAATTCCTTTGCTATGTGTAACAAGATATAGGATGTTTAGTTATCTTGAAGGACATGATACAAATATATTAAAGCGGTTTGGTTGCAGGGCCCGTGGTACACCCACCCCCCCCCCCCCCCCCAACCCCAAGCCGAGATGGCTTTTCTCAACCCCGTCGGGCAGTGTCGTTCCTGACATTTTATAGGCCTTGGGCGAGATGTTAAAAAGGGCCCTCGCTAAGTGCGAAAAAGAACTTTAATACATCGTTTTTATAATTAAAAAGAAACATACTCTTGAATATTAGATATACTAGTTTATATAAAACCATTCTTCGAGTATTTTCAGACATATAATCAATCATTAACTATTTTTAAATTAATATTATCTACTATATCATTTTTATATAGCATCGCCATTAGTTTCACGTGCTAACTTCAAAGACCGGATCTATAATTTGGTGTAAACCACAAGGGCCGAGTCTAGCTAGCTAAATGTCTGAAAAATCAACGACTACGACATGATCGATGGCAACGAAAAAAATTAATGCGTGTTTCTCAGTAATTTCTTCATGTCGTTAGAGAATGTTCCTACATGGTCACTAGTTTCTCCATCTCTTAATTTCTTCATTTATGCTACATACATAATCAATCAGCTTGTTGAAGTTGTTCTTTCAACAATTTCCAAAACCATGGCTGGCCCTCCTTTTCTGTTTCCTCTCTTACCCCTCCTCTTCCCCTGCTTGTTTATCTCCATTGCTGCTCAATCCAATCCAACTTGCCCTTCATCCGAATTTTGTGGTGAAATCAGCATCAAATACCCTTTTTGGAAAATAGACGATGATCAAACCCAACACTGCGGATATCAAGGTTTCGGAATCAACTGCTCCACCATCAACGAAATCGATCATCCCGTGATGAAAATTGGCAACAATTCTTACTATGTTCGTCAAATAATCTACGATGTTCGCAGAGTCATCCTAATCGATGACTACGTTTTTCCCATCGAGCCAGTCTCCCAACCGAATTACCCAAACAGCTGCCCAACCGTGCGCCATAACATTGACTTCCACTCGTTACCTTTAAATTTCACCGAGTATAACGTCAACCTCAGTTTCCACTTTAATTGCAACGGGACCCCTAATTTTGCAACCGAAATACCTTGTCCGGGATCGAATTCCGGAGGAAGAAAGTCGTGCGTGAATGTTATGAGGCCGGAGACGGAGGATTTCGATTGGAGTACCTTCTCATGCACTGAGGATGTGGTAAAGACGGTATTGAATCATAGCGATCTATATGCTGGTACGCTTGGAAGGGAATACGGTTTCGCCTTGGGCAGAGGATTCGAGCTAAAATGGGGGATGCTCGAGGGTTGCGGTAAGTGCGAAAAATCGAACGGGAGGTGCGGTTACAATAACAGTACCCAGGAGTCGATGTGCTTTTGCCCCGATGGTAGAACCACCACGGACTACTGCAATAAAGGTACGTTTCAATTTTATATTCCTGTTTTACCCCTGGACTAGTCGATTTTATGCACGGACCATATCAGAATTTTTTGCACTTATGGTGTAAATTTTAGAAAAATTATCAGATTTAGGTTTGTTCTCGCTGGGCTTTCAAATATGGTATACTCGGACTTTGAGAGTCCGAGTCCTTTGCTACCAGAGTGTACCTGTCATTCCATTTCGAAGGGTACATGATTTTTGAAAGAAATCGGACTTTGAAAGTCCAATTTCTTTTGCAATATATCTCCAATATACATATTTAGTCCCTCAATCTATCATACTTATTTACTTTAAACCTTTAACTTTTCGATATTTCATTTTACGTTTTAGTCATATATCGTGTATTGGCCAAAATACGTTAAAGAAATACGTTTTAATTTTAACAAATTACGCCATTAAATTCGTATCGTCGATACGATCGAAATTAGCCTAATATTGAATATTTTTTGACGTACTTATTTTATTATATGCTATATATACGTTCCAACTTCGAACCGATCCATATCCTATATCCATTTTTAAATTTACATATTAGTCCTCTAGACTTACAACTTATAAGGTTTATTCACTTTACACCTTTTACTTTTCAATATTTCATTTTATGTTTTAATCATATATCGTGTATTGGCCAAAATACGTTAAAAAATACGTTTTAATTTTAATAAATTATGCCATTATGTTCGTATCGTCGATACGATCGAAATTAGCCTAATATTGAATATTTTTTTTATATATATTTTATTATATACTATATATAAGCTCCAACATACCCGAATACTATACCCATTTTTAAAATCACGTATTAGTGTCCTAAACTTATAATATTTATTCATTTTATACATTTACTTTTCTATATTTCATTTTACGTTTTACTCAAATATCGTATATTGGTTGAAATATGTTAAAAAATACGTTTTAACTTTAACAAATTACGCCATTATAATCGTATCGTCGATAAGATCGAAATGAGCCTAATATTGAATATTTATCATGTATTTATTTTATTATATACGATATAATAAAACAAATATCGTATATAATAAAATATATATCAAAAAATATTCAATATTAGGCTAATTTCGATCGTATCGACGATACGAACATAATGGCATAGTTTATTAAAATTAAAACGTATTTTTAACGTATTTTGGCCAATACACGATATATGATCAAAACGTAAAATGAAATATTGAAAAGTAAAATGTGTAAAGTGAATAAACCTTATAAGTTGTAAGTCTAGAGGACTAATATGTAAATTTAAAAATGGATATAGGATATGGGTCGGTTCGAAGTTGGAACGTATATATAGCATATAATAAAATAAGTACGTCAAAAAATATTCAATATTAGGCTCATTTCGATCGTATCGACGATACGAATTTAATGGCGTAATTTGTTAAAATTAAAACGTATTTCTTTAACGTATTTTGGCCAATACACGATATATGACTAAAACGTAAAATGAAATATTGAAAAGTTAAAGATATAAAGTGAATAAGTATGATAGATTGAGGGACTAAATATGTAAATTGGAGATATATTGCAAAACAAATTGGACTTTCAAAGTCCGATTTCTTTCAAAAATCATGCAAAATGGAATGACTGGTACACCTCTGGCAGCAAATGACTCGGACTCTCAAAGTCCGAGTATACCATATTTGAAAACCCAGCGAGAATAAACCTAAATCTGATAATTTTTTTAAAAATTACACCATAAGTGCAAAAAATTCACCATATTAATTCATTATATTGAACTAGTGAGGGTTTCTAGGTGATGTGCGACAAATGAATTGGATAACAGTAAAAACAATGCCTTTTGTACTCTCTACGCCATTAAATTAGAGCTGATTTTGTATTTGGTAAAGCAGTTAATAAAACTAGCTCGTAACCGTATGACGAGGTACTTGTTGATTAATAAGCTGGCTAATAGCAGTTAAGATCATCCACGGTGGTGATGCCTCTTGCCAATAGTACCAGTTGTTACATCAACTTTTCAATATCTTATCAAAACCTTACCAATCATTACCAATTCAACCACACTCATACCAATTTAAATAATTAATAAAAAAATAGAAAAAAGAAGAAGAGAGAGATAGAAAGAAAGGAGAGAGAGGGTGGGGTGGGTCGTTTAACGAGTCGGTATGGCCTTGCCAATTTCACTTTGTGCCGAAGGACCCCGGCGGTGTTGTTGGTAGACCTGGCAAAAAATGACACGACACGCTAACCCGACACGAACTCGACACGAAATAAACGGGTTTGGGTAACAGATTTCAACCCGTTTAAGTAAACGGGTTGACACGACACGACACGAAAGTTAAACGGGTAAGGTCAGGGTCAAGCATATCAACTCGAAAATGACCCGACTAACCCGTTTATACATATATGTGTGTGTTTGTGTGTATATATAAAGTTATTTTTGTACTTTTTTATTACTAATTTACGATTTATTTGGATATTTAATATAATAATGTTAATGGATTTGATTTAAGCTTATAAGTTTGAATTATAAAATTTGGATTCCTAAATTTTTGTGAATTTTTATTTTTATCTTTTAATTTTATAAATGTTAAACGGGTTAAGCGGGTCAACCCGTTTGTTAAACGGGTTGGGTTAGGGTCAAGCATTTTCAACCCGTTTAACTTTGAACCCGACACGAACTCGACACGACACGACACGTTTGCCAGGTCTAGTTGTTGGGGCTTGCCAATCGGCAACAGTCCCATGCCGCTGCCTTGTCGAGCCCCATTGCAGATGGTCTAAGATGACTTATGAATAAATTATAATTATTGACCTAAAAGGTATGTTTAGGTATAATAATTATTATAATTATTATATTGCAATAAATACAATAATTAATATTAATAAGAGTATAAGTAGAAAAAGCTACAAAACACTTTTAAAAAGCTACTTTAAATAGTGTTTCAATAAACTAGCTTGTAGTACATGTTTGAATACACTAGCTAGTTTTTTTTTTCCAAGCCAATATAAGTCTTGATTTATGTTAGGTGTTTTTACTTTTCAGTTCAAACATAGTTCTTTTATTATTATAAAATTATATATTTTTTTTATTTTATTAAAAAATAGACTTTTATTGCTTTTAGATACGTAGGAAAACGAGATATAGAATATTCTTCACACAAATTTATTAATTGTTGACCAATGTCCACATCTCAATTCTATACGTCAAAAAATTTATACGAATTTTGAGAACCAAAAGTATGATTTTTTGGAAAAAACGCTCTTATCAAAAAATATCTTGTTTCATTCAGTCTATATATATATGTCATTGGATACAAATCTTCAGTAATTTCTAACATCTCAATTGAAAAAGTTATCAATTTTAAATGTTTGTTATATATTTGTAGTTAAAGACAATTTAATCATTTTTAAGTTTTTAGTTTTCATATTATTCTTAATTCAAAACTTTAAAATCAACTTATTAGATCATAATCAAAGAAAATATTCACGCGTTCTTACAACAAAAGTTTACAGGTGAATTATAAAGCTTAGCTAGCCAAAAGCCCAAAACCCATCATCATAACTCGATAATCCCACACGAACGCGAATCTAACAAGAATTGACGAACTTTGTATTCATCTTTTTGGTTTCTTTCCGTTCTTCGATCTTCAAGATTGTGCCCTGCTCATGGTTCCAAGACTTTCGGTTCGAAAAGACATGATATTGCGAAAAACTTCTCTCAATTCGCGAGCCAATGAATCCAATCCATTCTTACACGAGTTACAAACCATCGATAACTCTTGAATTCCGTCTTTCACTTGGTTCTGCTGTTCTTCGGGCAATGGAAACTGGTGGGCAGAATCCATCAATCCGAGATCAAATTGACGGATTTTTCCATTTAGTGGATTTCCGACAATAGCCCTGGGCTGTTCTTACGTTCACGCTTCTTTGATTCATCCAAAATCCGAGAATGAATCAAGAACAATGGAGTACCCCATGAGAATTGCCGTGGAATCGAGAACGGAAATAACCCACGATCTTGACAAGGGATCGCAGCCACTACGGTCCATAACACAAACATAAGAACAAAACCCATCATGAAAATTCTTTCTATTCAACAAAACTTAAAAAAAAATCCAATGAAATCAACAAAAAGTAATTTAAAATTTTCTTGAAATCAACCAAAACTTAATTATATAGTGTTATCGTGTAAATGTTCTAGCTCTGTCTCTGTCTTTGATCAGTAATTACCGGTTATAAGTCCATAATTGCAAATTTTGTAAAAAGAAAGGATCTCCAACAGATCCGTAATTAAAGAGAAGAATGTTACCTAAATAGTGAAGACATGAATATTACAAAAAGAGAAATTATATTTCCTCCTATTTTCTTAACCCAGCCAACCTCCCAGTCACTTTTTCATTAAGGCCATCCGCTGTCGACCCATTGCAACCCAATGGTTTCAGCTGCCACATCAGCGCCACATCAGCTTTTCACTATTTTACCCACAACTACCAAATTCATCCACTGTCGACCCAATACCTAACCCAATCTTACACACACTTATATTTTATTAAATAAAAAAAAAAGAGAAAGAGGAGAGAGATAGAGAGAAAGAAGAGAGAGAAAGTGGGTAGGGGGGGGGTGGGGGTGGGGGTGGTTTTGTCTCGGCTTGGGAGAACCGAAATCCTCCTACCCGAAGGAGGCCGCGGCGGTGTTCACCTCCAAACCCGTCGGCTTGGCCTAAGCCGAAGGCAAACCGAAGGCAACCCATTGCCCACAGTGCTTGGCCTAAGGTCATCGAATAAAAGACTCCGAATCTGATTGATTAGTTTTTGAATAGTTGAGTCAACTTCCCCCCATTAATTTCTATTTGAATAATCAATACGTTGAAAAGTCAAAATAGCATTCTTCATTCTTCTCCTTTTTCCACCATAGAAATTTCAAGCTACGTCACGACTTAATGACCAAAGAGGTGTTTTTTTAAAACTTATTTACCAAATAGGTGTTCTTAGAAACATATTTACCATTTAGGTGTTGTAATCTATTTAATGGGGTTTTTAATGTCTCTTTAATGCTTTTTTACTTTTTTCTTATTGTTTTTTTTACTACTTTTTAAAATTATTTTTTAGATTTTCCTACTTCTTTAAATTGATTTTTTTTACTGTTTTCTTATCTATTTTTTTTCTTACTACTTGCTTTTTTTCTACTTTTTTAATTGATTTTTTTCTTATTAATTTTTTACTACTTTTTTAGATTGATTTTCTTACTGTTTTCTTATTGATTTCTTATTCGTCCCATAGATTTTACTGTTTACCTTAGTTGATTCAATGGTAGCATACTTGGCTTTTAAGTATGGCTATGATGTTTTACACATTTAGATGAAGCGAGGGATTTGTCTATACCATGGGTAAAGTTTGGAAGACCACGACTGATCCTTAACGGGAATTACTGCTTTTTTAAACAGTTTTTACTATTTTTAACTATATCTTTTAACTGTTTTTATTTTTTTTACCGTTTTTACCCGTTTTATTTTTTTACTGTGTTTTATTACGTCTTATATGACAAATACAACAATTCTCACGGTTGCTCCTTACCACTGTGGACAAACCATCGCTGTCGTCGTTTATATTTTTATTGTTAGTATTTTTCAAACAGTTGTTGTAATCGTCAAATAATATGTAATAAAAAACAGTAAAAACAAGTAAAACAACAATAAAAAAGAAGTAAAAAAGTTAAAAAGATAGCTAATTAAATAGTAAAAAATTGTTTAAGAAAACAGTAAAAAATCGGTAAAAAAAGTAAAAAAAGAAGTTTAAAAAGCTTGCAAAAACCAGTTTACGAAATCAGTAAAAAAACATAGTAAAAAGGCTGTAAAAATCAATTTAAAACATATTTACCATTAAAGAAAAAATAAAAATTTCGCGGTCCAAAAAGTAAATAAATGTAAAAAATGCTAGACCATCCCCTATTTCTATGTAATCCATTTTTTCAATCAAAAATTCGGGTATTAAAGCTAATCTAATGAACCCGTCATTTGAATCAACTAAGGTAAACAATAAAACCTATGGAATGAATATGAAATCATTAAAAAATCAATCTAAAAAATCAATTTAAAAAAGTAGTAAAAAAAGATAAAAAATCAATCTAAAATATCAATTTAAAAAAGTAGTAAAAAAACAATAAAAAATCTATCTAAAATATCAATTTAAAAAAGTAGTAAAAAAACAATAAAAAAATCAATCTAAAAAATCAATCTAAAAAAGTAGTAAAAAAACAATAAGAAAAAAAAAAGTACAAAAGCATTATAAAACATTAAAAACTCCATTAAATAGGTTACTACACCTTTATGGTAAATATTTTTTAAAGAACACCTATTTGGTAAATAAGTTTTAAAAAAACACCCATTTGGTCATTAAGTCCTACCTCACCTTCATCCACCATTAATATTACCTCCATCTCCATTTCCATCTCAACTTCTTCACAACAATGCTTCCTCTCTTGATCATTATCTTCACTTTACTCCCAATCTCCTCCCACAGTCAAAATAACGTCCAACAGTTTAACGACTGTGCTACCAAACTCTACAGCTGCGGCGAGACCATCCGATCGATCGGCTATCCGTTCTTCGGAGAAGATCGCCCGTCCTATTGCGGCCTGCCAGAATTCAACCTAACTTGCCGAGACGGCATCACCACCATCACGATCATCGAGACCGCCTTCCGTGTCCTTGGCATCAATCAAACTACTTACACGATCACAATCGCTCCCGATGACCTGTGGCCGGAATCAGACGCTTGTTCATTGACATCTCCAAGATCCATAACCAATAACTCGTTTCAGCAAACCGTATTTGCCTACATCCCGGAACGGTTTACGTTTCTAGGAATACACCTTTCGTGTGTGGAGAATGAGAATGATCCTATTCCTATTCCGAGTAGAAACAGATTGAATTGTTCGGGAGACGAAGAAGGCGGGAGGGTTAGTTATTTTCGAAACGGATCGACTGCTTTAGGGCAAGAGACGTGCGAGAATAATATTATAGTTCCGGTTTTGGAGAACCGGTTTGATGAGTTTATGGAAAGCGAAACGATGCCGTTGGCGGAGCTGTTGAAGGAGGGTTTTCCGGTTGAGTATAACGTGGACCGTGGCGGAATTTGTTCACGGTGTGAATTCCGGCGGGACTTGTTGGTCCGATAACGGTTCCTCCGCTACTTCTTGCCTTTGTCCCAATGGTAGTTCTCGGTCATATGTCCTCGTTCTTCAGGTTTGTCAATCTTCTTTCATCATTTCTGTTCTTCAAAATCTTCTAAAACTAATTAAACCGTAGGAATGATCTCTAGCCATTCATCTGGTGAAAAATTTAGGCTTTGACTGCGAAGTAACCGATAATTCCTCACATAGGCTTCAAAAAACACAAGAGTAATTTCTTAACTCTTACAAATAGACGACAAACAAGTTTGTATATGAATTTCGTGATTGGTATATGAATTACGCATGTACATGTATGAACATATGGCTCATATATGAATAATTTAATAATAGTCAATATGTTAAATACATAGGTTCAGGTATCAATGTATATATGTGAATCAGTTAACAATAGTTAATATGTGAATTACACATGTTTTGTTTATATATGAACATATATATGAATTACGCATGTTCATGCATAAAGGTATGGTTTATATATGATTCAATAAAAAATAGTTAACAAGTGAATTACACAAGTTCATGTATAGAAGTTTGTTTTATATATGAATCAATAAAAAATAGTAAATATGGGAATTACGCAGGTTCATATATGAACGTATATGAATTACAGGTTCTTGTATGAATGTATACCTCATATATGAATGAGTTAAATTTAGTTAATATGTGAATCACAAAAGTTTATATATGACCATATAGTTCATATACAAAATACATAGGTTTTACATATGAACCCGTTTTCGGCCTACTTGTAACAGTTATGAAATTACCCCAGTATCTTTGGCATAGCCGCGAATAGTCAAAGGCACAAAATTTGACCGGTCAAATTTGATCGTAGCCATATGAAAGGCTAGGATCACTACTCCATTTTACATTTTTTTTACCACTTCTCATCTTAAAACTTTTGTTATATATATATAGAAGTTGGTTCATTTGCTAACCATGTAACTTATTTTAACAATGTTAACAAAAAATGGACCAATAGAATTTTCTACCTTTCCCATTTTTTTTCACCGACGTGAGGCATTCTTCCATATTTTAGAAATTAATTAAAATCTCTTTAATATGATCAACGATGGACGTTGGTTACACATACACACACATATATATAGAGGTTTCATACAAAAACCAATTTTATTTGCAAGAGCAAAGGAACTAACTATAACCATACATTGATGTGGGCCCATGTGGATCCCATATATTGAAAAATCACATATGATTAAGTGGTGGGATGTGGGCCATGTGGGTCCACATATTAAAAAAATCATATGTGATTTAGTTGGGTTCCACCATTTAATCATAAATAATTTTTTAATATGTGAAAACCACATAGGCCCACATTAATATGTGGTTATGTATAGTTCTTTTGTTCCTACAAATTGAATGGGTTCTTGTATGAACATGCCTATATATATATATATATATATATATATAGTCAGGTTCAAATGTGAACTCATTTTTCATTGTGAACGTGAGGACAACATAGAGCATGCCACATGACATATTCATGTGTTATTCAAACTGAATAACACTGAAACACTAAATGCAGTATTATTTAGTTTCAATAACACATAATAGTCAAACTGAATATGCCACGTGACACCATTTTAGTGGTTTTCATGTTTAGAACCAAAATTGAGTTCACATTTGAACTTTTTTTTTTCTCTCTCTCTCTCTCTATATATATATATATATATATATATGTATATAAATCTAAATAAATATGTTTTTTTTTTACTTTTTTATAAGTTATATCATTATAATCGTCTCATCAATACCTTTTCCACCTACCGTTAACTATATGTCCCTCATCTTCAACCTTCCTCTCTGCTAGTTGATTTGTACCCCCATCTTTACATCACCATTTCCCATCAATCTCCGGGATTCATCACCATTGCCCATCAATATCTCGATCCCCACCCTATTCATGGCGATCTCCACCTATGTGCCACCCAACCTCTCAGGCTTCCTTTCCCTCTGGTCAAAACGCGCACGCCACACACACACACACACAAATCACGACAACCATACTTTGAATTGAGACCTTTGATTTGAACCTCCAATCTACCACCATCGTAAACCATTGTCGGTCTCTCGCAATTTAGATGAAGATTTCGCCAATTTTCATGTGAAGAGAAAGGGGATCCGGTCTTTTACCTATATGTGATTGAACCCAGACCTGTAAGTCCACACCACCATCTGCAAATCCATAAGTCCACCCAATCTCTCCGTTATTCCCCGCTATCTCACCTCACCTTCCTGGCCATTTTGTCGACCTCCATTTTTTTTGTACCGCAATAAACTCACGCACGCACTCGCGGTATCCGGGCATCCAATTGGGCAACACCGACTAATCCACGGTGACCCGGTCTAGTCCACACAGACTGGACCCGCCCAGGCACGACTAATCCCGACCTATGGTCGAGCCCGCATGCCCATAGGCTGGCATGCCCGTTACCTGAACCCGAACCGACCCGAAGGCCGGCCCAAAGTCTAGGTATCGCCGAAGTGCTACTCCCATGGTTTGAACCTGAGACCAATGGATACCATCCACTAGCCCCAAGCCTTTTGCCACTTGAGCTACACCTCTTTGATTTTTTGTCGACCTCCATTGGTGAACCCCACCAAACTTGTTATCGATATCTCTCTCTTATATCTATGTTTTGCATTTAACAATTTATTAATTTTTCGATGTTGCTTGGGTTTGTGGGTTGGGTTGAATTTTGCTGGGTGATTGATGGTAGTGGGTGTGCCACATTTTGGCCGGAAATAGGGAGAGGGAACGGAGCCAAAGAGACATGTGTCAGTCTAACTGATTAAAATTAAAGTGATTTTACGATTTTCTAAACGGAAATTAGATAAAATGAAAAAGGACAAAAAATGACCCTAAGTTAATTGAAACCAATCAATTGATGAAAACTGCGGTGGCTAATTATATATTATCTAACTAGAAACGTACCCGCGCGCGTTGCAGCGCGAAATACGTATCAATTGCCCGATTTTTATATACATCATTGTAAACATCAATTTAATCATATGTGTTCAATCAATTAACCTTCTAATGGTTTATTGAATAGTCAATTTCGAAAATTGAAATAAAAGTATTATCTTTATATAATAGAATATATAATATAATTGAATAAAAATATTCAATATTAGGCTTATTTTGAAGGTATTGACAAGACGATTATGATGGTATAATTTGTTAAAAAAAACGTAATTTTAATATAAATTTTAGTTCATAATATATGATTAGTTAGATTATATGATAAGGGTTTAAAATAGAAAATGAAAAAGTAAAGGACTAAAATAAGATTTAATAACTAACTATGGGGGTACAAAGTGTAAATGTGTAAAATGAAATGTTGAACAAAATAACTGTCATATTGAGTTATTTGGTTTTATATATAGTATAGATATATACAAAAGGCAGGCGCCCCGCCCCGCAGACGATGCCCGACCCGCTCCGACCCGCGACCCGCTTCGACCCGGCCATCCCTCTCTCATTTTTGACCCATACCCGGACTTGACCCGCCTTCAACCCGATTTAGATCCGCGCGTCCTCCATCTCACACCCATCTCCATTTTTACATCTTTGGCCCCCCAACTTATAAGCTTTATTCACTTTATACCTTAAACTTTTCAATATTTCATTTTACGTTTTAGTCATATATCGTGTATTTACCAAAATACGTAAAAAAATACGTTTCAATTTTTACAAATTACGCCATTATATATGTATCTTCAATACGATCAAAATGAGCCTAATATTGAATATTTTTTGATGTAGTTATTTTATTATATACTATATATACGTTCCAACCAATCCGAAATTTATACCATTTTTAAGTTTACATATTAGCCCCCTAAACTTAAAGCTTATAAGGTTTATTCACTTTATACCTTTTACTTCTCAATATTTTATTTTACGTTTTAGTCATATATCGTGTATTGGCAAAAAGACGTTAAAAAATACGTTTTAATTTTAGCAAGTTACGTCATTATATTTGTATCGTCGATACGATCGAAATGAGCCTAATATTGAATATTTTTTGATGTAGTTGTTTTATACGTTCCAACCGACTTGAATCCTATACCCATTTTCAAATCTACATATTAGCCCCCTAAATTTATAATCTTTATTCACTTTATACATTTACTTTTCTATATTTCATTTTACGTTTTACTCATATATCGTGTATTGGTTGGAACATGTTAAAAATGCGTTTTAATTTTAACAAATTACGTCATTATAATCGTATCGTCGATACGATCTAAAATATATTAAAAAAACATGTTTTAATGTTAATGAAGTATGCATTATAATCTTATGGTCAATAAGATCGAAATGAGCCTAACATTGAATATTTGTTTCATGTATTTATTTTATTATATACTATATATTCGCTGTAACCGACCCGAATCCTATACCCACCTTTAAACTTACATATCAGCCCCGTAAACTTATAATATTTATTTACGTTAGTTTTCTATATTTCATTTTACGTTTTAGTCATATATATCATATTAACTGAAATATGTTAAAGTGTCGATAGCTACTCTTCATCTTCATTTACTTTATACCCTTTACTTTTCAATATTTCATTTTATGTTTTACCCATATATCGTATATTTGTTAAAATATGTTAAAAAAATACGTTTTACTTTTAACAAAATATGTCATTATAATCGTATCGTCGATACGATCGAAATGAGCTTTATATTGAATATTTTTTGATGTAATTATTTTATTATATACAATATACTATATATATTACGATTATATGAAACCATGATATTTGTAAAAATTACATTCTACCCCTAAACTTATAATATTTATTCATTTTATATTTTTAGTTTTTTATATTTTATTTAATGTTTTAGTCATATGTCTTATATTGCTTGGAATATGTTAAAAAATAAGTTTTAATTATAACAAATTACGCCATTATAATCGTACTGTCGATACGTTTGAAATGAGACTAATATTGAATATTTTTTTGATATAATTATTTTATTATATACTATAAATAGCACGATTATATGAAGCTAAAACACTGTTCATGAACAGCATCTACCGATATTTGGAGAAATTATATTTTAGCCCCTTAAACTTATAATATTTATTCAATTTATCTTTTTAATTTTCTATATTTCATTTTTCGTTTTAGTCATATATCGTATATTCGCTGAAATATGTTAAAGTGTCGGTAGCTACTGTTCATAAACAGTCTTTTGGCTTCCTGGTAATTGTTAGTATTATTAAAATCTCTTAAAATTAAATTTTTTGCATTTTTGATTTTTTAAATCTTTTTATTTATTTTATTAAACCTTTCGTATGACAACATTTGTATAAACTTTATGTTTTATATAAATCTATGTTACTACTTATGATCAAATCTATCACAGTTTATAACCCGGCACGAAGCCAGGGCTTATCAGCTAGTTATGAACAAAAATCGAGATTTTTTGACAAAGCACATGGACCAAAAATAAAGTTCACTCCAAGTTTAATAGATATTATTTCTGATTAGTAAATATTTAATTTCAGGTTTTCTTGTTGATAAAATCTCTCATGATGCCTTAGGAAATTCTTAGATTCAGAAAATTTCACACGTCGTATTCTACTTTCTCAATTTTGTAAACAATTTAAAATAATGTATGGAAGTAAAACTTTTGTAAAAAATTCCAATAATTTTTATTTTAGAGAATCCGTTGGTGATAATTTTTATAGGCTTGTAATGGATCCATATATAAAATATTAAAATATCGGTATCTTATAGGTTACAAAAAAAAATTCAAACAATAAACAAATCTACGTTGCAGAAAGTTGAAATTGAATCTAAGTGGCGGAATTTAGCATTTGGGTTTGTCGAAATTACAAAGCATTTTTGCTTGGACGTATCGTGGATTGAGACTAAAATTCAATCTAATTACATTTATATATGTCTTTATAGTCGGAGGGTTTAGTTTGGTTGATCGACAACGTTTTACATACTCATAAATATTGACCAAATAACCGTTTTAACAACACAATGAGATAGGAAATAGAGGTTACAAAACTTAGAAACCTTTACCTCACAAATAAAGAGGGAAGTCAAACATGTACTTTTCAAATCAACTTCTGTTACCTCAATCTCTAAAATACATAAATAAACTGATTAAAGAATTTCGAGTTTCAAGCATGATCAAAACTATAAATATAATACGGATTAGGCTCGCCACATAATAGATGTGTGAGAAATCCAATAAATAATTTCTTTATTTCTCTCTCTAAAACTTGTTGGGTGATTTTTGTGCTTTATACTTGTCATATTTTAACATCTTTAATTTAATCGTTTAATTGGTATTGCAGGCCGGTCTAACTTAAGAATGAAACTAAGTAAGTTATACTTCATTTAACTTGTATTATTTGGTTTAAATTTGGAACTATATTGATGGTTGGAAGTTTGAGCAAGGGTTTGCACACACAAGTGTGGCTGGCCCTTAAAAATTATAAGAGCATTAAAGAATATTTCAAGGTATTTTAATTGTAGTAGTAATAATATTTTCCATTGTTGCAGTTATTGGAGGTGTAGGTGCTGTACTAATGATGGTGTTGATATTCATAACGTTCTGCATCATAAAGCCTTCAACGAGCATCTTCATAGCAATATTTAAGCGTAAAACCGCGGATGACAAAAATGTTGAGGTCTTCATCATGAAATATGGATCCTTGGGTATGAAAAGGTACAATTATGCTGATATCAAGAAAATTACAAACTCATTCCACGTGAAATTAGGACAAGGAAGTTTTGGAACCGTGTTTAAAGGAAAGTTGTCAGATGGTCGTCCTGTTGCCGTAAAAGTTTTGAACACATCAAAAGCAAGTGGACAAGAATTCATAAATGAGGTTGCAAGCATAGGTAGGACTTCTCATGTTAACATCGTTACTCTATTGGGGTTTTCTTTCGACCATAAAAAAAGAGCTCTGATATACGAGTACATGCCAAATGGATCATTAGAAAAGTATATATATCGCCATGTTCCTCTCAAGACAAGTGAAAACTTAGGAGTAGAGAAGTTGTATGAGATAGCACTTGGAATAGCAAGAGGTCTTGACTACTTGCATCGTGGGTGCAATACTCGTATTTTGCATCTTGACATAAAGCCACATAACATCCTTCTTGATGAAGACTTTTGCCCCAAAATAGCAGGTTTTGGGCTTGCTAAATTGTACTCTAGAAAAGAGAGTATAGTTTCTATGTTAGAGGCTAGAGGCACCATTGGGTATATCGCCCCAGAAGTTTTTAATAGAAACTTTGGAGGAGTCTCCCATAAATCTGATGTTTATAGTTATGGAATGTTGATACTAGAAATGGTTGGAGGAAGGAAAAATGTAGATGTTGCTGTTGGTTCTGGGAATACGAGTGAGATATATTTTCCTTATTGGGTTTACAACCGTCTCAAGAAGGATGAAATCCTATTAGACGGTGCAACAACTATAGAGGAAAATGATTATGCTAGAAAAATGACGATAGTTGGCTTATGGTGTATACAAGCCAACCCAGTGCAAAGGCCATCCACTAGTAAAGTGATTGAAATGTTAGAAGGGAGTATGGAGGAATTAGAAATGCCACCAAAACCCTTCTTTTCTTCTCCTCCACGTTCCCCGATCACAACATTTAACATATCACAAGAAGAAAGTCAAGATCATTGTAGTTCAACAAGTAATGAGATGCCATATGTATGATAGTTGCAAGTTTTCTAAAGATGAAGACATGATGTAAATTTTATTGTTTAGCGTTTACTAATTAGTCATAGTCCCTCTTCTCTGTTTCCCTGTTATCACATCTTGAATGAAACCAAATAATGGTTATATCTTAACTTCAATTTTGTTCTCCTTTTATATAATCATATTATTAATTCCTTTGCTATGTGTAACAAGATATAGGATGTTTAGTTATCTTGAAGGACATGATACAAATATATTAAAGCGGTTTGGTTGCAGGGCCCGTGGTACACCCCCCCCCCCCCAAGCCGAGATGGCTTTTCTCAACCCCGTCAGGCAGTGTCGTTCCTGACATTTTATAGGCCTTGGGCGAGATGTTAAAAAGGGCCCTCGCTAAGTGCGAAAAAGAACTTTAATACATCGTTTTTATAATTAAAAAGAAACATACTCTTGAATTTTAGATATACTAGTTTATATAAAACCATTCTTCGAGTATTTTCAGACATATAATCAATCATTAACTATTTTTAAATTAATATTATCTACTATATCATTTTTATATAGCATCGCCATTAGTTTCACGTGCTAACTTCAAAGACCGGATCTATAATTTGGTGTAAACCACAAGGGCCGAGTCTAGCTAGCTAAATGTCTGAAAAATCAACGACTACGACATGATCGATGGCAACGAAAAAAATGCGTGTTTCTCGGTAATTTCTTCATGTCGTTAGAGAATGTTCCTACATGGTCACTAGTTTCTCCATCTCTTAATTTCTTCATTTATGCTACATACATAATCAATCAGCTTGTTGAAGTTGTTCTTTCAACAATTTCCAAAACCATGGCTGGCCCTCCTTTTCTCTTTCCTCTCTTACCCCTCCTCTTCCCCTGCTTGTTTATCTCCATTGCTGCTCAATCCAATCCAACTTGCCCTTCATCCGAATTTTGTGGTGAAATCAGCATCAAATACCCTTTTTGGAAAATAGACGATGATCAAACCCAACACTGCGGATATCAAGGTTTCGGAATCAACTGCTCCACCATCAATGGAACCGATCATCCCATGATGAAAATTGGCAACAATTCTTACTATGTTCGTCAAATAATCTACGATGTTCAAAGAGTCATCCTAGTCGATGACTACGTTTCTCCCATCGAAATAGTCTCCCAACCGAACCGAAACAGCTGCCCAACCGTGCGCGATAACATTGACTTCCACTCGTTACCTTTAAATTTCACGGAGTATAACGTTAACCTAAGTTTCCACTTTAATTGCAATGGGATCCCTAATTTTGCAACCGAATTACCTTGTCCGGAATCGAATTCCGGAGGAAGAAAATCGTGCGTGAATGTTATGAGCCCGGAGACGGAGGATTTCGATTGGAGTAGCTACTCATGCACTGAGGATGTGGTAAAGACGGTAATGAATAATAGCGATCTATATGCTGATAGGCTTGGAAGGGAATACGGTTTAGCCTTGAGCAGAGGATTCGAGCTAAAATGGGGGAGCTTGGAGACTTGCAGTAAGTGCGAAAAATCGGACGGGAGGTGCGGTTACAATAACAGTACCCAGGAGTCGATGTGCTTTTGCCGCGATGGTAGAACCACCACGGACCACTGCAATAGAGGTACGTTTCAATTTTATATTCCACTTTTACCCCTTGGATTAGTTGATTCTTCGGTAAAGTAGTTGATAAACTAGATAGTAGTTGATAAAGTACTTTTAGATTAATAAATTATATTAAATTAGCTAGTAGTTGTTAAGATGACTTATGAATAAACTATATTTTGCAAAAAGAGTGTTTTTAGGTATAATAATAATTATAATTATTATATTGCAACAAATACAATAATTAATATTAATAAGAGTATAGATAGAAAAAGATATAAAAAAATTCTTAAAAGATTACTAAATAGCATTTGAATAAACTAGCTTTACATATTTGGATAAATTGGCTAAATTATTTTTGCCAAGCCTAACTCTTGATTTCTGTTAAGTGTTTCTCGAAATCAATCAAAACTTAATTATATGATGTCATCGTTAAAATGTTCTAGCTTAGGGACCAATAATTACCAGTTATAAGTCCATAATTGCAAAATTAGTAAAAAGAAAGGATCTCCAACAGATCCGTAATTAAGGCTTTGTTTGGCAAAAAGAAGCTAACTTATAAGCTAGTCCATCCAAACATGTACCAGAAGCTGGCTTTTTGAAACGCTACTTTGAGTAGCTTATGAGGAGCTTATTGTAGCTTTTTCCAATTATACCCTTATTAATATTAATTATTAAATTGAAAGATACCTTTTTTGGTCATTTTACATACTCATAAGCTAGGTTTTGCCAAACATAATTTGTTCATAAGCAAAGCTTATCAACCAACAGCTAGCTTATCGGCTAGTTTGCCAAACATAGCCTAAAGAGATGAATATTACCTAAACAGTGAAGACGTGAATATTACGAAAATAGTGACCAACGGTCATCGAATAAAAGACGACGAATCTGATTGATTAGTTTTGAATAGTTGAGTCAACTTCCCCCATTAATTTCTATTTTGAATAATCAATACGTTGAAAAGTCAAAATAGCATTCTTCCTTCTCCTTTTTCCACCATGGAAATTTCAAGCTACCTCACCTTCATCCACCATTAACTTTACCTCCATCTCCATATCAGTTTCCATCTCCATCTTCACAGCAATGCCTCTCTTGATCATCATCTTCACTGTTAGGTTGAATTGTTCGGTAGATGAAGAACGCGGGAGAGTTAGTTATTTTCAAAACGGATCGACTGCTTTAGGGCAAGATACGTGCGAGAATAATATTATAGTTCCGGTTTTGGAGAACCGGTTTGATGAGTTTATGGAAAGCGAAATGATGCCGTTGGCGGAGCTACTGAAGGAGGGTTTTCCGGTTGAGTATAAGGTGGAGAAATAATCTCTAGCCGTTCATCCAATTAAAAGTTGAGACTTTAACTGCGAAAATGACAAACAATTTTGTAACTCTTACAAATAGATGACATACAAATTCATATATGAATTTTATAATTGATATAATATCAAAGGATGTTAGCTCAATTATTGGATAGGTAATGGGGTGTGGGTGAAAGCCACACTACCAGGGTTCAAATCCCACCGGTGACATTTCTGAGATATTTATTTTGGATCTGGTCCTTTGGGCCGGGTTTGGGGCCGGTATGGGAAGATCCAGTCAATGGGATCCACTTCTCTGCTGGCCGGGTCGCAGTGGATTAGTGGGATTACCCAATTGAACACCCGATACCGCTGGAGCATGTGTGTTAATTTGCCGTTCAAAAAATATATAATTATATAGTTAATATATGAATAATTTAATAACAGTCGATATGTGAAATACATACGGATTAGGGTCGCCACATAATAGACGTGTGAAAATCCAATAAATAATTTCAATAAATAATTTATTTATTTCTCTTTCTAAAACCCGTTGGGTTTTTTTTTTTTTTTTTTTGGTGTGCTTTATACTTGTCATATTTTAACATCGTTAATTTAATCATTTGGTTTGGTATTGCAGGGACTGACTTGAAAAGGAAACTAAGTAAGTTATACTTCATTTAACTTGTATTACTTGGTTTAAATTTGGAACTATATTGGTGGCTGCAAGTTTTAGCAAATCTACACACAATAAGCTGGCCCTTAAAAATTATAACAGCTTCAAAGAATATTTCAAGATATTTTAAATGTAGTAGTAATAATATTTTTCTATTATTGCAGTTATTGGATTTCTAGGTGCTGTACTAATGATGGTGTTGATATTCATAACGTTCTGCATCATAAAGCCTTCAACGAGCAACTTCATAGCAATATTTAAGCGTAAAACCGAGGATGACAAAAATGTTGAGGTCTTCATCATGAAATATGGATCCTTGGGTATGAAAAGGTACAATTATGCTGATATCAAGAAAATTACAAACTCATTCCACGTGAAATTAGGACAAGGAGGTTTTGGAACCGTGTTTAAAGGAAAGTTGTCAGATGGTCGTCCTGTTGCCGTAAAAGTTTTGAACACATCAAAAGCAAGTGGACAAGAATTCATAAATGAGGTTGCAAGCATAGGTAGGACTTCTCATGTTAACATCGTTACTCTATTGGGGTTTTCTTTCGACCATAAAAAAAGAGCTCTGATATACGAGTACATGCCAAATGGATCATTAGAAAAGTATATATATCGCCATGTTCCTCTCAAGACAAGTGAAAACTTAGGAGTGGAGAAGTTGTATGAGGTAGCACTTGGAATAGCAAGAGGTCTTGACTACTTGCATCGTGGGTGCAATACTCGTATTTTGCATCTTGACATAAAGCCACATAACATCCTTCTTGATGAAGACTTTTGCCCCAAAATAGCAGATTTTGGGCTTGCTAAATTGTACTCTAGAAAAGAGAGTATAGTTTCCATGTTAGAGGCTAGAGGCACCATTGGGTATATCGCCCCAGAAGTTTTTAATAGAAACTTTGGAGGAGTCTCCCATAAATCTGATGTTTATAGTTATGGAATGTTGATACTAGAAATGGTTGGAGGAAGGAAAAATGTAGATGTTGCTGTTGGTTCTGGAAATACGAGTGAGATATATTTTCCTTATTGGGTTTACAACCGTCTCAAGAAGGATGAAATCCTATTAGACGGTGTAACAACTATAGAGGAAAATGATTATGCTAGAAAAATGACGATAGTTGGCTTATGGTGTATACAAGCCAATCCAGTGCAAAGGCCGTCCACTAGTAAAGTGATTGAAATGTTAGAAGGGAGTATGGAAGAATTAGAAATGCCACCAAAACCCTTCTTTTCTTCTCCTCCACGTTCCCCGATCACAACATTTAACATATCACAAGAAGAAAGTCAAGATCATTGTAGTTCAACAAGTAATAAGATGCCACATGTATGATAGTTGCAAGTTTTCTAGAGATGAAGACATGATGTAAATTTTAGTGTTTAGCGTTTACTAAGTCATAATCCCTCTTCTCTGTCTCCCTGTTTTCACATCTTGAATGAAACCAAATAATGGTTATATCTTAACTTCAATTTTGTTCTCCTTTTTCACTTAAAAAAAAACTTATATAATCATATTTTTAATTCCTTTGCTATGTGTAACAAGATATAGGATTTTAGTTATCTTGAAGGACATGATACAAATATATAAAAGCGGTTTGGTTGCAGGGCTCGTGGCACACCACCCCCGCCTAGCCGGGATGGCTTTTCTCAACCTCGTTGGGGCCATCCTGCAAGGGAAACTCCTTTTTTCCTTTTTTTAATCTTATATATATATAGATGTATATGTATACACATTATATTCTCTTATACTTTTTTTCATATTCTCTCATATTCCTTTCATTAAAATCAAAAAATAATGGATTCATCATCATCATCATATTACCCAACTTAGACGACTGGTAGTATTTTTTCTTTTTTAAATGTTGGTGTATTTTTATACTTTTAATCTAGTTTTAATTTATAATTTTATGTAATACGGTGTTTTTATTAATTAATGAATTTAAAATTTAAATTATATATGTGTTAATATATTTATTAATGAAAAAATAAAAAAAAAAGGTTAGGGATGGTGGAAGGGTGACCACTACAAGAGTTTCGTAAGAGTAGAATTGTGGAAGAGAAAAAGAGAACAAAAGGCTAATATGACAAAAGGGATGAAGGGGTGACCACTCAGTTCACTCTAAGAGCATCCGCAGTCATGAACCTTTTCAAAGGTTCATGACCACTGCCACATCAGCTTTCTCTCTCTGTCACGTCAGTTTTCTCTATCCTACACATTTCATAAACCTTTTACTCCCAATCATAAACCGGTTCATACTTTTTATAATATAAAATTATAATAATAAAACTATAATGGTTAGAATTTAGTTATTATAATTAAAATGCAATAATTAAAACTTAGTTATTTATAATTAAATGACAATGGTTAAAATTTAATTATAATAATCAAAAGACAATCGTAAAAATTACAATAATAAGATCATAATAATTAAAAATTACAATACTAAAAAGCATTTTTAATAAATCTACATCAAACTTCACCAAATCGTTCCCAAATATGTTCGACAAAATCTGCTCGAAGTTGATGATGTACTGAACGATCACGTATTTCAGCGTTCATTTGAAGGTATTGTTGAAATTGTTGAATGGAACCTTGAGACACAGGTATTGGAGGATTTCCATGGTCGTCTGACCAATTGGTTGCTGAAATCCCTTCGTTTTCTATAATCATATTATGTAATATGATGCATGCATAGATGATGTCGCTCATTATTTTTATTTGCCAAACTCTTGCTGGTCCTCTTATGATAGCCCAACGAGATTGAAGAACACCAAAAGCGCGTTCTACATCTTTTCTAGCCGCCTCTTGCATTTCTTTGAACTTTTTTCTTTTAGGGTCTGATGGATGCGGAAAACTTTTCACGATCATAGCCCACTCCGGATATATGCCGTCACCAAGATAATATCCCTTATTATATTCTGTTCCATTCACAACAAATGGAAGTGGTTGTACCTGTCTGGTCGTTGTATTTGGTGAACTCGTATCACTCGTGGACGAATTTAACAAATTCGTGTAATAATTTGGATCCATATTTAGAGTGTAAAAATTTAGAGAGTGAAATATTGAAAGAGTGATTTAAAGTGATGAAGGTAAGTATTTTTTTTTATAGGTAAAATTGATGGATAGTATTTAATTTGGTCGGTAAATGTAATTAATTTATATAGGAAAATAAATTAAATATATTAATTAACTATATATATTTATAGGAAAATAATTAACTATATATATGTGTGTGTCAAATAAAACAAGTGTAAACAAATTCTACATATGTATTAAATAAAAGAAAGTGGGTTGAAGTAGTGGGGGGTCCCACTTCAATTCCTCATGCACCGGTTCCAAGTCAAGGAACGGTTCTTCCAAGGTGGCATGAACCACTTCTTTCTCAATGGTACAAACCTATCTACGTGGCAGCAAAAGGTTTGTAAACCCTTTAGTTTTATCACCACTGCGGTTGCTCTAAGAGTTAAATACAATTAAAAGATGTATTTATTGGAGATATCCATTAGCAACCGGTGTACAATGGATAAAGGACTTCTACAGCAACCACCGATCATAATAATTCCCATATATTTCAATAATATTTTATTTTGAATTGTTTTCTAGTATAGAGTTGAGTAATAGTTATGAAATTATCCCTTTATTTTTGTAATAGTCGTAAATGTTGACTTGTTAAATCCGCAATCTTTGACTAGTCTATTTTGATCTTAGCCGTAAGAACGACTAGAGTAGAGATCATTTCTCCACTTTACATTGTGTTACCACTTCTCATTTTAACCTTTGACTATATATATATAGTATTAGGTTCAAATAAAAAGTGCTAAAAAAAATACAAAGTAGAGAAGTGATCTTCATAACTCATCCGGTCAATAAAGGCGGCTTTGACTTCTGCCCCTCCGTGAATCGCGTCCAACCAAACTTTGACTAGTCAAAGAATACAGCTTTTGACTGGTCAAAGCCACAATCTTTGATTAGTGAACTATAATCTCAACCACATCAAAGGTTGAAATCACTTCTCTACTTCATATTTTTTTAGAACTTCTCATTTGAATCTTTCTATATATATATATATATATATTTATATATATAGGGTCAGGTTCAAATGAGATCTTATATTTCATTGTGAACGTGAGAACTGACGAGAGCGCGCCACGTAGCATATTTACTCTAATTATTGTATTAGACTAAAAAATACATGATTTAGTATTATTCAAACTAAATAATACTGAATACAGTATTATGCAGCCTGAATAATACATTATTCAGAATGAATATATGTCACATGATGCGCTATCGGTTGTCCTTACGTTCACAATGAAATTGGAGTTCGCAACTGAACTTTCGTCTATATACACTACTAGAAAAACGGGCATCAGTGACGATTTTTTGTGACGGACTATTTTCGTCGCTAATTAGCGACGGATTAGCGACGGATTACCGACGGAATAGGCCATGGCCATGTTCCGTCGCAAATCCGTCGCTAATTCAGCGACGGAAATAATCCGTCGCTAATTAGTGACGGATTTGCGACGGATTTGCGATGGAATTAATTAGAAAATAAATAAATATTGAAATAATTAATTCCGTCACTAATCCGTCGCTAATTAGCGACGGATTAGTGACGGAATTAACTATTAAAATATATAAAAAGAAAATAATTAATTTCGTCACTAATCCGTCGCTAATTAGCGACGGATTAGTGACGGAATTAATTATTAAAACATATAAAAAGAAAATAATTAATTCCGTCACTAATCCGTCGCTAATTAGCGACGGATTAGTGACGGAATTAACTATTAAAATATATAAAAAGAAAATAATTAATTCTGTCACTAATCCGTCGCTAATTAGCGACGGATTAGTGACGGAATTAATTATTAAAATATATAAGAAGAAAATAATTAATTCCGTCACTAATCCGTCGCTAATTAGCGACAGATTAGTGACGGAATTAATTATTAAAATATATAAAAAGAAAATAATTAATTCCGTCACTAATCCGTCGCTGATTAGCGACGGATTAGCGACGGACACGTGATTTCCGTCGCTAATCCGTCGCTAAATAGCGACGGATTAGTGACGGAATTATTATTTTTTTGTTTTTTTCTTTTTCAAGGTTTATATTTTGCTTATATGTGTAAATATTCATATTATATATATATATATATATATATGTTTGTGTGCATGTGTTGTTTGTTAACGATAATTGATGTGTATTAATTAGTTGTTTGGACGACGTATATGTTGTGTGTATGTCATATCCATTAAGAACCATGGATCAAACTTGTACGTGTCAAATTCATTAAGAGTCAACCAATACTTGTTATGTTATAATATAGCTTAGTATCGATCATTCACAATATCCCATGCTTGTATTTACATACACGACCCAAAAACATAGCTAACATACTTTATTTAGGGTCGCTACATCCTGTAAAGAGTTAATCTAACTATTAAGCTGTAATCTGGTTTGTCAGATTGTATTCAGGTTTATTAGACTATAGTTGAGAATATTTGGCTTTATTCGATTATATTCGACTTTATTAAGACCTTAGTCGAATGTACAATTCCTTAAGAATCACCCAAAACCGTTATGTTGTAATACATTATGTAAAGATTTAATTTGGTTCATTGCGGATGGATTCAGCTTAATTCGGCTTTACATGAGTTCATTATTTGAATATATTGGGCCTAATTCGGTCTGAGTAAGCTTTATTGGGCTTTAACACGTGTAATCAGCTTTACTAGGTTTTAAAACGTTTACTGAGCTTTATTGGGCTTCAACACGTTTAGTCAGCTTTACTAGGTTTTAACACATTTAGTCAGGTTTAACTGGGTTTTAATTGGCTTTATTGAGCCTATTTCGGTCCAAGTTGGTTTATCTGGGCCTTGACCGTGTTTATTGGGCCTAATTCAGTCCAAGTTGGTTTATTTGGGCTTTGACTGTGTTTATTGGATCTAATTCGGTCCAAGTTGGTTTATCTGGGCCTTGACCGTGTTTATTGGGCCTAATTCAGTCCAAGTTGGTTTATTTGGGCTTTGACTGTGTTTATTGGATCTAATTCGGTCCAAGTTGGTTTATCTGCGTTTTAACTGTGTTTATTGGACCTAATTCGACCTAACAACCTTTATTTGGGCTTTACCTAGGTTTATTGGGCCTAATTTGGTCCAATAGATTTATTTGGGCTTTAATTGCATTTATTGGGCCTAATTTGGTCCAATAGATTTATTTGGGCTTTAATTGCATTTATTGGGCCTAGTTATATCAAAATGGTTTTTATTAGGTACAATTCGATGTTAGTAGGTTTTATTAGTTTTTAATTACGTTTATTAGGCCTAATTTGATAAGCTAGTTGTTAGGTGATAAACTAGCAGTTGATTGATAAGCTAGCTTATAAACAAATTATGTTTGACAAAAACTAGCTCATGAGTATGTAAAATGACCAATAAGGGTATAATTGGAAAAAGCTACAATAAACTTTTCATAAGTTACTTAAAATAGCGTTTCAAAAAGCTAGCTTATAAGTTAACTTTCGATACATGTTTGGATGGACTAACTTATAAGCTAGTTTATTTTTGCCAAACACAGCCTCAAAACCAGACACACATGATATTAATTAAATTAAATATTTAAGTATAAAAATAAAAAATAGTATTTGCGACGGAAATTCCGTCGCAGATTCCGTCGCAGATGGTGGTATATATAAAGAGGGGTCCACATTGTGAAGTCAAAACCCTAATTTTGGAGGCTATCTTTCTTCCTCTGCGGGCTGGCTCCAGACGACAACTCCACGACCTCCATAACGCCGGCCGCATCCACCGCCGGCCGCATCCCACCGCCGGCCGCATCCCACCGCCGGCCGCATCCCCGCCGGCCGCACCACCGCCGGCCGCACCACACCGCCGTTCGTTCGTCTCCTCTATCACTGCACCACACCGCCGCCTCATTTCGTTCGTCTCCTCTATCACCACACAACCACCGCGACCGCTGCCACCACCACCACTGCCGGCTGTCACCGGTCGCCACCACCACTGCCGGCGTCACCCACGGCGCCACCACCCCTGCGGTTGTCTCCAGTCGCCACCACCACTGCCGGCTGTCTCCGGTCGCCACCACCATTGCCGGCGTCACCACGGTCGCCACCACCAACGCTGCTACCACCCCACTAGCACACCACCCACTTCTGTATGTATTTCTTTCTTTGGGGGTTATCGATTTTCTGGTTTGCTCTATACAATTTGGTTTCAATTTTTGGTTTGGTAAATGAAAATTACTTGTTATTTGGTATGGATTTTGGATTTGATAAATGATAAACCCCTAATTAGGATTTAGGCTATATGGATTTGATGAATGATAAACCCTTAACTAGGATTGAGCCGAAACATGGATTTTGGATTTGATAAATGATAAACCCCTAATTAGGATTTAGGCTATATGGATTTGATGAATGATAAACCCTTAACTAGGATTGAGCCGAAACCGAGGGCTGCTTCAGACCTGATAGTAACCTGATAGGAACCTGATGTTAACTTGAGATCAGAAAATGAATATTTATAAATGTAGTTAAGGTAAGCAACACCATTTCAAGCTAACAAATAGGCTTAAAATGGTTTGCAGAAAAAAGATTGAAAGCATGACTTGTTAATTTCATTTATCTTGTTTCTTTATCAAAACAGATGTTAAGACCTATACTTGACAACTTATATATGGAGTGAACACATTGTTATATCTTGTAGTCATTGTTAAAATTAACTTGTATTATAAAGTATTTAGGCTATATGCATTATAAAATATAAACACACAAGTATTTATCTTAATTGACTCATAAAATGCTATTCTTTAAGTATTTATATATGCATTTCATATGTATCATGTATGTGTATCACAAAGACTGTGAAATTGTGTCACAGAGATTGTGAAATTGTATTGGGAAATGGTCATTTTATAGTCGTTATGCCGTCAAAATTTCTAAAATCATTTGTTACACTTTGGCTTTTAAAGTCATTCCAAACCTCGCTAACGTAACGGTTTGACCTTCAAGTAGTCAAACCGTTACACTTAGGCTTAAAGTTATTTCAAACCCCTCTAATGTAACGGTTTGACCTTCAAGTAGTCAAACCGTTACACTTAGACTTTTAAAGTTATTTCAAACCCCTCTAATGTAACGGTTTGACCTTCAAGTAGTCAAATCGTTACACTTAGACTTTTAAAGTAATTCCAAACCCCGCTAACGTAACGGTTTGACCTTCAAGTAGTCAAAACGTTAGGCTTAGGCTTTTAAAGTTATTTCAAACCCCGCTAATGTAACGGTTTGACCTTCAAGTAGTCAAAACGTTACACTTAGACTTTTAAAGTCATTCCAAACTCTCTAACGTAACGGTTTGACCTTCAAGTAGTCAAACCGTTACACTTAGGCTTTTAAAGTTATTTCAGACCCCTCTAATGTAACGGTTTGACCTTCAAGTACTCAAACCGTTACACTTAGACTTTTAAAGTTATTTCAAACCCCTCTAATGTAACGGTTTGACCTTCAAGTACTCAAACCGTTACACTTAGACTTTTAAAGTTATTTCAAACCCCTCTAATGTAACGGTTTGACCTTCAAGTACTCAAAACGTTACACTTAGACTTTTAAAGTCATTCCAAACCCCTCTAACGTAACGGTTTGACCTTCAAGTAGTCAAACCGTTACACTTAGGCTTTTAAAGTTATTTCAAACCCCTCTAATGTAACGGTTTGACCTTCAAGTACTCAAAACGTTACACTTAGACTTTTAAAGTTATTTCAAACCCCTCTATGGACCGTGAGTGACTTCCCTGCCTATGCAATGTTGTCGGGTTGGAGCACGCACGGTAAGTTAGCCTGTCCGTACTGCATGGGTACGGTAGATTCCTTTCAGCTAAAGAATGGGGGGAAACCTTGTTGGTTTGACTGTCATCGGAGGTGGTTGCCCGAAACACATCCCTTTCGTCGTGATCGGACGGGATTTCGTGTTGGAGCTAGAGTGTCGGTTGGGCCACCACCCATTCTAACTGGTGAAGAAATCTGGGAGCAGGTTCGTCACCTTCCCACTGTTTACGAAGGCGAACCCTTCCGATCAAGTAAGAGAAAGATTAGTGGGTTTGGAACACATCATAACTGGGTAAAGAGGAGCATCTTTTGGGAGCTGCCGTATTGGAAGACGTTGTTGATCCGCCACAACCTGGATGTCATGCACATTGAGAAGAACGTTTTTGAGAACCTGTTTAACACCTTGATGGAACGTTTTGGATACGCCTAAGTATATATGTGTGTGTGTGTGTGTGTATAAGGTTTGGTTCAAATGTGAACTCAGTTTTGGCTGTGAACGTGAGAACTACTATATTTGTGTCACATGACAATATTCACTCTGAATATCAACCATTATTCAAAGTGAATAATGAGTTTTCATTTGAACTTTCCTCTATATATGTATATATGTATAATATAATTCTATATATGGCAAATATGTCGTCTTATGTCTCACCTTGAAGACTGTCGCGTCATCGTCATGATTTGCGTATAGCCTGAGGCTTGATCACGCCATTTTAAACCTTGATTTAAATTGATTTGTCAATTATTCCAAAAATAATTGTTCCTTTGGATTAAGAATAGATTTAGAAAGAGGGAGATAAATAGTGTTGTAATCCATTAAACTTGTTGTGATGTTTCGTTTTTTTTTACTTCTTGTCTTTTTAGCCTTATTCCTTCGTTCATCTCCTCTTTTCCTCAATGGAAGTATCAAGCTTCATTTGATTGACCATAATTCATTTATTATCGATGGAACACACTCTTGCAAATAATTTTCTATGAGAATGGAATTTTTGGCATGTTTCTATACTATCATAAATAACCAGGACAAATGGACAATAGAAGTTGTATTTCATGGTTACGTACTTGTAGGAAGATCAGTTACTATTACGATCCTTTGTAATTTACTTATGATCATCCAATTTTCTTTCTTGTAACGTACGACCGTGTGTTGTAACATCAAAGACATCACCCCTGGTTGGTGGTAAACTAGTGGAGTGTCGACTTCGTCTTGAGTCGACCGCAAGTTTTTTCCTCGTCCTGAGGTTTTTCATATCAATCCCATTGTCTTTTATTTTCCTTATTTACATGCATTTTGTTAAAAAGTTTCTCTCTCGACGGATAAGCCTTATAATTGAACTTTAAGTCGTCTTAGGTGTGATTTTTGGCATTAACAATGATTATGAAAAATTAATAAGAAAATGCAAAGATGTGATTCTTTACATGAAAACACGAAATTTGTATTTATCAACAACCTTTTTAATTCTAGATAGGTTCCAGGCCTATAAAAGAATAGGAGGAGGCCTATTATAAATATATATATATATATATATATATTCTCTTCAGACTTTTGGGTAGAGATGTTGAGGTAACCGTGGGTTAGCAATGACTACAAGCGGCTTAGCCAAGCTAAGTTCGTAATGATTTTCGACAAGCTTAATGCCTAACTCATTATCTGGAACCTCCCAAGTAAACCCTTGAATCATTCTAGCCAACAACATGGTAGTGATGGTCGAACCTAATTCCACTCCAGGACATCCACGTCTCCCCGTGCTAAAGGAAAGCATCCTTAGCTCATTGTCCGAAAGAACCACTTGATTTCCTTCCACACCCAGATGCCGATTTGGATCAAACCGCATTGGGTTCATCCACACATTTGGATTTCTTCCTAGTCCAGGTCGACTAAGCATCACATGACTACCCTTGGGTATGAAGTAACCAGCAATAGTAGTATCCATCATCGAAACATGGGGTGGAGTGAAAGGAACAAACGGATGTAGCCTAAAGGTTTCCTTGATGCATGCTTTTATGTAATTGAGTTGGGGGAGATCTCGTTCTTCGACTAGTCGATCACGACCCACCTCATGGTCTAACTCTTTAATAGCTCGTTTAAGGATCATGGGTTCTTTGATTATCTCTCCCATCGTCCATTCTATTGCATTAGATGGATTGTCAATAGTGGCAATCATTAGTTCCTGAAATTAGGAAGAACCAAATTAAAGAGAACCTCGACAAATAATAAAGATTTTTACACCAATCCAATTGAGCAAAAAGATATTGAGGGGGTCTTTGGGATTACTTATTTAAACTCCTTATTGACTTACAGCCTTTTGACACCGCCAATAAACACTATACAGCTTTTTTGTTCAACAAGATTCTGTTTCAAGGCCTAATATTGGTAAGTTAATACAAATACTTTTTATAAAACTTCGTGTTGACACCGCATAAGTTAACATGGACATTTACATAAAAACATAAGTTATTTTAAATAAGCAATCCCAAACACCCCTGAGTTTTTCAACCATCCAGAGTAATCATTATGAATAGCGTGTTAAAATAAATGTAAATTGTATAAATCTTACTATGATTTGGGATTTAATTTCCTCTGGTGTAAGCTTAGGGTTTTCATGTTTGATAAGAATATCAAGCAAATCGTCTTCAACTTTTCGAGCTCCATCATTCCACATCTGAATTCGTTCATCGATCAACGGATCTTGATACTTTCGAACACTTTGGATAGCAGTCCTCATCATTTTTTCATGGCCATCAAAATCTGTCTTCCCTCTCAACAAAGGAAAATAATCAGTGATGCAAAAGGCATAAAGATACCTGAGGATGGTGAAAATAGCCGCAACATGTTCGGTTTCTTCTTCACCTGCCCCTCCATCTCCTGTTCCATCCCCAAAGAATCTTGTCCCGAAAATCATCTTTCTTATCAAGTTCCCGTAGAATTGTTGGCTCACACTTCGAATATTTATTAAGCCTCGGCCAGGTAGATTATCTTGTTTTTTTATTTGATTGCATATGAACCTAAGGAAGTGATTGGCTTCTTCGTCTCGTTTGGGTTGGAGCCATTTGTGTACTCGTGGGGAGAAGATATCATGGTTTAGAATTCGTCTCATCTTCCTCCACTGGTCCCCAAATGGGGACAAAGCGGTTGTTCGATAGCCGTCACTTACGAGATAAGCTGACAAGATTTCAGGCCTTGAAGCAAAAACTATATCTCGCTTTTTAAGGAACTCGCATGCTAGGTTTGGGCAAGAGACTGCAATGACATGGGTTGAAGGTCCTAACCGGATGCAAATGATTGGGGAGTTGAACTGCTCCATGAGGTTGTGGATCCAACGGAAAGTTGGTCGATTTAGGAGCATTTGTATGGTACAGCCTATGAACGGCAAAGGAGTTGGACCAGGTGGTAGTGAATGTTGGTTGGTTGAGGTTTTCTTGATTAGAAACTTTGAAAACAATATGATCATGATGATGATAATGATAATGGGGACAATTATTGGAGGAATTGTTGCTAATGAAGGCAAAGTAGCTAACAATGAACGGGGAAACATGTTAGGGGAGGTTTTGAGTAGCAAAGGAAAATCATGCATGAAATCAGTCTTCATTTCTAATTGTAACTTATGAAATTTTTGACATGTATTTCAAGTTATTTATAGCCAAATTATTTTGTACACTAATTTAGCGTAGAAATAAGGTTTATAAATAACAAATCATTTTTAATGTGCACATTTGGTTACATACGTGGTTACAAATGCATCACATGACTTAGGTCTCTCTCTAACAAACATTTTCATATTCTCTTTGTCTTTCTTGATAACAAATTCAAAGGAGAAGATCATCAACTTAATTATGATAAATGTGAAACACACCGATGGGCCATAACATTGTGTTGGCCAATTACAAACATACTTTTAAATGTATTTCGTCTTTTTCCCACAAGAAAGTTGGTTTTATGGTACGGAGTAATAATTAATGCCTCCAACAACTATTTTAAAATGAAATTTTTTAAGAATATAAGGATTTTGAGGTAAAATTTTGTTCCAATAATATTGATAGAACTTTCTTTGAAATAAGGAAATTAGAAGAAAAAAAGGTTTTTTCTCTAAATATGGAGATGATTCAAAAAATAATTACCAACGAAAAACGTTAATAGGAAAGGTTGAAATTAAATATTTAGATAAAAAAAGAATAATATATTAATAGATAAATAGAATACTTTAATATTATATTTAATGTTTTGGATACTTCAAAATAAGAAATCTATTGCAGATGAATATAATTTTTTAAAATTTTGATTTTTGGTTTTCTATATTAGAAAAAACAATAACCGTTGGAGATGCTCTACTAAAGTATTTTATAGAACTTAAATTTACAATGCAAAACTATAAATTGTCTTACATAAAAGCATTAAAATAGAATTATAGGACATTTTTAGAGGTCTTAAAAAGTTCTTCATGACGATTCTAAAAATAAATTATATTAGCCATTTTATAGGACAATCTTGATAAATATCTTGTAAACACATCTTTGTAAGGACTCTTGTTTTTATATGACACTTTTTCAAATAATATGTTATGAAATAACTAATGTGACAATATATTTCAAAATAATCCTAAAACACTAGCTAATGCATCTAAATTCATCCCATAAACTATATAACACTATTATATGTGACACTTTTTTGATTTAGTGTTATAAAACCTAAGTCTTATAAATCATTTTGTTATTTATAATACTTTGATGGGTGGGTAGTAAGTTTGCAGCAAATATCAAATGGTCCAAGTTCGAGCATGGGCTTGCACACGTACTCCTCCATAGCCACTACCACTGAGTGAGTTCGGAATGCCCTTAACAATAGGCATTGACAATCCGTAGTGGACCAATTGAGGTTGTCAGAATCAATCTTTTGCAACAAAATTATAATACTTTGATATTTTAGTTATACTCTAAAAACAGTTTTGTTACCAACCCATCAACCCTTAGTATATGTTATAACTCGTTTTAATCCCATGATTGTAATCAATATTGCATTTGTATAAGGTAAAAATGAAAGGTTAAGGGGATAATTTATCACTTCTCATTACCATAAACTACAAGTTTTTCATCCCTAAACACAACTACAGAGAGATCAGAGAAGATGATAGATAGGCCACTAAGTATTAATCTCAAGGAAGCATGCTTTAGCTCTCGGTAAAAATTACCAAGGACGTAGTCTGGACAAACCCAGGCAAACTTTATAAAAAAGAAAGATGAGAGATAGGTTGTTTTTTTATTAACTCAAACTTATCTTGTTAGTGTACATAGTGGCCCATGGGCCTCAGCCCATTAGGGTTAAATAGTTAGCTTCTTAGTTAAGCTTTCCCTGTATATAAATAGGGTTGTTTTACCTCTTTTGTACATTATTCTTTTCTAAATCAATACAGATTTCTCTAATCCTTTTCCAATTCTATCATGGTATCAGAGCATTAGGCTCCTCAAATCCCGAGTTGGGATTCTCTTTTCCGAATCGGTTTTCCCTTTTCCGAATCGGAGTTCATCTTTTCCGATTCGGATTTCTCTTTCCCGAGTCGGAGTTTTCTTCTCTTTCCGAACCCCTTTTCCGAATCGGATTTCCGAATTCAATTTCCGAATCGGAAAATCCGAATTCGTTTTCCGAACCAATTTCCGAATTCAATTTCCGAATTCTTTTTCCGACCCCCTTTTCCGAATCGGATTTCCGAATTCATTTTCCGAATCGGAAAATCCGAATCGGATTTTTCTCTCTCTCCTGAATCGGCTTTCGAGTTGGAAAATCTTTTGATTTCCGAAGTCGAAACCCGCTCTCCAAGTCGAAACTCTGCCTCTCTCGTTTTACACTCTCTCCTGAATCGGCTTTCGAGTTGGAAAATCTTTTGATTTCCGAAGTCGGAACCCGATCTCCAAGTCGAAACTCTGCCTCCCTCGTTTTACAGTATTTTCCGAACCAGTTTTTTTTTATTGCCCTTGTTCCCTTACCTACCATGACTTCGAACCTCACTCATTCGAATCCCATATCTGTTACTCTCAATGGGAATAACTACATCATCTGGAATCACCACATGACCATCCTCTTGAAATCTCATGGTCTTTACTCTTATGTCACCGGGACAACTGCAGCTCCAACAAGAACTGCAAACGAATCCACGACCGACTATGCCAAGCGTGTTAATGAGTGGGACATTAACAATGCTAAAATCCTTGGGTTCATTAATGCCTCAACAACCGCAGAGATCAATCAACAATTCCTTGGCTTTACGACTGCCAAAAGCCTTTGGGATTTTCTGACAAAGCGCTACTCAGTTACTGGCCTTGCACACCAGTATCAGCTATGGGTAACTTTTCAAACCAAACGGCAACTTCCAGATCAACCAGTCAGCTCCTACATCTCTGAGATGCAAGCCATTCGCGATCATTTGAACATGGGTGCTCCCCAAGTCCATGATAACACCGCGACTCTCTATCAGGCTTACTTCAATCAGTTACACCTGATCACCATCCTCATGGGTCTTCAAGACAAGTACGAGAATGTACGAGCCTCCCTTCTACATAGGCATCCTCTTCCCTCGCTTGACGATGCCATCACAGAACTACTGAGTGAAGAAACACGTCTTCAACTCCGAACTCCCGCCCCGGCTCCATCTGAATCAGTGTTCTATACCCCTTCCAGCTCCAAGCCAAAGGGAAAAGGCTTCCAGAATTCTTACAACAAACCTCAGGGAAAACCGTCAACCAATGAGTGCGCGTTCTGTCACTCACCTTCTCACTTCCTGGTTGATTGCCCAAACAGAAGATGCAAATACTGTGGCATTCAACATCCTCGTCACCTCCTCTCTGAATGCCTCAAAACCCGAAGAAACAGCAGTCTTCTGCCAGATTCACTGCTCCACATGAGCCCTATAGCTCACACAATCAGTCGGCGGCCAGATTCGTTGCTCCACATGAGCCTACTGGAATGCCTATCGCTGCATCTGCATCCTCATCACCAGATCTGATAGATCTTATGCGCCGGAATCAAGAACTTATGGCGCAACTTATGACCGGGTCCATGGGGATGAACCCTCCTCACTCAACTCCTTCAGGTCCCTCAGGTACTCTGTGGATTTTTGACTCTGGGTGCTTCAACCACATGTCTCCTTATCCCACTGGTTTTATTTCTAAGCGACGTTCCCCTCATCCTACTGTGGGATTGGCGGACCTTTCTCCTAAGCCGGTTCTATTTGAAGGAGATGTCTTTACAGAAAATATTCAGTTACCTGAAGTCTTACATGTTTCAGACATAGCAATAGGCCTTGTATCCCTTACGCAACTCCAAGAAATGGGCTTACTAATGTTCTTTGATTTTTCTGGTTGTGTTATACAGGATCCGAAGACCAAGCAGACCCTTGGTGTAGGCCGTAGAGTTGGACGGGTTCTCGAAGTCGTCTACATTCGGATTCCTCTTTCGTCTCCAAGAGTCGTTGCTTCAGTATCTCCTTCGTCTTCCCTTGATCTATGGCATGCTCGTCTGGGTCATTTATCTTCCAGTAGAATAAAAATGTTAGCTAGTTCAGGATCCTTAGGTCATGTTACTTCTTCTGACATTTCCTGTCTACCCTGTAAACTTGGCAAACATCATGCCCTTCCTTTTGACACTAATGAATCTAAATCCTTTTCTCCTTTTGATTTAATTCACTCTGACGTGTGGGGACCAGCACCACATTCATCTATGGGTGGTGCTCGGTATTTTGTTATTTTTATCGATGATCATACTCGCTTCACCTGGATATACCTTATGAAGCATCGGTCAGAGCTACCTCAGCTCTACATTACTTTTGCTCGCATGATTCAAACACAATTCTCGAAACCCATAAAGATTCTTCGTGCCGATAACGCCATGGAGTACAAGAAATCCTCTCTCCTTGCCTTCCTCAGATCTCAGGGAACAATTTCCCAGTACTCCTGTCCTGGCACTTCCCCACAAAATGGTCGTGCTGAACGCAAACATAGGCATATTCTTGATACGGTCCGCACCCTGCTTGTCTCTGCAAAATGTCCTGCCCGCTTCTGGGGAGAAGCAGCCTTTACTGCCGTCTATACCATCAATCGACATCCTACTCCCATACTCCACAACAAATCTCCCTATGAAGTCTTACATGGAGTTCTCCCAGCTTATGATCTCCTCAAAGTCTGGGGATGTGCGTGTTTCGTTCAACTTCAACCCCATGAACACAACAAACTTGAACCTCGTGCCCGCCTATGCCTCTTTCTCGGATACGGCATTGAGCACAAAGGGTATCGCTGCTGGGATCCTGTATCCAAACGCTTACGTATATCCAGAAATGTTACCTTTTGGGAACATGTTCCCTATTATTCCCTGCCTGACACTGAGTCTCCACCCATCCCTCTATTTCCTGAGTCTGCTCCACCTATCCCTCCAACTCCTCCTCCTGCTTCTGACATTCTGGGTCAGCCCTCTGATCCTGCACCAACTCCTCCGCCTACACCTGAGGTATCTGCTGAATCTCCGGATCCTGGACCATCCACGTCAGAACCTGTTCGCCGCTCTGATCGGGTAAGACAAGTTCCTGCTCATCTTCGTGATTATCACTGCTATGCCACCTTATTATCCAATCATGAACCAACTTCATATAAGGAAGCTGCCTCTTGTTCACAATGGCAAGCAGCTATGCAGGAGGAACTTCGTGCTCTCGCCAAGGCCCACACATGGGATTCTGTTCTGCTTCCATCTGGCAAGCGACCCATTGGTTCGAAATGGGTCTTCAAGATCAAAACCAGATCTGATGGTTCTGTTGATCGATACAAAGCCCGTCTTGTCGCCAAGGGCTTCAACCAAGAATATGGGATTGACTATGAGGAGACTTTTGCGCCTGTTGCGCGCATCACATCTGTTCGCAGCCTTCTCGCTATCGCAGCCACCAAGCATTGGCCTCTCTTCCAGATGGATGTCAAGAATGCCTTCCTGAATGGCGATCTCTCTGAGGAAGTCTATATGACTCCCCCTCCGGGTGTCTCCCTGCCTACCGGCCATGTCTGTCGCCTCCGCAAAGCCCTGTATGGCCTCAAACAGGCTCCTCGCGCTTGGTTTGAGAAATTCAGCAAAACCGTGCTCTCATTGGGGTTCTCCGCAAGCAACTATGACTCTGGTCTTTTTACCCGCACTTCTGATTCTGGAAGCATTCTCCTTCTTCTATACGTTGATGACATGATCATTACTGGGGATGATTCTAACGGTATTGCTTCCCTCAAGCAGTCTCTCTCCTCCAGTTTTGAGATGAAGGATCTTGGCGACCTTCACTACTTCCTTGGACTCGAGGTTCTATCTGATGCATCCGGGATTTATCTTTGTCAAGCTAAGTATGTTTCTGACCTTCTCTCAAAGGCCGGCCTTTCGGATAACAAAGTCGCCTCCACACCATTGGAACACAACCTCCACTTGACACCTAATGCGGGCACCCCGCTACAGGACCCCACTCGGTACCGTCAGCTCGTAGGGTCTCTTGTATATCTCACTGTGACTCGGCCAGACATTGCGTATGCCGTTCACACCGTGAGTCAATTCATGGCTGCTCCCTGCTCAGTTCATTATGCTGCGGTCCTACGGATCCTTCGCTATCTAAAAGGCACCATGTTTCATGGGTTACACTTCTCCTCCAAGTCCTCGCTACTTCTGCGGGGGTTTTCTGATGCTGACTGGGATAGCGACATGACCGATCGTCGCTCCACCACCGGGTATTGTTTCTTCCTCGGTGATTCCCTTATTTCTTGGCGCAGCAAGAAACAATCTCTCACTGCTCGTTCCAGCACCGAGGCTGAATATCGCGCTCTCGCCGACACAACTCAAGAGCTTATCTGGCTTCGTTGGTTACTTTCTGACATGGGAGCGCCTCAACTGTCTCCCACCCCTCTATGGTGCGACAACAATAGTGCCATCCAGATCGCTCACAATGATGTCTTCCATGAACGAACCAAGCACATTGAAATTGACTGTCATTTCACCCGTCAACACGTTGTGCGCAATACCATTCAACTTCATCCGATCTCAACATTGGATCAGCCCGCCGATATCTTCACCAAAGCTCATTTGCCCGGACGCTTTCGGGAGCTTGTTAACAAACTCAACCTGTCTCGTTCCTCCCCAGATTAAGTTTGAGGGGGGGTGTTAGTGTACATAGTGGCCCATGGGCCTCAGCCCATTAGGGTTAAATAGTTAGCTTCTTAGTTAAGCTTTCCCTGTATATAAATAGGGTTGTTTTACCTCTTTTGTACATTATTCTTTTCTAAATCAATACAGATTTCTCTAATCCTTTTCCAATTCTATCATATCTAATTAGCAAACCACAACAAAGTTAAATTGATCAAACTACCAAGAGAAAATGGAATGATGGTAAATAAGAGCGCTAATGTAATAAACGCCACCGGCCACATGATGATGAAAATAAAAAAATAAAAAAATAAAAATAAAATAAAAATAAATAAAAATAAAAACCATAGGTTTCCTGGCTGTATAGTGAAAACGATTTTGGGTCCTATACGTGGAAATTATGATCGAAACCTAGTTGCTTGGTAGTTACAATTAATAAAAAGAAATTGGGTTTTATCTTCCTGATGTAAATAATATTCTTTTTTTTAGGTTCTCTCATTTTATTTAAATAAGTTTTTTTTTTGGAGCATATATATAGATTGTAGATATGTGTTTAACTCGTATTTAAAAAGATAAAACATGGAAGGGTTCAAACGAGAACCCTTACTATTTGTACAAACGCGAGGACACTTGTAAGCCTCCCAATTTTTAAAATTAAACCTTTGAGATTTTTTTTATTAATTGCATCAATTGAGCCATCGTTGATTCTTTCATCATCATCATGAACAGTTGTGATTGCCAAATCACCATTTGTCTAACTGCTTACAGATACTGATTGAGCTCGAATCAATCCTAGTGGAGCTCAATTTACTTTTTGATTCCTCAATTAATGTAGTGGAGCCATGAGGATCTGAATCATCTATAAAACGATCGGTGATATTATTGGAGGAATGAGAAGGGGAGGATTCATAGGAAGTTTTTGGGGGAATAAGTTGGTGATCAGAAAGGTCGGCATTGGAAGAAGATGATATCACGGCGTTATCACGTGTGATATCACGGCGTTATCACGTGTGATAGCACGGCGTTATCACGTGTGATATCACGGTTTTATGACGGCGATAGCACGACGTTATCACGTGTGATGCGACGGCGTTATCACGTGTGATATTACGGTGATATCACGGCGTTATGATGATGATAGCATGACATTATCACGTGTGATATCACACAACGTGATAGCGACGTATAGGTTAAAGAAAGCGGAACGGCGACGTCGATGTTGTTGCTAAAGTGTGCAATAAGCGATGAGTGGAGGTGGTCGGCGGTTGCTAGAGGCGGTTGGCGGTGGTCGGCAGTTGCTAAAGGTGGTTGGCGATGGTTGGCGGTTGAGAAAGGCAGAGATGAGTGATGGGTGTTAGATTATATAGGGTAATTAAATTGGAGGTTCACAAGTGTTCTCGCGTTTGCGCAAATAGGAAGGGTTCTCGTTTGAACCTCCACCAGATAAAACATATATAATTCTTTTTTGAGTGAACTTTAATTTGATCCATGTAAAAATTATTTCTACAGGTTATGTTTTGCTCTAATAGTGGTACTTATTATTAGATCCATTATGTTCTCTCAATTAATAGCACCACAATTTTGTCCATTTACCTTTAGAGAAAAAAAGAACAATTTTGTCTATTTAGATTTATCTTTGTTTTTTTTAAATATAAAATAATATAATATTTTAAATGTTTGTTTATTTATTTTTTCAAATATATTCATTTAGTTATTCATCTTTTATTTCACTATTTGATCAACTTATTATTACATTTTAATGTATAATTAGTTTTCATAATCTTTTTAAAAGTACCTGTTATAATAAATATTTCTTAACTTACTTTTGTATATCATTTTCGTATTTAGATAATATATGGTAAGTTTTTTAAATAGAAATTATAATAAAGTATATAAAAAAAAGTTTTATGAAAGTACTATAACAATTAGTTTTTACAAAATCTAAAAAAACTAAGGCATCGTTTGGTAAAAATAAAATAACTTATAAGATAGTTTATAAGTCAGGTTAGAGATGGTCAAATAAGCTCGGTCCAACTGATTACAGATGGTTAAGGCCCGGTTAATCCCTGGACCGGTTAAGGCCACGTTTTTGAAAGCTCGTCGAAGCCCGGTTAAGGCCCTTTAGGTCTGACCCGGTTACGGATTCGAACAAAAAAGAAGGCCCGATTATGCCCGGGACCGGTTAAGGCAAGGCCCGGTTAAAGCCCGACCCGGTTTTAGTATACTTGTTTTATTTGTTTTAGTAGTTTAAAATATATTTGTTTATAATATAAATGTAGTTTATAAGTTTATATTATAATTCATGTTTATACTTGATATTATAATTTACATTTATAATATAAGCTACATTTACAACATAAAACTAGTTTATAAAATAATTGTAGTGTTATTATATGTCAAAAAACCAAAAAATGGGTCCTACGAAAGCCCGTTTAGAGGCCCGGTTAAGGCGTGGATCCTATAACTGGTTAAATTGGTCAAGAGACCGGTTATGGTATTTTTCCTCTAAGGCCGGCTACGTTTGGGTCCGGTTAAAGAAAGTCTAGGCCCAAAAAACACTATTGAGGCCCGTTTCTTGGGAGGCCCATTTAAGGTCCATCCGAGCCTGATATTTAGCCAATACTTCATGGGTTAAAGGGTTAACAAAAAAAAATATGGTTAACAAAAATTGTCAATACTACGTGGGTTAAGGGTTAACAAAAAATATGGTTTTCAACGACACATGCCTTATAACAATGTCCATTTTGTTGCATCATCATCATATGACCACCTTAGCACAATATACAAGAATGTCGATATAACTCTCTACTATTAGTTTCTTTTAGCAACTTCGTCTTTCCATTTTAATTTATCACTATATAACTTTAATTTATGTATATATGATTATTAAACATTAAGAAAAATAGCAAAGATGAGATACTTTAATATAATTTATATGAAAACACGAAATATGTAATTATCAACAACATTTTGTAATTTTAGGTAGGTTCCAGACCTATAAAATAAGAGCAGTGACGGATCCAGGATTTACATTTAATGAGAGCACTTTTGACTTAGATTAAAATCTTGTAAAGTTGTCCGATGCGTTTTAGCATAATTACAGCGTTTGAAAATATTTTTAAAGTTTTTTGATTGATTTCAAGGGAATTTTTAAGTTTTTTTTTTGTTAATTTTGAGTAACTTTCTGATTTTTTGTTAATTTTGAGTAACTTTCTGATTTTTTGTTTAATCTCAATAGACTTTTTAAGATTTTTAGTAGATTTCAAGGTTTATTTTTGTTTCCTAGGGGCACACATAAGAATTTACTAGGGGCACTCTTATAATAAATTATAAAAATATCTAATTTCAACATAGGTTAAAAAGATAAAAATTGTTTTTTGATGGGGGGCCATGCTCCCACCCTTGCTAGGGGGCATTTGGTTCATTTCAGGGAATGCAATGGGAATGGAAACGGGAATGCAGGGGAATGGGAATAGGAATGAGCATTGCATTGATGCTGTTTGGTTAATCCAATATAATCAATGAAAAATTGTTTCATATTAAAAAAAATATGGTTTTCCAACTTAAAAATACAAAAGATATTTCATTTAATATCCATAGATGAAACAATGCATGGAAAAAAGAACCAAGTAGAAATAAAATTTTCATTCCCCCCAATTTAGTCAGGAATGAAAATTAATGGATCTGCAGGAATGATTCCATTATATAATATCAAACCAAACAGCAGTTTTCATTATCATTCACATTCCTAATCCCACAATACCCCCAACCAAACGGCCCCTAAATCCTATTGAGGTATATTATTAAATATTTATTCTCTTCACACTTTTGGGTAGAGATGTGGTGGTAATCGTGGCTTAGCAATGACTACAAGCGGCTTAGCCAAGCTAAGTTCGTCATGATTTTCGACAAGATTAATGCCTATCTCATTATCTGACACCTCCCAGGTGAACGCTTGAACCATTCTGGCCAACAACATGGTAGTGATGGTCGAACCCAATGCCACTCCAGGACATCCACGTCTCCCGGTGCTAAAGGAAACCATCTTTAGCTCATTGTCCGAAAGAACCACTCGATTTCCTTCCACACCTAAATGCCGATCTGGATCAAATCGCATTGGGTTCATCCACACATTTGGATTCCTTCCTAGTCCACGTCGACTAAGCATTACATGACTACCCTTGGGTATGAAGTAACCGGCAATAGTAGTATCCATCATCGAAACATGGGGTGGATTGAAAGGTACAAAAGGATGTAGCCTGAAGACTTCCTTGATGCATGCTTTTAGGTAATTGAGTTGGGGGAGATCTCGTTCCTCGACCAACCGATCACGACCCACTTCATGGTCCAACTCCTTGACAGCTCGTTTAAGGATCATGGGTTCTTTGATCATCTCTCCCATCGCCCATTCTATTGCGTTAGATGGATTGTCAATAGCAGCAAGCATTAGTTCCTAAAATTAGGAAGACGAAATTAAAGAGAAGCCAACAAATAATAAAGACGGTATTTATAGGAATCCAGTTGAATAAAAAGATATTGAGCATTTCAACTATTCATATATAGTAATCATTATGAGTAGCGTGTAAAAATAGATGTAGATTATATTAGTCTTACTATGATCTGGGCTTTAATCTCCTCTGGTGTAAGCTTAGGGTTTTCATGTTTGATAAGAATATCAAGCAAATCGTCTTCTACTTTTCGAGTTCCATCATTCCACATCTGAATTCGTTCATCAATCAACGGATCTTGATATTTTCGAACAGTTTGAATAGCAGTCCTCATCTTTTTCTCATGGCCATCAAAATCTGTCTTCCCTCTTAACCATGGAAAATAATCAGTGATGCAAAAGGCATAAACATACTTAAGGATGGTGAAAATAGCCGCGACATGTTCAGTTTCTTCTTCACCGGGCCCTCCATCTTCCATTCCTTCCCCAAAGAATCTTTTCCCAAAAACCATCTTCCTTATCAAGTTTCCAAAGAATTGTTGGCTCACACTTCGAATATTTATTAAGCCTCGGCCAGATAGATCATCTTGTTTCTCTATTTGATTGCATATGAACCTAAGCAAGTGATTGGCTTCTTGGTCTCGTTTAGGTTGGAGCCATTTGTGTATTCGTGAGGAGAGGATATTGTGGTTTAGAATTCGTCTCATCTTCTTCCACTGGTCCCCAAATGGGGACATAATGGTTGTCCGATAGCCATCACTTATCAAATAAGCTGACAAGATATCAGGCCTTGAAGCAAAAACTATATCATGCTTTTTCAGGAACTCGCATGCTAGGTTCGGGCATGAGACAATGATGACGTGGGTTGAAGGTCCTAGCCGGATGCAGATGATTGGGGAGTTGAACTGTTCCATGAGCTTGTGGATCCATCGGAAAGTCGGTCGATTTAGGAGCATTTGCATGGTGCAACCTATGAAAGGCAAAGGGGTTGGACCAGGTGGTAGTGGATGTTCGTTGCTTGAGATTTTCTTGATTAGCAACATCGAAAACAATATGAGGATGATAAAAATGGGGACGATGACAAGAGGAATTGTTGCTAATGAAGGCAAAGAAGCTAACCATGAACCGGGAAACATGTTGAGGGAGGAGGTTTTTAGTAGGAAAGGAAAATCATGCATGAAATGAGACTTCATTTCTAAATGTAGAATGTATGAACTCTATGGAATTTTTGGTATATATTTGACGTTATTTATAGTCAAAAGATTTTGTATATTAAATTAGCATAGAAATAGGGGTCTAAAAAAAAATACTATTTTAGTTACATACGTGGTTTCAAATTCATCACATATCTCTTAAACACATTCTTGTTCTCTCTCTCTCTCTTTTTCTGAATAATAATTCAAATGAAAAGAGCATCAACTTAATTATGATAAATGTGAAACACGGTGAGCCAATGCATACCCTTGGTTTGTTTTGGCCAATCACAAACACACCCACAAGCCATGAGTTTACTTATCACCAACTTAAATTGACTAATTGGACCATAATCGCATCATGATGTGTTTAGCCATGGTTAATCACAATTATTGATGGAATAAGAGCACCTCTTTGAAGTTTTATAATTAAGCTAATTAATTTTGTTTTACGGGATGCCTAAACGTCTATGTGTCGTAAAAGCATTTCCAACAGACTTTTTAAAAAAGAGAAAATTTTAAACACAGGGATTTCCAGGTAAAATAGATAAAGTATGAGAAAAAAAAGTTTTTTCTCCAAATATAAAGATAACCCTAAAAATAATAGTGAAATCTGAAAAGCATCAATTAATAAAAAAACGTATTTCAAATATTTATATAGAAAAATAATATTGTTGCTCCTATTCGGCAAGATTCAAGGGTGAAGAAGAAATCAACAAGAATCTTGCTATTTGATTCTTTAAGTCCAAAAAGCAAATAAGCCCAAACCCATTAAGCCCAATAATTATAAATAATATATTACAATTAAATCCAAAGCTTTCTTTACAAAACTTTTTGGTTCTAACAAATATTTATAATAAATAAATAGATTATTTGATATTGTAATTAATGAATTTTTTAAAATAGAAAATCTGTTGAAAATGAATACAAGTTTTTATATAATGTAATTTTTGGGTTTCCAATTCAGAAAATTTTTCTTGATGCAGATTCTCTACTAAAGTACTTTACAAAACTTAATTAGTTTACAATGCAATACTATAGATTGTCTTACTTAAAAGGGTTTACTTCATTAAAGTGTATCCAACTTGTCACGAAAAGTTATTAGATGTATTGTACTTTCATTTTTACCATTTGACATATCAAAGTTTTAGAAATGGTTATTGTATGTATCCAACTTTATCAAAACCTACCATTTAATGTATCTAACTTGTCACGAAAGTGTATTTAACTTGTCATGAAATACTTTAAATGATAGGTTTTGATAGTTTTGATACGCCAAATGGTAAAAATGAAAGTTCGGTACATACAACAATTTTTCATGACAAGTTGGATACACTTTGGTGAAGTAAACCCTACTTAAAAAGCATTAAAATAGAATTATAGGGTCTTTTTATGGGCCTAAAAAAGCTCTGAACGATGATTCTAAAATAAATTTTATTATCCATTTTATGTGACAATTTTGATAAATATTTTGTAAATACATCTTTTTTTTAAAGACATTTATTTTTATATGATAGTTTTTAAATAATATATTATAAAACAATTGATGTGATTATTTATTTTGGAGTTTTTGTAGTTCAAAGTAAAGCTACGAGATAATGTGAGTGTGAAAGTGGTAGCAGGGGATAGAGATAACGCGCCGTTTTTTTCAAAATCCTCTTAAAATACTTGTTAATATGCCTGGAATTATCCAATAAATTAAACCATTATAGCATTTTAATATAATACTCTTTTGATTTAGTTTTATAGTCTTTTGAATTATTTTATTATTTTATTTCTATAAAGTAAAATGAAAGTGTAATGGGATAATTTATCACGTCTCATTACCTCTTTATCGGTATATATATAAACTATTTTTTTTTTCCATCCCTAAACACAAACACACTTTGTGAGTTTGTGTTATTGGCGTCACCTGTTGTATAACTTAGAGAAAACGAGGGAAATTAGATTTTTAATTAAACTACATGATAGATAAGCTCTATCTTTATAACGACGACTAACCCAAACTTATCTAATTAACAAACCACAACAAAGTTAAATTGACCAAACTATCAAAAGAAAATGGAATGATGGCAAATAGAGTGCTAATGTAATATCAAAGCGTTAGCAGTCTACTGGTCGGTGTAACATTTTAGGGAGGGACAGTAGAAGGTATCCCTGTCTATCCGGGTTTTATTCATGGGGTGAGCATGTGGCGATACACGAACCAAGAGTAATCAGCTTTCAGGTCGTTTCATGGTCGCCGAAGATTAGTTTAGTGCCCGTATGGATCCTGGCTAACTTGTCGACTATATATAAAATACCCTATTAGGATATCTATTTTATTTTATTTTTTCGTGTCAGGACGTGTGTGTTATCTGCACTTAAAAAAAGTGGTACTGTAATTTTATTATCATCACATGATAATAAAATTCAAAAAAGAAATCATATATAGGTTTTATGGCTGCAGTGAAAAGAATTTTTGGGTTCCTATGTCGAAATTATGATCGACATCCATTTGCTTGGTAGTTACAATAAAAAGAAATTATCTATAACTAAGGTTCTCTCATTTTATCGACTTTTGAATTAAGGTTCTCTCATTTTATATAATTTACAGTAGTTCCATTTGTTTTTTTCTATATATTTGATATATTATGTTTATTATTTAATCAAACTGGTTTGATTTTGTGTTGAACTCATATGTTAAAATAATATGTAAATTGCAGTTACTTGTAAAAGGGGCTGTTTATGTAAAAAATTACACAACTCGATGTCGAATAAAACTTGTGTGAGGCTTAACCGTCGAGAGAAAGAAATTACAATCAATGATAAGTGCGAGAAAGTAAAATAAGACAAATAATTTGATGACGCAGGAAAAACCTCACGACGGAGGAAAAAACCTGCGGTCGACCTAAAAGATAAGTCGACAGAGCACTATGATCACCAATCAGGGGTGATATCCTTCAAGTATACAGCTTTGATCGTACGATTACAACTGAGAGAACTATGAAATCGAAGGTAAATTACAGATGATTATCAAGAATAATGATTTTAGAATTTGTGAGCTTCGGGTAAAACTTCGTGTCTTGAAATGCTGGCTTGATTCTTCTTATATAGTGGCTTGAGAATAACGGTCCAACGGTATTGTGGCTCATCAATGATTGAATTGTAACCGTCCAACGTTATTGTCTTCAATTAATGCTCGGAGAGTAACTGTCCAACGGTATTGTTGAGAATTAATGTCCAGATTGTAACCGCTGCTAGAATCTTGCTTGTAACGGTCGATCTTGATGCTGTCGAACGATACATAACTTACGACTTGCTTATTGTAGTGATGGACTTCAACGAGCATAGCATAGTACTCAATTTCAGATTTCCTCAAAGGTGGACAATTGTTAGATATGATAATCAGCTTGCCTGCATCAAACATGTAAACTTTGTATATTTATTCGTTAGTATTGTCGTACGATATTGTGGATATCGTTCGACTTATTCGATGTATATGGTCGATGTTTAATGATCTTTGTTCGATAGTCCTCTTAGGTTTTATCTTAGGACCTTATCTTAATACAGGACTATTGTCCTAACACTTGTCTTACGATTATAGTCGGTCGTCGTGCGATTGTGGATTTTTACCCTAACAATTTGCCCCCAAGATTTAGAAAATAATTCTAATTTTATCTAAATCTTTAATTCGCTGGACAAAGAGTAAAAACACGTTGGTAAACGGTCAAATTAACGTTGATAAACTAGCCGTTATCTAGCCGTTACTCTGGACGCGTGTTCTCTAACGGCTAAGTGCTGACGCGTGGCACGATTATCTCTAATGACTCATATGATTTAGTTGCTATAAATGAGGCGTCCAATTGTGAGAAAAGATTTTACGAATCTTTCTAATTTCATAACCAATTGCTTGAGATCGTAATCCGACTATTTTTGGCAAAGATTTTCGTGCGACTAGGCTTTAAAAAGGTACCTTCTTCTTCCCTGTTTCATGCGTTTGAAATCAATAGCAAATAAGAGTAATAGAGGTTTAGATAATCTTAGGTTCTCCCGTTTAAGAAATAGTTTAGGTCGACTGGAGTTCATTATGTCGAGCGAGGTTAGGAGTTCAATTACGGAAAGCCTAGAAGTAGGAGAGTTGAGGGAATTAGCAGGGTTACCAGAGGGTGCTCAAATAAGGGTGGCCGGAGAGATCCGGCCGGCGGATACTCCGACGGGGTTCTTCGCCCTGTTCGAATATCCGTTTAAGATCGGATTTCGATGGCCTTACTCTCCACTTTCTCGAGCCTTCATGTCCCGTTTCAACTTGTCTCCGGGGCAACTGATGCCTCAATTCTGGCGTGTTATCTTGGTAATCGAACGGGTAACCAAGGATTGGGGTCGTCGCGCTTTCTCTGTAGACGACCTTCTCTCTGCCTACAACGTGACGAAACTGCCCTACAACCGTTATGGGTTGTTTCCTAAGGGTAGGAATGATACCATGCTTGTTCATCGCACGCAAGTGAATGATCGAGGGTGGAAGTCTCGTTACGTCTTCGTCCAGACGTCTTCGGTCGCTGATGAGTCTTGGGTCGTTCCTGAATGGAACTCCAATGGTAATTTGGACGTTCGTTATTTATTGTGCTTTTGTTTATTTTTCAATACTAATCGTATGCTTTTCTTTTCACAGCTGTCAGCTTTACGTTCGAGACTACCGAAGAGTCGACTGAGTTGATCTCGCACTTCCTCAGCTATAGCGTGACGGATCGCACGTATAGGACATCGAAGGGCGGTGAGGAGAGCGACGTTGAGCCTGAAGTACAAATAATCGAGGAAACAGATATGGAAGGTAAATATCGTACATCAATTTTCTTATTTATGTTAGTTTTGTTTGATTCTGACTTTTTCTTTCTGTATAGGCTCAGCTTCTAAGAAGGCGTTGACGATGGAAGCAGCTGCTCGTGCTGCTAAAAGGAAGGCTGCCGCCCAGGAAGGTTTGGTGGCTAAACGTACGAGGTCGTCGTACGTTTCTGTGGATACCCCACCTAAGGATACCGCACGCAAGGTTGAAGGTGGGATAGAGGCTATCCCTCTTAGCTTCGCCCCTCCTACAAAGGGAGAAGGTGCGTCCAGCCGGCCTGTGTCGAAGGTCGACAAGGGCAAGGAGAAAGAGGGATCTGGTCTTACGACCATGACAATCCAGATCCCTTCTGACTTCATGGTGGACGATGTGATCAGGACAGCGGCCACTTTTCCAGTTCTTGAGCAGTTTCACGTCCCTGCTCAGAAGGCTCGTATGGAGGAGGCCGACATTGAAGACCTTGATGCCTCCATCGCGGGTATCTCCTTCTTGGTAAGTTTCTGTCGTACGATTTCACTTTTATTTTTCTTGTACAGCTTCTAACTTTCTCTTTTTTCTTCTTGTAGGCTCTTCAAACCAGTCTTAGCCTCCATACTCGGATGGCTAAGATCAAGGAAGAAATGGCGTCGAGCCAGAATGATGCCAAGGTGGCCAGGAAAGAGGCCGATAAGGCCAAAAAGAAGCTGGTCCAATTGACCGACGAGGTTAATGCCAAATCGGTTCAAATTGGGGATTTGGAATCCAAGCTGGAGCTCAGCGAGCAATTCCAAGTTCAACAGCGGGAACGGCTGAAGTTGGCCTTGGACCACACCAAGGAGTTGGAGAAAGAGCTGCTGGTCGTTCGACGGGAGAAAGCTGAGAGGGAAGAAGCTCTATCGTCCAAGATCCAAGAACTGGAAGAGGACGCTGCCTTGGTTCGCGTGGTCGCACGTACTGCGGTCATGCGACGAATAGCCGCTGGGACTATCACCTCTCAGATGGCAAAGGACGAGGTGGCCTCTTTCGTTCAGGTGATGGGCTCCGAAGACCTTCTTGACGAGGAGGATCTAAAAGGCCTGGACGAAGAAAAGCCTGTGGATGTCGAGGAAGCAGGTGTCGAGGAGGAGGTTCCTGGAACCTCTGGATCCGTTCTTGCACATCCTCTGGAGACTGAAGAGGTTCCTGCTGCAGATCCATCTTCCACCGACGCTCCTTTAGAATAGTTTTCTTTTTGTAATCGTAAAAATTTTTGTACTCTGCCGTTTTTAGGCAAGAAATGTTTGATGAATGAAATTTTGTTTAAATAACGTGTGTTTTAACTTATCACTTGATGTGTTATTATAACTTTTATCATGCGTTTTAGCTCGTGTCGTGCGTTTTAGCTTTTATCGCGCGTTTTAGCTTTTATTTTTGCATGCATTTGTTTTAAAGTCCTTAGACTTGATTTAGAAACGTTTCTTTTGTACTCATGAGAGTATTCATGCGACTGGCGAGTTGACTTGCGCTCTTGCGACATAATCGTGCGTTATAGCGGTTTTCTTGCGATTCATGCGATTTTTGTCGTGCAATTCCTGCGATAAGCATGCATTTAAGTCGTGCGATACTTGCGTTAGTCGTGCGATACTTGCGATTTATCGTGCGATACCTGCGAAAAAGGATGACTAAGGGGTGGCCGTTGGCTTAGCCAACGGCGCTCCGATGCTTAAGTCAGTAATGGATAAGAAATAAATCTTATGTAAATAGGTTTAGAAATAATACCTTTTGAGGTGATGGGCGTTCCAGCTTCGTGGGATTTCCATACCTTCCATAGTCGTAAGTCTGTATGCTCCATTTCCGATGACTTTGGAAATTATGTAAGGTCCTTCCCATTTGATGGAAAGTTTTCCAGCGTTGGGCTCTTGTGTGTTTTGAAACACATGTCGTAAGACATAATCTCCAACTTGAAAAATTTTTGCCTTTACCTTTTTGTTGAAGTGTCTTTCGACAATTCCTTTCTGTGTAGCCATCGTTCGTAATGCTTTTTTCGGATTTCTTCTAAGGCATCAAGGTCGTAAGATAAATTTATTGTATTTTGATCATACGTGCGACTTCTGGAAGTTGGTATTTGAGCTTCAATTGGCAAGACTGCTTCGCATCCATATACCAGAGAATACGGAGTTTGTCCAGTTGATGCTCTAGGTGTCGTACGATTAGCCCATAAGACAGATGGCAATTCATCTACCCATTTTCCTTTTGCTCCTTTCAACCTCTTTCGGATTGAATTGATGATGACTTTGTTGCTCGACTCTGCTAACCCGTTAGATTGTGGATATCTCGGAGTTGAAGTGATTAACTTGATTCCTCGCTTTTCACAGAACGTACGAGTCTTATCACTTATAAATTGTGAGCCGTTGTCGCACATGATTTCAGCTGGTACCCCGAATCTGTAAATGATGTTTTTCTGAATGAAAGATATGACTTCTTTATCTCGGACCTGTGAGAAAGCACCAGCTTCTATCCATTTTGAGAAGTAATCGGTGAGCACGAGTAAATAGACTTTCTGTCCAGGGGCTGGAGGTAATTTTCCCACGATGTCCATTCCCCATCGCATGAAGGGCCATGGAACTAGAACAGAATGTAAAGGTTCAGATGGTCGATGGACCATGCTCGAATGTTTTTGACATGCGTCGCATCGTTGGACGTACGTTATGGCATCTTCTCGTAGAGTAGGCCAATAGTAACCTTGTCGTGAGATTCGACTAGCAAGACTTCTGCCCCCTGCGTGATTTCCACATTCTCCGTCGTGCATTTCTTGGAGAATTTTATTGATTTGTACTTTATTTGTAACGCACCGTAGAAGAAGTCCTGTCGTGGATCTTCGATAAAGTTGATCTTCAAAGATTGTGTATCTTGAAGCTTTCGACCTTGTTTTTCGAGCTTCCATTTTATCTTCAGGTAGTTGGTCGTGCTTGAGGTAGTTCCATATGTCGAGCGACCAATTGTAAATTTCTTCGTTCATCTGTACTTCATTGTTTGCCGCAATTGTTGGTGTCGTGAGATGAAGTATTGGGATATTTTCCATGACCGGATCGTGAAATGCAGATCCCAGATTGGCTAGTGCGTCCGCTTGCATATTTAGATCTCTTGGTATTTGCTCGATCAGGAACTGTTCAAATCGTGCGACTCGATCTTTAACGGCTTTGAGATAATTCATCATTTTTGAGTCTTTTGCTTGAAAATCTCCGTTTACTTGGTTTACGACCAGTAAAGAATCGCTTCGAACGTGCAACCGTTTTGCCCCCAGTCTAAGAGCAATATCCAGTCCTGCGATCAAAGCTTCATATTCTGCTTCATTGTTTGTGGCTTTGAATTCACATCGTACGGAGTATACTATATTTCCCCCTTGTGATGATTTTAAGACAATACCTAATCCACATCCTCGTACGTTCGAGGAACCATCAACGTAGAGTATCCAAGGCTGGTTGTCTGAAATCATCACAACTTCGTCGCATGTCGTGGGTTCCAATCCTGGAGAAAACTCTGCCACAAAATCTGCTAGTACTTGCGATTTGATGGCCGTCTTGGGTTTAAATTCAATGTCGAACCCACTGAGATAAATGCTCCATTTGGCTAATCGTCCTGTCAGTTCTGGTTTTCGAAGCACCGTCTTGAGTGGATAATTGGTCACAACAATGATATGATGTGACTCGAAGTAATGCCTTAGCTTCTTTGCTGCCGTCATAAGACCTAGTAGCAATTTTTCCATTGATGTGTACCTGGTTTCTGCGTCGAGGAAAGATTTGCTAACATAATAGATTGGTCGTTGTCGTTGATCTTCTTCTCGCACAAGTACTGCACTTGTCGCATTTTTGCTCACTGCCAAGTACAATTGTAGACTTTCTCCTTCGACTGGTTTTTGTCAACAGTGGAGGTGACGTCATATATTGCTTCAATTCTTGCAAAGCTTTCTCATGTTCGTCTGTCCACAAGAAGCCTTGATTCTTTCGTAGAACATTATAGAACAAATGGCATTTATCCGATGATCGTGAAATAAATCGGGTTAAAGCTGCCACTCGTCCTGTTAACTTCTGGACTTCTTTGACATTCCTTGGAGATTGTATCTCGACGATAGCTTTGACTTGTTCTGGACTTGCTTCGATTCCGCGTTGCGTGACCAAGTACCCCAAGAATTTTCCTGCTCGTACTCCGAAGGAACATTTTGTTGGATTGAGCTTCATCTTGTATTGTCGTAGGATATCGAAGGATTGCTTTAAATGTGCAACGTGATCGATCGAACGTTCTGATTTCACAAGCATGTCGTCGATATAAACCTCCATCGTTCGACCAAGATGTTCCTTGAACATCATGTTAACCAATCTTTGATATGTTGATCCTGCATTCTTGAGACCGAATGGCATAACTTTGTAACAGTATATGCCTTTATCTGTCATGAATGCAGTCTTCTCCTGGTCGTCCGTGTGCATCAATATTTGGTTGTATCCTGAATACGCGTCCATGAATGTCAACAATTCATGTCCTGCCGTCGCGTCGACCATGGCGTCGATATGAGGTAAAGGAAAAGGATCTTTTGGACAAGCTTTGTTTAGATCCGTGAAATCAATGCAAACTCGCCATTTTCCGTTCTTCTTTTGTACGACGACTACGTTAGCCAACCATTCTGGATATTTGACTTCTCGGATCTTCCCTGTTTTAAGCAGATTGTCAACTTCATCGTTGATCACCTTATTTCTTTCAGGCGCGAACTTGCGGCGTTTCTGCTTAATGGGTTTGAACGTAGGATCCACGTTCAATTTATGCGATATAATACTTGGATCTATTCCAACCATATCTTCGTGCGACCATGCAAAACAATCTGAATGTTCCTGCAAAAAAGATATAATCGTACTTTTTATGTCAGGGGGGAGCGAGGCTCCTATGAAGACTTTTCGATCAGGATGTTCAGGATCAAGGACGACTTCTTCTAGCCGAAGGTCGTCGTTCGATTTCCTCTCATCCTGGCTCTGTAATTGCTAGATGTCCTGCGACTTTGTCTTCATCGTAATCTTGTAACATTCTCGTGCGATTTTGTTCTCACTAGCAATCTCTTGAATTCCCCATGGAGAAGGAAATTTAATCTTCTGGTGGTATGTCGAAGGAATTGCTTTCATCTCGTGGATCCAGGGTCTTCCAAGAATAACATTATAAGCTGATTGGCAGTCTACAACATTGAACTTTGTTTGTTTGTTAATGCCTTTGGCGTAGACAGGTAAGATGATTTCTCCGAGAGTATTCATCGGGTCTCCATTGAATCCAATCAGAGTAGTACTTCGTCGTACGATTTCTGATCGTTCGATTCCCATGACTTTAAGAGTATCTGCAAAAATAACGTTAGCCGAACTACCTCCATCAATCAATATTCTCTTAGTCGAACAGTTTCCGATTGTCAACTGTATGACTAGAGCGTCATGATGTTTATGATGGACCCCCTGTGTATCGTCTTGGTCGAACGTGATTGTCATTGCATCGAGCTCTCTTTCTGTCTTTGATTTAGCTTCTCCGGGGATAGGATGTTCGCTTGGACCATCTCGTGCATGTCGCTTTGCAGCTGAATATGTAAGTCCACAAACTTCTGATCCTCCGGTGATGCAGTTTATGACTTTTGTATGAACTGGTGACGTTGGTCGTCCTTGTTCTTCTGGGATGAGGCCTTTCAGATGCCCCTTAGATTTCAAATATGAAATCTCCTTCTTTAAACTGATGCATTCGTCTGTCGTATGACCATGATCCTCGTGAAAGTCGCACCATCTGTTCTGATCTTTGTCCTTGCTTGGTTTATCAGATTTCTTTGGCCATCGTACGTTTGCATCAATCTTTCGTAGTGAATCCACCAAATCTTTTGATGTACCTGCAAAATTGTAAGTAGATAACTCTGGATATACGTATTTTAACAGTACCTTTGCTTGGTCGAGTCTTCGATTCGTATCGAGGATTTCCAATCTTGTTTACTCTTTTATGCTTAAAGTCATGTTTTTGAGCACCAAGAGGTTTCTTTTCTACAGAATGCTTTCGTCGGAAGAGAGCATCATCTTCTATTCTCATGAAAGCTAGTGTTCTAGCTCATACGTCGTCGAAGTTTTCTGGTGGATATTTCGTTAATTCCAAATATAATCCAGAGGAATCTTCTAATCCACGTTTGTATGCCTCGATTGCTGTTTTCACGTCGCAATTTTTTATTTCAATCATTGCTGCATTGAATCTGTTGAAGTAGTCGCGGATTGTTTCTCCAGATTTCTGTACGATATAGTACAGGTCGCTGGTCTGCTTTTCCATCTTACGACTGCTAGCAAATTGTCGAGTGAATTGGTTCACCAATTCTGCAAACGATCCGGTACTCTTTGGCTTTAGGTTAATAAGCCATTGTAATGCTGCTCCTGTTAAAGTTGATCCAAAGCTTTTGCACATGCAGACTTCTTGATATTGCGCCGGTATAGGAACTGTCCACATAAGTTGCTTGTACTGTGCTATATGTTCGACCGGATCTGTGATTCCAGAATATTTTGTTGCGAAAGCTGGTATAGTATATTTCTTAGGAACGTCAACAAGAGCTAATTCATCAACGAACGGTGAAGCCTAAAATCCAGTTTTAGGTTCGACTTCGACGGGTACTGCTGCTCCGGGTAGCTTTGTGAGTAACGCGAACAATTTTTGATTTTGTTCTTCCAGGGATTTCAGTCGTACGTTTAGAGGATCTTCAACGTTTATAGGGATCGTTGGAATACAGCTAGAAGAAATTCCGGTACTGGGTGGTATTGTCGTATGAATGGTGGAACTAGCAACTGTGGGTATATGACCAGGAATAGGAATTTGTTGGGAAAAAGGCTCGAACGTGAACATGGGTGCTCCTTGAGGCATAGAAGGTGGACCTCGAGGCATAGGTGGCGGGCCATGAGGTATTGGTGGTGTAAACTGTGGTAAAGATGGTCGTACGTTGTTGTATTGTTGGTTCACAGTTGAAAATGGCATTGAGGCATTGAACTGTGGTCGAGGTGGTGGTCTTAGATGTTGAGGAGGATATGGTGGAGGGATAGACATTGGGATAGTCATCGATGATCCAGGTAGAGCTCGAAGACGTTGAATTTCGTTGTTAGCCTCTTGCAATTGTTGTTGGAGTGACGCTATGAATCCGTTATCCATTGTCCTGCGCAAATAGCTCAAAGAAAACTTCAAAGAAAAGGTTAGTACTAAGGCGCACTTTTCACCGAATGAAATTTTTCTCAAAACGGAGCCCCATGGTGGGCGCCAAACTGTTTATGTAAAAAATTACACAACTCGATGTCGAATAAAACTTGTGTGAGGCTTAACCGTCGAGAGAAAGAAATTACAATCAATGATAAGTGCGAGAAAGTAAAATAAGACAAATAATTTGATGACGCAGGAAAAACCTCACGACGGAGGAAAAAACCTGCGGTCGACCTAAAAGATAAGTCGACAGAGCACTATGATCACCAATCAGGGGTGATATCCTTCAAGTATACAGCTTTGATCGTACGATTACAACTGAGAGAACTATGAAATCGAAGGTAAATTACAGATGATTATCAAGAATAATGATTTTAGAATTTGTGAGCTTCGGGTAAAACTTCGTGTCTTGAAATGCTGGCTTGATTCTTCTTATATAGTGGCTTGAGAATAACGGTCCAACGGTATTGTGGCTCATCAATGATTGAATTGTAACCGTCCAACGTTATTGTCTTCAATTAATGCTCGGAGAGTAACTGTCCAACGGTATTGTTGAGAATTAATGTCCAGATTGTAACCGCTGCTAGAATCTTGCTTGTAACGGTCGATCTTGATGCTGTCGAACGATACATAACTTACGACTTGCTTATTGTAGTGATGGACTTCAACGAGCATAGCATAGTACTCAATTTCAGATTTCCTCAAAGGTGGACAATTGTTAGATATGATAATCAGCTTGCCTGCATCAAACATGTAAACTTTGTATATTTATTCGTTAGTATTGTCGTACGATATTGTGGATATCGTTCGACTTATTCGATGTATATGGTCGATGTTTAATGATCTTTGTTCGATAGTCCTCTTAGGTTTTATCTTAGGACCTTATCTTAATACAGGACTATTGTCCTAACACTTGTCTTACGATTATAGTCGGTCGTCGTGCGATTGTGGATTTTTACCCTAACAGGGGCCATGTAGATAAGCTTTTTTGTGTGTGGATATATAAATCGTAATTATCTCCTAGAAAGTAAATACATTTAGCTTAACCATAATTATCTGTTACATACTAGATACTTTTACCTTTATATGATTATCTTCTAAATTAATAGTATCATATTATAGTTGTTTCAATTTTCATACGTCTAACTCATATTTTAAAAGGCGAAACACGATTTTTTTTATTCCTTAGATTTAACATCAAAAAGTCAAAGTAATATAACTTTTATGGAATGAAATAATAGGCAAAAAATTACATCAAAATGGAACCAACTTTCTCTTGATTCCTATTTTGGGAAACCAACTTTTAAAGCTAACATTTCGGGGTCTTAAACACACTTTTTATTTATTTAAAGGAGTTGTTAACCTGGTAACGTGGTGATAATAATGAGATGATCCAAATAATTGCCAACTAAGATTACACGTCATATTTAAAATTAAGAATATATATTTAATGATATGACATGGCATCTATAATGCTGACATGTCACATAATTAAAAATAGTTAATAGTTTAAATTTTTTTTATTCACTTATCCTTTTCTAATATGATTAATTAAATCATTTGAAAACCAAACTCTCAACAAGTCAATCAGCTCCACCTCCCCATATGAGAATCATAGCAGCTCCGTCGTCCCCCTCCTCGGCTCCTCCTTGTCCACCATGACTCCGGCGAGGATGCAACTTAATTCGCCTTGCACATCCAACCTCAGCCCTTACGTCGTCTTTCTTTTATCGTGGCCGGAAACCACAATCCAATCCAAAAATACCAAAGGAGTATTAGCCTAGTGGTAAGGCTTGGGCACTACATAGTGGTGAACCCGAGTTCGAGCCCTGGGGGACGCATTTTGGAGGTACGGGGGCTTCGACCCCGGGCTGCATGCTTTAGCAGTTGGGCTTCAGCCCAAAAATTGCCGAGGATTAGTCTGGGCCCAATATGATCTGAGATACCTCTTCCAAAAAACAACCACAATCCAAAAACATTATAATACGAGATTCAATTCTCTAGATACATCAACTTCTATATCATCCTATTCCTAAATCCTATAAACCAAAAACAGAATCTAAGCATAAATCATCACTACCACATCAAGCTAAAGATTTTTCCACAAATGTGTGGCTCAATCTTGTAATGGTCCATACAATGAAATAAAATGTTTAACACATGTTATATGTCATGAATGATTATTATATGTGGCCTATTTTCATTTAAGATGTGTGGTTTTGCAGCTATCATAATACTCTAGTGGGGCATCGATAATTGGATGTGTCAAAGATGCATCCGGGCCGACGCAACTTGGGTACAACCCAACGTAAGGGACATCCCGAAAAAGAAAGTCCTATATATGAATAGTCAAATAGTAAAAGAAATTGATAGCCATTACTGTCGAAGCATAATTTCAAGTTCAATGACCGCACATTCACGGAATTGGCCAACCATCCACCTGAGGGTCATGGTCGATAGGGACAACTGAAGCACTCTAGAGCAAAAACCACCACTCAGTTATTAGAGAAACGTTCATATGTATTTTATTTGATTGAAATTTGTCTTGATCGTGTTATAGTGGAAAATTTTCTTGACCACTAAGTTATTAGCCACCATACCTAAGCTACGTCAGATCACTAAAAGGGTTTTTTGGCATAGAATGATTAAGTGGTCAATATGCATGATTAATATGCTCTTATAAAATAGTGAAAAATGAAATATGATTGTTTGGTAATTGTTTATAATGAAATTAGAACGGTGAATGTAGAATCATTCTGAGGGTTTTTGAACCATTAAGGGGTTTTTTTTCTCAAACCTTTTAGCGGTGCAAAGATTGTCTCTTAATGAAACTATTAAGAGGTAAACAGATAACCCCTAATTTAGTGTCATCGTGGTTTCACCCGTATTTGGGGTTTGCCGTGTCACAAATGGATAGTTGTTAATTACTTTTTGCATTTACTTAACATCTTAAGCTATTGAACACTTCAATAAATAATCTTTTTTTGTGTCAGTTTTATTCTCTATCACTCGATTTCAATTTTATGGTTTTATAATTTACTAAGTCGTGTATCGGATATATAAAATTTAAGGTCAATTTGTCAAAAGAAAATATTGGTTCGATGATAAAATTTTCAACCCATCAACAATCTTTTTATGATAGGCAACACATAGTTTTATACCAACCAAAAATTATCCAAATACAACCTATGAACACGAAAAAGGAGTCCAAAGGCCACAAGCCAACACCACACGATACTATACAGGCTCCGAATTGGGCTGGAGACTAACCAGCCCATTACAACTGAAACAACAGGTAATAAATTACAGACGAAACCAAAGTGAAAATAGCAGAAAACTCGATAGAATTACGAGGTGTAATCAGCTTAAAAACGCGAAAAAAATGACCAAAAAACGACCCAGAAAATGGTTAAATGTTGTGTGTGTGTATTATGTATAAAATGGTTAGATATTGTGTGTGTATGTATGGATATATATATATATATATATATTGAGGAAAGTTCAAATGTGAACCACTTTTTGGTTGTGAACGTGAGGACAGCCGAGAGCGCGACACGTGGCGAAGACTACTCAATAAAGGCGACTTTGAGTGTGGTCCCCCCCCCCTTAATTCAATGCTCTCCCATGAATCGTGCCTAGTCATCCATCGTGGAGCTGACGTGGCGCCTAGTCATCCGGCACGTGTCGCGCTCTTGGCTGTGCTCACATTCACAACCAAAAGTGGTTCACATTTGAACCCACCCCTATATATATCTAGAGTCACCTTATTTTGAAAACTCATTAATTTGTGGAAACTTTGGAAACCATGTTTTCCACCAATCATAATCCATTTTCTTGTTTATTTTTGGTAATTTTATTTATTTTATTTTTGTGATGCTTAATTATAGGAGTTGGTGGTTATGACTTTGAATTTTGCAATTAATCTTGTCCATTGATCTTTCTAATCAATGGTTTATATGAGTTTCCAAAGTTTCCACAAATTAATGAGTTTTCAAAATAAGGTGACTCTATCTATATATATGTATAAATGGTTAGATGTTTTGTGTGTGTAGATATATATGTATATAGAAATGATGATAAAATGGTTAGATGTTGTGTGTGTGTATTAGGTATAAAATGGTTAGATATTGTATGTGTGTGTATATGTATGTATAAATGGTTTGATGTTTTATGTGTGTGTATATATATAGAGAGATAGGGAGGTTATAGAGAGAGATAGGGAGGTTGCGAGAATGCGAGAAGAAATATAAGCCATATAAATTAATTAATTAAAAATAAATAAATATCAGAAAAGAACAAACGCACTAGCAAGACGACAACGTAAGTTCTTCTATAATTTCTATCACTAACAGATGCTTCAATGATACCATTTTCCATGGCTTTTATATCAATAGAGGATTAGCGATGGATTGATTCTTCAATGATACGATTTTCCATGGCTTTTATATCAATAGAGGATTACCGATGGATTATCAATCCGGTTGTTATGGACATATTACCAACGGATATTTCTATCAACGATAGTCCTTTGTTTTGTAGTGATATTAACCATAAGTCAAATATTATTTCATCATATTCATCAATATTCAATTTGCAAAATATAAAAAATATGAAATAGAATAGGGTTACCAAAGTTAAGTTAAGGCTAAGTTAAGGACCAACCGTCATACTTTTCAAGATAAGGCTAAGTTAACGACCATATTATTTTAAAAAAGAAAAGGTAGAATATTTTTTGGTCTTAATAAATCATACTTTGTTAGATCAAGTCTAAATACCTATCTTCAACAAGTACTTGTGTATCTCTAATTAATGAGTATCTCATGTGCCAAAAAGATCAAAATCTTTGTTATATGATCTACTGGATATACAGTTGTTTATATCCATTATTTACACGACTAAAGCATTGCAATGTTTAGTTCAACAAATATAATATTTTTTCCATCTTATGTCACCCAAACGAAGATGCAAACTATTTTTTAATGATATAGTTTCATAGGACCTATATATATAAATACTCCATTCTTAATTAGTTGGTCATCCTACTCTACGTTTAAATATAAGAAGTCGTCTAGATCCAAAGTATTAGAAAACTTTGATCATCGCTAGAAATAATAAATAATTAGTACAATACAAAATGCATCTCTAAAGAGTTGCTAATGATAATAAATTATATTTTGATGATTAATACCACAACAAAAATGTGGGTACAAGCCTTCAAAGAGTAGAATAAACAAATAGAGTTAGACATTAATTACTAATGGCACATATGGCTTTTATTTATAACTATTTTTGTATATGGACTTTAAGTTTTTCTATATTTAGCAGTGGGATTTTTATTTTATGTCATTTTTTTCCTTGAGACTAACACAGTTTAAAAAATCTTTTAAGTTAGACTGTAATATGATCCTTTTAAGTTTTTTTTTTTCCATTTTTGTTATTTTTATTAAAGAGAAAATTACCATTTATCAACATACTGTCTACTTTTTTCTATTTTTACCAACATTCTTTAATTTTTATTAATTAAATAATTAAACTATCAAATGTTTTTCAATAAACTCAAGGTTTAAATTTTTCTTAATACTATCTACCCCAAATTAAGAGTAAATTTTCATGTGGTTAATATTCATTATCAACTTTGGTTCCTCTTTAAAACTAATTACAATTTAATTTGGTCATCATGGATTTGTTAGAGTCCCACATCGGCTAGACTTGGATCAAATCTTCACTATATATGTTAGAACCCCCCTTCTCTCCTCAAGGGCTCTTTTGGAGATTAATCTAGGGGTTCCACATATTCTAACAGTCATATAACTTCTAATAATTTATTTTTTGTGTTTTGCCTATTATAGGAACTAATGCTTGCCACAATTGATAACCCCTCTAACGCAATCGAATGGGCGATGGCCGAGATGATCAATGAACCAAAAATCCTGAAAAAAGCAGTCGACGAGCTAGACAAAGTGGTAGGATGCAACCGGCTAGTCGAAGAGCAAGACCTGCCCCAACTCAATTACATTAAAGCATGTCTAAAGGAGGCCTTTAGGCTGCACCCTTTTGCAGCCTTCAATGCACCCCATGTTTCACTTATGAACACTAGTGTTGCCGGCTACTTTATACCCAAGGGTAGTCACGTGCTGCTTAGTCGCCGTGGGTTAGGGAGGAACCCAGATGTGTGGATGGATCCAATGCGGTTCAAGCCAGATCGACATCTGGTTGTGGAAGGAAAGCAAGTGGTTCTATCCGATGATGATCTGAGGATGCTTTCATTTAGCACCGGGAAACGTGGTTGTCCTGGAGTGGTGTTGGGTTCGACGTTCACAACGATGTTGTTGGCTAGAATGGTTCAAGGGTTCACCTGGGAGGTGCCACATAACGAGTCGGGAATTAACCTTGCTGAAAATCATAATGATCTTTGCTTGGCTAAGCCACTTGTAGTCATTGCTAAGCCACGACTCCCTCAATATCTATATCCTCAAATTTGAAGAAAAGAAATCTTGGATTAGAAAGTTCGATGTATCTATAAGAAATGATTTTTATTAGATTTTGGGAGCTTTATTGAGATATATAAGTACGATGGTCTGTTATGTTTATTGTCCAGATAATAGTATAAGTTTAAAGTTATATCTTAATAAATGTTTTTTTTTGTAAATAGAAACTTAATAAATTATTTTAGCGAGGTATAAAGAAAACCTCTTTCTAGGAGAGTGTTTGGCAATAAAATAAATGTGTCTATAAATGTAGCTATCTTCATTATGTTAATCTAATTGTTATTTGAGATAGTGGGTGCTTCAAACTTTATTTTATTATTGATAAAAGAATAAAATAATGTGTTTACATAAGATCGTCTTGGAGTCATCTCTTCACCATGATTGGTATTAAAAAAAACCATTAAAATGCTACTATAAGCCAAATGTATATTTTAGACCGAAAATTTCGTTAAACATAGATAATTTGAAGAGATTTTTGATTGATTTTGTCGTTAGTTAATATTTGGTTGAAAATAAAAAATTTTGACAGATTTTTGACGGAATTATCGACAAACAAGATTCGTCAAAAATCCCATAGAAATTCCAAGCAAGTTTTGACAATCTTTTTGAATTACTTTCGAAGAATTTTCAAGGGTTTTTGAGGGTTTTTCAATGGATTTGGTCTTGAAGGGTATTTGACGGAATTGGTCTTCAAGAAATTTTTTATGAATTTGAGTTTTCATGGGATTTTTGACAGATAATATTTGAAATGGAACAGATTTTCATGGGACTTGTGATGAAATTCTGTCTGATATCCGTCAAAAACGTTAAAGAAGTCTAGGGACGGAATTCATAAAAACTACCAAATCACCTGGACCAAATCCATAAATTACTCTTAAAATAATCTCACTTACAAAATTAATTGTTTTAACCTTTAGGTCATTGATAACACCAAAATTATACATGTTTTGGTTGAGCTTAATTGTATGACTTTACCCCATTTCTCACCCATTTCTGGTCATTTCACTCACAGATTGAGCTTATTATTGCTTTTGTAGGATTTGGAGGCCGTGGAACGGAAAAGTACGAAAAAAGGCGAAAAAAGGTGAAAAATGCACAATCTCAATCCAGTGGCTTCTTAGCGATCGCGAAACTCCAGATCTGGCGCCGCCAAGTTCGACAAAGATGAAGACCAGGGTTTGACCTAAGTGTCTGGCGCCGCGAAGCAGCCGTCTGGCGATCGCGAAACAGGCTCTGGACGCTTCTTTTAAATACCAGCCTCCTCCTTCAGTTGTGATAGAGACGCACAGGCACACATACACGTATAGAGTTAGATAGAGAGCCTGTGAGAGAAACATCGAGGTGGAGAGTGGTGCTGATACGCTGCGGGGTTCGATCTTCGATCATCCGTCGTTGTACTGTCGGTATCATGTCTACTATCGTGTTTTCTGTTTTGATTATGTCTAGTAAGTAGTTTTTTAATAGTGGTACTTATTGTGGTCGATGAACCATTATGGATGATGAGTTTATAATTAATGTTTATTGGTTTGTTTTTGGTTAATTGAATGTGTGCTATGGTTCCGTTCTGATTTAAATAGATAGACTCCGATAGGATAATCAACCTACCTTGACCTACCCTTCGTCCCGGAGAGTTGTGTTAAGTGGTTACTCGGACCGAGAGCGACCGGGTAGTAGAAAACCATGCAATAGGAATAGGATCGGATGACCGGTACTAGATTGTCTGACAAACGACCTAAGTATTGGGACTAGGAGGACCGAGACCTAGTTAACAGCCATAGTCATTACATGTTAGGGTGTCCTAGACTTAAATTCCTACAATAACCAAAACAACCAAACTTTTGGCCTGTTTTAATCATCCACTTGGGGATTCACTATACCATGATAAGTACTACTGTTTTCTCTTACATAGTTCTTAATCAATCTTTTAATTGCTTTCTTAGGTCCTGGTTAATTTAGTTGTCTTTTTAGTTATTAAAACCCTTTTCATAAAAAAACCCCCAAAAAGCCTTAGGTTAATTAAACTGATTTAGATTAACAATCTACGATAACTTGACCGTTCCCGGTGGTAGATACGATACCTGGACTTTCCAACACTATATTACTCACGATCAGGTACGCTTGCCTGTATATGTGGTAAGACAGTGGCTAGGCTTTTAGAGGTTAAAACTTGTTTCGCTTTTTATATATAATAATTACGGCATCAAGTTTTTGGCGCCGTTGTCGGGGAAGGGTAGTTGTTAGATTTTAGTCTTTATTAGTTCTGTTAATCGATCCTTGTGAGGGATTCTTTCCCTTGCAAGTTTTTCGCTTTCTAGTTTAATTAGTTATTTATATTTTTATTTTATCTCTTTGTTTCTCGCAAGTTGCCCGTAATCGTTTGTTGAGTTGTCAGGATGGCAGACGATCAACCCATGTGGGATAAGCGATCTAAAGTACAGTTCACCCCGAGATCCGCAATCAAGAAGACAGATGGTAAAATGGTGGAAATCAACAAAGGACTGATCAAAATGATCAACACCATTTCGTTTGACGGAGAACCAAGCGGAAATCCTTACCAACACCTTGAAGCATTCAAGGATATATGTGATCTAGTCAACACCAAGGAGGATGAGGTAAAACTTCGAGTGTTTTCCTTTACTTTGACAAATAAGGCAAAAGATTGGTTTAAAAAACTACCCCCAGGATCCATCACAACCTGGGACGATTTGAAATCACCCTTTTTGTCAAGGTACTTTCCCATTTCCAGGGCTAACAAAATAAGAGCTGAAATACGAAACTTTAAACAAGGAAAAGATAGCCTTGTGAAAGCCTGGGGAAGGTATAAGGATTTATTCTTAATATTTCCAAACCATGGTATTGATGATAGGGAAATGATAAATGTTTTTTATGCTGGGTTGACTAACGATTCTCGATTAAGGTTAGACTCATCTTGTGGAGGTATTTTTCCGTATAAGTCAGTGAAAGAAGCGCGTAAACTCTTGGATGACATGGAAGCGCACTATCTGGATTGGTCCACCGACGAGGAACAAGAGGAAAACCAACCAGCACATCTAAATGTAGTGTCATCATCCGATGAGCACGCTCATCCAACCGAGGAGTCCACTTGGAAGCCAACCCCTTTTTCGGAGCCATATGGCGGGGTAATCGAACAATTGTTCCATCAATTCTCCCAAGAACAAGGAAAGATGGGTGCGGATGCCGAACAGAAAATGCAGGGGTTTGTAAATTTTGTTGCAGGATTACATAGAAGCACAGATCAGTTCCTCCGACACATCAAGGAAACATTTCCTCATATGGAGACAAAAGCACAAGCTGAAGTGTTCACAACCACGAGAGGAGGTAAGGTAGTTGTAGGACCACCTATGCCTCAAACTAACCAAATTCCTAATTTGCAGGTTGTTGAACCGGAGGTCGAATTACCATCACGCCCAACAAATAAAGTTAGGGAAGAAGCAGTCAGACCAAAGGAATCTGCAACACCACATGTGCCTACACGAGTGCCATATCCTGCACGACTGCGGAAAGAAAAGAAAGAGGCCCAGTATCGTAAGTTTATTGACTTGATTAAACGAGTGGATATTAATGTGCCTCTTGTGGACTTAATTGCAGGTGTGCCGAGTTACGCGAGATTTCTCAAAGAGTTGGTGCCTAATAACGCAAGGATGGGAACAGAAGAAATAGCCTTTCTAAATGCCGAATGCTCAGCCACACTTTCAGACACCCTCAAAAAGGGTGATCCAGGGAGTTTCATTATCCCTTGTTATTTTGGTAAAAGTGTTTCATGTAAAGCCCTAGCAGACCTAGGAGCCAATATAAACCTAATGCCATTATCCTTTTATCAAAAACTGGGATTAGAGGGTCTGAAAAGCACGCGAATGACTATACAACTAGCTGATAGATCCATAAAATACCCTGTAGGAATAGCTGAGGATATCATAGTGCGGGTAGACAAGTTTGATTTCCCCGCCGACTTTGTGATCTTGGACATAAAGGACGAGGTTAAAGTGTCTCTAATCCTTGGTCATTCGTTTCTCAACACGGCCAGTGCCGTTATTCATGTAGCCAAAAGAGAACTTAGTCTAGGAATTGGTGAAGATCGAATCACACTCTCCATTGATGGGATTCTAGACTGTAATGAATCTATAAATACTCTAGACAGCTTAGATGACTTCCCTGAACCATATGAATCAGAGCTTAATGATTATCTTTTTGAATCAGGTGAATTGGAAGAGAACTTTTCCATTGAGAAAAGATGGGATGAAACCGCGGAGAGAGAAGAAGGGGAATTCGAGGAATTAAAGCAGGAGGATAAAGTTAGGGTGAAAAACTCTTTGGAGGAACCACCAAAGTTGGAGTTAAAAAATTTGCCTGAACACCTCGAGTACCAGTTTCTAGGAGGTAACAATTCTCTCCCGGTAATTATTTCTTCCTTGCTAACAGCCAATGAAAAAGATAGACTTATTGAGGTTTTGAAAAAACACAAAAAGGCTTTAGCATGGAAAATTTCGGACATTCCCGGAATAAGCCCTTCGTTTTGTACACACAAAATTTTAATGGAAGACAATTTTAAACCATGTGTGCAAAAACAAAGGAGGCTTAATCCGAAAATGCAAGAAGTTGTGAAAAAGGAGGTTATCAAACTGCTTGATACCGGGATCATCTATCCCATTTCTGATAGTCCCTGGGTAAGCCCTGTTCAAGTAGTTCCCAAAAAGGGAGGACTCACAGTTGTCACAAATGATAACAATGAGTTAGTTCCCACCCGTACTGTCACCGGGTGGAGAGTTTGCATAGACTATAGGAAGCTTAACGATGCCACTAGAAAAGACCATTTCCCCTTACCCTTTATTGATCAAATGCTTGAACGATTGGCGAGAAATGAGTACTATTGCTTCCTGGATGGATTTTCGGGATACTTCCAAATCCCCATTGATCCCGAGGATCAAGAGAAAACAACCTTTACCTGTCCCTTTGGAACATTCGCCTATAGGCGTATGCCTTTTGGGTTATGCAATGCACCCGCTACATTTCAGCGATGCATGACGGCCATTTTTAAGGACATGATAGAGGATTGTATGGAGGTCTTTATGGATGATTTCTCTGTTTTCGGTAACTCTTTTGATGATTGTTTAAGCAGTTTAGACAGGGTCTTAGCTCGATGCGAGGAATCTCATTTGGTTCTCAACTGGGAAAAGTGCCACTTTATGGTAAGAGAAGGTATAGTTCTTGGACACAAAATCTCAAAAGATAGTTTGGAGGTGGATAAAGCTAAGATAGACACCATATCGAAGCTTCCTCCACCTACAAACATAAAAGGGGTGAGAAGTTTCTTAGGTCATGCCGGGTTTTATAGGAGATTTATACAGGATTTTTCGAAAATATCCCAACCTCTAACTAAACTTCTTGAAAAAGATGCACCTTTCATTTTTGATGAGAAGTGCATTTCTGCGTTTGAAACTTTGAAACAGCATTTGACTAATGCCCCTATTATGGTTCCACCTGATTGGGATCAACCTTTTGAGATTATGTGTGATGCGAGCGATTACGCCGTTGGTGCAGTTCTTGGGCAGCGTAAAAATAATCATTTTCAACCGATTTGCTATGCGAGTCGAACTTTTAACGACGCCCAAGAAAACTACACCACGACTGAAAAGGAACTTCTAGCGGTCGTTTTTGCCATTGAAAAGTTTAGGTCTTATCTTGTGTTGTCCAAAATCATAGTGTACACGGACTACTCTGCCCTTAAATACCTCTTTGCTAAACCCGATGCTAAGCCCAGACTCATACGATGGATACTTTTGTTGCAAGAGTTTGATATAGAGGTAAGAGATAAGAGTGGCGCTGAAAATTTAGCTGCTGATCATCTGTCTCGCCTGGAGAACCCATACTTGGACTCCGGAGGCCTAGAAGTCATCAGGGATAAATTCCCCGATGAGGACCTCAATATGATTAAGACCATAGGAGAAGACCCTATACCTTGGTATGCAGATTTTGCAAATTATCTGGCCGCTGGTGTTCTCGTTAAAGGTATGACTCATCAACAAAAAGGTAAGTTTTTCTCGGACTTAAAGCATTATTTTTTGTTCAACCCTCATTTGTTTATAATAGGACCTGATAGGATCCACCGGCGATGTGTCTCCGGCCCTGCTGCTTGGGACATTCTCACTAACTGTCACAAAGGCCCCACGGGAGGCCATTTTGGAGCCAATCTGACTGCCAGAAAAGTCCTCGAATCCGGATTTTATTGGCCTACGATTTTTAAAGATGTTCACACTTTAACAAAATCTTGTGATGCCTGTCAAAGGGCAGGCAATATCACAAAGAAAGATGAGATGCCTCAACAGAGCATCTCCGTTAGCGTAGTATCTGATGTATGGGGAATCGATTTCATGGGACCTTTTCCCGACTCCAAAGGCAACAAATACATCCTTGTGGCGGTTGATTATGTCTCCAAATGGGCAGAAGCTAAGGCTTCACCTACAAATGATGCTAAGGTAGTTGTTGACTTTGTGAAATCTCTTGTATGTAGGTATGGATGTCTGAAGGCGATCATCAGCGATAGAGGTACTCATTTTGCAAACTATCTTTTGGAAAAGACCTTAAAAAGGTATGGAGTACAGCATCGGTTTTCGACCGCCTACCATCCGCAAGCAAATGGACAAGCGGAAAATACAAATCAGGCATTGAAAAGGATTTTGGAAAAGACAGTCGATAACAACCCGAAGATATGGTCGCAAAAGCTTGAAGATGCACTATGGGCATATCGTACGGCCTACAAAACACCGATCGGGAGCACTCCTTATCGAATGCTTTACGGGAAAGCATGTCACCTCCCATTCAAGTTCGAATACAAAGTATTGTGGGCACTAAAGAAAATCCACTTGGATGACAATGCAAGTGGAAGGGAAAGATTGATAAACTTGCACGAATTGGAGGAGCTTAGATCTCTTGCTTATGAGAACTCGAAGATCTACAAGGAACAGCGAAAGAAATGGCACGATGCGCATCTAAAGGAAGTAAAGGTGTTCAAGGAAGGGGATAAGGTACTGATGTATCAAACTCGCTTTAAATTCTCCCCAGGTAAGTTAAAGTCACGATGGATAGGTCCATATGTCGTCTTAAAAGCATATCCCTCGGGATATGTGGACCTAATGACCGAAAGAGGATCATTTAAAGTAAATGGCCATAGACTAAAGCTTTACAATGAAAACGACCCTATCAGAAATGGCGAGGTCTGTCTTCTTTCTGAAGAGCCAATTACTTAGTTGATCCTCCGAGTCAGGCTCGAGACTCGTTACAAAAACAAGCGCTTCTCGGGAGGCAACCCGTGTTTTTATTAATTATTTTTGTTTTTCTATGTTTTCTAATCAATTTTGCAGCGTTAGTCAAAGGAAATCGCAACCCGATCAAATTTCAACAAAGGCCAAACAGAAGCCTCTTCGCGTTCGCGAAATCTTAATTTTCGCGACGCGAAGTATGTGGGCAAGGTAAGTATCCTTTCTGTTCTAGTTTAGCGATCGCCACTTTTTGTGTTTCGCGATCGCGAAGGAGGGAAATTTTGAAAATAGTGCGACAGTCACAATTTCGCGACGCCAAGGTCCTCATTTCGCGACGCAAAATTTGTAACGAAGGGTTTAAAATTGATTTCTAAAACCCTATTTTCAGTATTCCTCTCCTCCCCTTTTGTTTTTCTCTGCAAACCTCTTCCCATTCTGCAATTCCATGGCATCAAAGGTATGTATTTCTCCTCTATTTGCTTTAATTTGAAGATCCTTACAAGCCCTAGTTGTTTAAACTTGTGAATGTTCCTTAAAAGGGGATTTCTTGGGTAAGGATGTTTTTAATGTTAGGAGGGGGGATGTTTATTGCGTTGATCTGCTTAGATGTACACACTTGAGTTTAGTTTTATAAATGTTGTGATATGTTTCAACTCAAGTGTGGGGAAGAGAGGTTATAAGCTTTGTGGTGACTAATGTATATGGTTTATCTGTGTAGAGAGCTTCATCTTCTCGCAATGTCCAAGACCACCCATGCTTGTCTTTTGATTCCGATAACATCTTGCGTAGCGAAAAGATGTCGTTGATGATTGAGCTTGATCGCTTGAAAAAGCGGGACGTTGAGATTGGCTCGATTGTTGATTTGCACTTTGTTGAGGAAATTGGATTTGGGGATAGGCTTTCAAGCCTCTTGAGGAGAGAGTACCGCGATCACTTTGGTGTACTTCGTTTTGTGAGAAACGATTGGGAGAAAGCACTAAAATCCCACGAGCCGATCTACTATGAGCTTGTGTTGGAGTTTTTGGCCACGTTTAGCTTCGATGTGGAGGCATATGAGGAAGATAGGATTGATGGCCCTTGTGTACGATTCCGTTTGCTTGGAGAATGGTATGGGATCACACTACTGCGTTTTGGAGTGTTGCTCGGACTTTTCACGGCAGCTCAGTCAAGGTCCGAATACTTTTCTCACTACTTCTTAACCGGTGCTTGTGAGCCTAGTGCCGAGTTTGTGGGCACGGATTTTTGGGCAACCATTGGATCGGGACCATATCTACAGTCCAACACAAAGGAAAGTTCTATCACTCTACCGGAGCATCGCCTTCTTCATCGATGCTAGTTCACTCACTTGCTTACCGGAAAGCTATCAAAGAAAAAGTACCGGAAGGTGATCTTTGACTTCTTTCACGATTGGTCAATCGGAATGCAATAACTAATCTTTCTTATGTGATGGCAAAAATGTTCCAAAGCGCCGGTAAGGTGCATGATAAGGCCGAAACGGGCCTTTGTGGGGGACATTTCATTACGGTTATAGCGGAGAAGTTGGGAACTCTTACACCGGACGTTTGTGAAACTCTCACCAAGTTGTCTCCTATGGGATTTCTCGATAAAGTTCTTTTTCGTTCTATGAAGTTACTTGTACCGGGACCTCGAAGGGGCACTTTCGTTTGGAATGGGAACGCTACAACCAATGAAGAGCTGATGGCATGGCTACTTCACCGCCTCAACCAACCTTCCCGGGGCAATCGAGCAACCCTCCACCGGCAAATCAACAAGGATCGGGATCCATTCATGAAGCCATTCAAGGTTTATCGGAACAAATGGGAGTCGAGCATCACGAGATGATGGAGAGATTGGATCGGATTTCATATGACATGTATGGTGTTCATCGGGAATTGTCTTGGGTCACCGCGTCGATGAGCGAGTACTTTGAAAGTGTGGGACATGCTCCCTTGGCTCCTCTCCAACCTCATCCTGTTTGGCGCGATAGTGATGACGGTCCCGCTGGCTACTCTATATATGATGAATGGGCTTTTGAAAACCGTAACTAATCGGTTTTATTTGATTCGATTGGGTTGCACTCTACTTTGAACTTTAAACTGCATGGTTTGGTGTGTTTGGTTTGGTTGAACAATTTTTATTTTTGTTTGGTTTGTTTAGGATTTTCAGTACTCTTTAATTGCTTTAGTTTGGTTTATCTTGTTTGTTCGTTTTTACTTTTTTCTTTTTTTCTTTTGATAGTAGATACAGCGACCTATGATCTTGAATCGAGCACGATATTTGGAACACTCTCTCAGATCAGAACAGATTTCGTCACATAACCCGGGAAGTTTCTCTTTTTCCCAATTACTCCTTAATTGTTTTGATTGTTGCATTGAGGACACTGCAAATTTTAAGTGTGGGGAGGGGGTTATGTAGACTTATCTGTTTAAATGGGTTCACTTTTTGCTTTGTGGATTGTCGTTTTTCAAACTTTTGAAAGCTTTGAGATTTGACCCCAATTTTTTCGAAATCTGAGATTGTTTTTGGGACTGAGTTGCTTGCATAGGAGAACACTGAATAGGATTAGTTGAGTAAAAGGATGCCTTGGAATACTGATTACCATGAGTGCCTCACCCAATTCCTTTGAGAGTTTGAGCCTAATTGTTATTTATTCTGTGAGGAATACCGACTTTGACCCAAGGTAGAACTTGTCATTTGAATGCTTGTCGAGACCACATAAGAGAAGTATTTATCACCATTGCACTGATAGAGGCCTTCGTTTCTAACCCTTTTAGCCTTCGTCGGATAACCTCATTATAAGGTTATTTGATTTGCCTAGCCTTTGATTGAAAAGTACTCATCATTAGTACTTCATCCTTTGTAACCATTTTGAGCCTTAGCCTTTTCATTTCTTTACCCACTATACACTTTATCCTTTAGCCTATTCGTTTTATCTATCTTTTGGTCATAGCTCAAAGTTGGAAGCTTTTCATGTTTTTGGTCTGTTTTATGAATCTGACAAATAGAGAAAGGGATTATGAAAAAGAAAGAGAGAAAAAGAGTAAAAAGCAACATAGTTGCTACTCAAGAAAAGAAGAAAAAAATAGAGAGCTTGAAAAGAAAAAGAAAAGAAAAGAAAAAGAGAAAACGACTCATTCAAAAAGAAAAATCAAAAGAGTCGATGTGCTTAAAAGAAAAAAATATCGAAGCCACAAATAAGCAATATGCTTAGGCCGATATACAAGTGATAGTGATAGAAATCCCGAGCTCTAAAAATCTCAAAAGTCAGATGATTAATTTGGGTCTTGAACTGATTGGTTTTCAGGTTTTTGCTACAACCCTTAGTCACTTATATATCCTTTATCCTACCCTTAACCCTTAGCCTAACGTTACAACCCTAAAGTCTTCTTGACGGTTGACAACTTCTCAGTGGTGGAGATTAGATTTGGTGACAAGCTTATTCCTGCGGGAATTAGTCGAGTATTGGTGTGATCACTTATATATACACTTTTACCCCCGAGAGATACACTTTACATGATTATTTATACTATGTGAGGGTAAAAGGTTGATCTTGGTATCCGATTGCTTGATGTGTCTTGTTTGTGTGTTCGATTATGTGAGTATACTTTATTCTCTTAGATGATCTTGGGTAGAGATAATTTTGGAGTTATCTTTCTTATCTTTCAGTCTTTTGATTGAGGACAATCAAAGCTTAAGTGTGGGGATTTTGATAACACCAAAATTATACATGTTTTGGTTGAGCTTAATTGTATGACTTTACCCCATTTCTCACCCATTTCTGGTCATTTCACTCACAGATTGAGCTTATTATTGCTTTTGTAGGATTTGGAGGCCGTGGAACGGAAAAGTACGAAAAAAGGCGAAAAAACGTGAAAAATGCACAATCTCAATCCAGTGGCTTCTTAGCGATCGCGAAACACCAGATCTGGCGCCGCCAAGTTCGACAAAGATGAAGACCAGGGTTTGACCTAAGTGTCTGGCGCCGCGAATCAGCCGTCTGGCGATCGCGAAACAGGCTCTGGACGCTTCTTTTAAATACCAGCCTCCTCCTTCAGTTGTGATAGAGACGCACATGCACACATACACGTATAGAGTTAGATAGAGAGCCTGTGAGATAAACATCGAGGTGGAGAGTGGTGCTGATACGCTGCGGGGTTCGATCTTCGATTATCCGTCGTTGTACTGTCGGTATCATGTCTACTATCGTGTTTTCTGTTTTGATTATGTCTAGTGAGTAGTCTTTTAATAGTGGTACTTATTGTGGTCGATGAACCATTGTGGATGATGAGTTTATAATTAATGTTTATTGGTTTGTTTTTGGTTAATTGAATGTGTGCTATGGTTCCGTTCTGATTTATATGTTTGGTTATTTGAACTTGTTGGTTGGGTGTATCTGTTTTGACCTAAATAGATAGACTCTGATAGGATAATCAACCTACCTTGACCTACCCTTCGTCCCGGAGAGTTGTGTTAAGTGGTTACTCGGACCGAGAGCGACCAGGTAGTAGAAAACCATGCAATAGGAATAGGATCGGATGACCGGTACTAGATTGTCTGACAAACGACCTAAGTATTGGGACTAGGAGGACCGAGACCTAGTTAACAGCCATAGTCATTACATGTTAGGGTGTCCTAGACTTAAATTCCTACAATAACCAAAACAACCAAACTTTTGGCCTGTTTTAATCATCCACTTGGGGATTCACTATACCATGATAAGTACTACTGTTTTCTCTTACATAGTTCTTAATCAATCTTTTAATTGCTTTCTTAGGTCCTAGTTAATTTAGTTGTCTTTTTAGTTATTAAAACCCTTTTCATAAAAACCCCCCAAAAAGCCTTAGGTTAATTAAACTGATTTAGATTAACAATCTACGATAACTTGACCGTTCCCAGTGGTAGATACGACTTTCCTACACTATACTACTCACGATCAGGTATGCTTGCATGTATATGTGGTAAGGCAGTGACTAGGCTTTTAGAGGTTAAAACTTGTTTCGCTTTTTATATATAATAATTACCGCATCAGCAATTCAAATGTAAAAACTATAAAATGAAGACGTTAAATGATATTCATAACAATTCTAAAAACTTAAAGTTTAAATACCAAACTAATGTTACATTAAAAAAAGACCAAACTAATAAAATAATTATTGAAATACAAATGTTGGCATCGGTTACAATCTAAGCTTACAAAATGAATATAGACTTAGTAGAATGGATGTTTACATGCACTTACAATCTAAGCTTACAAAATGAATATAGACTTAGTAGAATGGATGTTTACATGCACTTGAATTGTATTAAAAAAAAATACAAACCAAAAGAAATGAACGAATGAGAGAGCAATGGCAAAAAGGGTTTATATACACCTCTCTTCATAAACCATCAAAGTGTACTACTAAACACATAAAACCATAATAAACTCTAGAGTAAATTACGGATTTGGTCCCTGTGATTTGAAGGTTTTTATGGATTTGGTCCCTAAACTTCAGTATTTATGAATTTGGTCTCTGTGGTTTACAATTCTTATTAGATTTGGTCCCTGGACCAAACCTCCGTTTACTCTTTCTGTTAACTTCAAGGGTATTAATGTCTTTCCAGATTTTTAATACAGCTTTTTGTTTTTTTTTAAATGGATTAAATCATTTTGTCCTTTTGTGTTTTTTTACACCAATTAGAACACATCTCATTTTATATGTATATATATAAAAGATTTACCTTTTACATATATAAGATTTGTCTTTTGTCTTCTATATCAAACATTAACCCATCTGTCCCATCATCAGTTCATCACCACCATTAGCCCACCACCACCACCACTATCACCACCATTAACCCACCACCACCACCACTATCACCACCATTAACACACCATCACCACCACCACCATTAACACACCATCACCACCACCACCATTAACCCACCATCACCACTACCATCACCACCATTAACCCACCATCACCACCATTAACCCACCATCACCATCACCACCATTAACCCACCACATTAACCCACCAGCACCACCCACCACCACTAACCCACCATCACCGCCACCACCACCACCACCACCACCACCACCCTTGCCATTAACCCATCACTTCCAGCACCGCCATTAAGCCTCCACCACCACCACCACCACCGTTAACCCACCACCACCACCACCCCACTGTGAAACCTTCCATTAAGCCACCAGCACCGTTTTTTCGGCCATACTTTCGTGAAACCTCAACTGCAGCACACATTGAACATTCCGGCGACTCTTCTGGCGAACCTGCAACTTCGGCGAGAAGCCTTTTTCGGGATGGTGCCTTCCAGGCGGGGAGGTCACGGTGGTTGCGGGTTTCAGGAGGGAAGGTCAACGTGGTGGTGCGTTTCAGGCGGCAAGGTAACCGTGGTGGTGCGTTTCCGGCGGTGAGGTAACCGTGGTGGTGCGTTTTAGACGAAGAGGTCACCGTGGTTGGGGGTCTCAGGCGGAGAGCTCACGGTGGTGGTGGGTTTCAGGCGGGGAGGTGACGGTGGTGGTGGTTTCGCCGGAGTTCTCGCCGGAGTTCTCTACCTCCTTTGCCGGAGAAAATGTATAAGACCCATGGAGCTCTATATACATGTTCATATACGATTTTCTTTTTTCTATTTTACAATTTATATAAACAAAAGAAATATAAAAGACACATGTCACATTTTAATTGATGTGTTTAAAGTAGAAAATGACAAAAAAAGGAAATGACCCTTATACCCTTGATTTTAACGGACCAGTTGGACTGTTGTTAGGATGAGGGACCAAATCCAACATAAATTGCAAACCACAGGGACCAAATCCATAATTACTGAAGTTTAGGGACCAAATTCATAAAAACCTTCAAACCACAGGGACCAAATCCGTAATTTACTCTAAACTCTAATAACTTACTTTCAATATCAAACATTTCATACTCCAACTTCCTTAACTCCGAAATCACCCGCTCGAAGTCGACATCGTGGACGTACTCCACGCGATCGCCACCGAGTCCGGCGACATCGCCTGTGACGGATTCTTCAGCAACACCGCATCATCACTCGTACCATCCAACACATCCGACTTCTCGTATCCATTCTTAATTCCTTTCAAACCTTCCAAAACTTCATCCATCGACGGCCTACAATCCCTCTCGTTCTGCAAGCATTGAAACGCCAATTCCGCAACCCCATGAACCATCTTCCTCACCTCGTAATCCGTCTCGAAACCCAAGTTCGGGTCCACGAGCTCGTGGACCGCGTCGTTTCGGATCTTATTAATTGCCATGTTCGATAGGTTCATCTCGTGCCGATGCCGAGTTATGTCCACCGCCGGTTTCGACGATAAAGACCACCATGAAGCTATAAACGTCGCTTTTGCTGGTCAATTGGTAGCACTCGTGGTATTCGGGGTCCACATACCCGGGGGTGCCTTGCGGGGCAGTCGAGACATGGGTCACGTTGTCGGGAAAAAGACGGGAAAGTCCGAAATCGGCGACTTTCACGGTGAAGCTTTTGTCCAGTAGGATGTTGTTGGTCTTCACGTCCCGGCGGATGACGTCGGAGTGGTGGAGGTAGACCAGTGCGCTTGCGGTTACGATTGCGATGCTCATCCGGGTGGTCCACGGGAGCGAGCCGGGGCTCGAATTTTCGCCGTGGAGGTGGTCCGCAACGGTGCCGTTCGGGATGTATTCGTAGACGAGTAGGAGCTCGCGGCCGTGGTGGGTGGTGCAACCGTAGAGGCATATGAGGTTTTGGTGGTGCAGACCGGCGAGGATTTGGATCTCGTTCATGAACTGCTCGATCTTCTTGCAGTTGTTTTCGTACAATCGTTTCACGGCCACAACACGCCCGTCACGGAGTTTCCCTGTACATAAACATAACTTCTTTACGTTAAAAAACCTAACATTTACCAAATGTAAAGTCCTGTTACTAAGCTACAGAACTTTACAAAGACTTTTTTTATTATCTTTTTTACTTATAATTTAGAATTTGAATTTGAAATATTATTTTTAAATTTCATTTATTACTTTTTTTCCTATATTAGCATATTTTAATACTATACATCTGTTACGTGTCATCATTTTGTGAGTCGGTTTCAATATTTTTTCGCTTAAATATGTATCGGACACGTTTTACATTATCAGTTCAATTATCTCGCACATACATACTTCTTCTTAAATCTCGCATTAATTCAATTTTTTCATATCTTTTTTTTTTGCCCCTTTAGCCGTATAACATAACCCAAATATATTAATTATGAGTTCAATTTACTTCACACATGCCTACTTCTTCTTAAATCTCTTTTCAGTTTCTTTTATTTATATCTTTTTTTCCATTTAGCACATATAACATAACACAAATACATCAATTATACACTTTCCACCATCATTAAAGAAAAAAAAATCTCTAAGAAACAATCTTAAGCTTAAACTTCTTTAAATTTAAAGGATATACAACAACCTAAAAAGATAAAATACAATTTTCATGATACTTCTAATCCATTGGTATTGTTATTTCCAATCGAATGTTTTGTGTGACAAGTGTTTGGTAAAAAAAAATCTTATGTTTTCTTTGTTAGTGTTCATTACATGTTTAATAAAATTTCAAACTTACCCAAATGTATTCGATGTTATGTTACATGTTTTAGACAAAATCAAATGATGTAATACAAATATGTTTCGTAATAGAAAATGTTATTTTTGGGGGGTTTAGGCTTCTACAAATTCAAAAACAATAATTCTAATTTTAATCGTTATATTTAACTAGAGATATTGACCACAACAAAACTACACTAACACAATTTCAATTTTATATTTTCTCATGATTTTTTTTTCTATGTTAATAATGAATCGCTACTTGCGCCATAATTGTCCTATCGATTTATGTTACATTTTAATTGTTTTTTGTTGATTTATCTTATTATATTTTTATAACCTTCCCCTCTCTCTTGCAACGCGGAGTCAGAAAACCTCGTTACATATATAATTTAGCATTTTATGACTTATAAACAAGAGAAAAAGGAAAGGAAAGATGTCTATTTTTGAATTTTTCTCTGAAAAAAGGCCCTTTTATAAATTGATTGATAGTTTCTGTTACATTGGAACCCACATTTCTTTTATTTTAAAACGTCTCTATTAAAACAAAGTTGAGGGACAAAAACTGTTGAAAATGACAAACATTATGGACTAAAAGTGAGTAAAAAAGGTATTTACTGACGTTTTTGCCAAATTTTCAGTTTCGTGTACTTTTGATTCTTACACAGTTACTGGTAAACGGTCATCCCTCTAGATGGTCTAACTGGCATAACAGACCAGTCCTAACCAGTCTGCCCTTAACCAACCATTTTGTAACCAGCCTGCGGTCTTCGACAGCTCTGGTCACCTTAACGGGCCCCATTTGTACATATCTAAATTGGCATGAGTTCTTTTGTCTTGGGATTAACACCCTATGAAGAATATCACAAGGGAAATGTTATACACATTAGACTGATTTGCAATTGCCAAATTTATACTGTAATGACTATATGCACAACTCGTTAAGCAAGTAACGTACCCACTGATTGATAACATTTGGTGAGCCATACCACATCTTGATTCATCATCGGAATGTACCGAGTGATGCATTATGCACCCTCAAGGTGAGCCGATACTTATATGGAACAACTCCATCACCCCATTCAAACATCTGTTGAAAAAAGAGTAATCATCACAACTAGAGCAAAGAAATCTGAGTTATACCTTACAGCATCTCATAAATGGGAACCTTAATGCTATAATTAGTTCTATGCTATTGCAGCTTACGGTGGTGCGTTCAGTATACTACTAGGACAGACCGGACTAATTATATGTATAATGTTTGGTAAGTTGTAAAAGACAAGAGAAATGGTAAACTTGACTAGATTGACCCATTTAGACAAGTTATTCGTATAATGTTTGGTAAGCTGTACATGACTGACATAATGCTAAAGATGACTAGATTACCCTGTCCTGTCCTACGTACCAAACACACCCTTAACACACAGATACTTGTGTCGTGCAACTATTGCTTGATCATCTTTGAATCCAGAAGTTGAAAATGAGGCATTACCTGTTTGTTGACCCGACCAACAAAGCGAGTGTGAAAGGTAGCACAACCTGCAATCACAGCATCAGGAACCCATTGTTCAATGGCTACTAGAATCGTTGTTGCAGGATGTGAGCTACCGAAGAAACAACCACCCTGGAAGTACCTGCAAGGTACCAAAATTCGTTCAACTCTTGTATGCAATCTCCCTTTCAATCTTTCTTTCAGATAGGTGACTTACCCAGAATTACCCAAAACATGTATTATACCTTACCCAAATTACCCAATCTTCCCCAACTTTTTTAATTTTATAAAAATTTAAATAATAATATTTAATATTCAAAAAACTAAAAAACTAAAAACTGGTGGCGGTTGGTAGGAGGGTGTGAGTGTGTGTGTGTGTGTTGGGGGGGGGGGGGGGGGGGGGGGGGGGTCTCTTGTTGCCGATCGGCATGGGGAAGCCGGACACCACCTACCCGAAATGGGCGTGCTGGTGATCGGGAACCCAAAGGCATCCCGAGCCCTTCAGGTTATGTACAACGCATGGTCTTACACCTAAAGCAAAGAAATCCGGGTCTTGCCTTGCATCAAGATATTGAATGTTCATCAGTCACGCTATGTGTTGACACGGATGGGTGTTTGGTATGGCTACGACTCCACAAGTTCTTTAAAATGTTTCGGTAAGTTGAACAAAACAAACAAAAACATAAAAATTGACAAGATTGTCTTGTTCTGCATACCAAACAGACCCTTAATGCACATATAATTGTGGTGTAAAACTGTTGTCTAAGATCTGAACGTTGGAAATGAAGCATCACCTGTTTGTGGCCCTGAACAACGCGTAGCATGACTTGATGTTAGCATGCTTAAATCACTTCCAATAGCGACAAATGAAACCAACTTTCAATGGCTACTGTAATAGTTGCTGCAGAACTTGAGTTACTGAAGAGACGACTGCCCTAGATGTACCTGCAAGTTGCTAAAATTCGTTCAAGTGTTGTATGCCATCTCAATATCAATCCTTCTTTTCAGACGGGTATTCTCAAGGGAAGTATGAAACCAACTGATATAGACTAGAGACATGCTTGATACCTACCAATTATTTTAGAACCTTATTGGACTAATATCAGTGTCCCAGAATGAAAACAATTAAGGGTGTGTTTAGTTGTGGAAAAATTTTCTGTTTTCTAGAAAAATTTTCCATGAAAACTAAAAATTTTGAAAACTTGTTTAGTTGATTCAATTTAGAAAAAATTTTCCAAGAAAACAAAATTTTCATTTTCCAAATTTACACTTGAATTAAAAAACTACTTTTTATAGTTTTCCAATTCTCATTTTCATTTTCCATTTTCATTTTCAATTGTCGTCCCCTTCTTGGCTCCGGCCACCGCCACAGTCGCGCCTGCCGCCGCCGGCGGCCACGGCCACTACCGCTGCCGCCACCAGCCCCCAGCTGCCGCCGCTCGCCGCCACCGCCACCAGCACCGCCGCTCGCCGCCACCGCCGTCACGCTACCGTCATCCCCTTCTCGTCGCCGCGACCACCGTCGCCGCCATCGCCGCCTCAACCACCGCCGCGACCACCATCTCACCACCGCCCCACCGTCGCCACCACCATCTCCGCCGCCGTCGTCGCCGCCACCGCCACCGCCACCATCGCCATCGCTGCCGACGCCTCCAAGGCCACCGCCGTCGCCGCCGAGGCCACCGTCGTCGCCCCAGAGGCCACCGCCACCAGCGCCGAGTCCGCCAAGGCCCCCGAGGCCACCGACATCGCCGCCGAGTCCACCGCCGTCGCCACCGAGTCCACCGCCGTCGCCACCGAGGCCACCGCCATCGCCACCGTGGCCACCGCCGTCGCCGCCGAGTCCACCGAGGCCACCGCCGTCGCCGTTGAGGCCTCCAAGGCCACCGCCGTCGCCGCCGAGGCCACCGTCGTCGCCCCCGAGGCCACCGCCACCACCGCCGAGTCCGCCGAGGCCCCCGAGGCCACCGACATCGCCGCCGAGTCCACCGCCGTCGCCACCGAGGCCACCGCCGAGGCCACCGCCGTCGCCGCCGAGGCCCCCGAGGCCACCGCCGTCGCCGCCGAGGCCCCCGAGGCCACCGCCGTCGCCCCCAAGGCCACCGCCGTCGCCACCGAGGCCACCGCCGTCGTCCCCGAGGCCACCGCCATCGCCGCCGAGTCCCCCGAGGCCACCGCCATCGCCGCCGAATCCCCCGAGGCCACCGCCATCACCGCTGAGGCCACTGCCACCATCGCCGTCGAGGCCTCCAAGGCCACCGCCATCATCGTTGAGGCCACCAAGGCCACCGCCACCACCGTCACCGCCGCCGTTGCAATATTTGGAAAAATGGAAAATGGAAAATGAAAGGTGATGAAAAATGCACAACTAAACGAGTTTTCTAATTTTCTAAAAATGGAAAATGAAAACTCCATGATTTCAAGTAAACAAGTTTTCTAAAACTTTCCTAGAAAACTGAAAATGAAAAATCAACTCCATTTTCTGTTTTCATTTTCTTGGAAAACAAAAATAGTTTTCCACAACTAAACACAACCTAAATGTTTGATTTTGAATCAAATATCTAAAACACCATCGAAAGTAAGAGACCTATTTTTCAACTTAACATTTGAGTTTCTTGATGCTTAAAGTATTGTAATTAAGAATTTTTTTAAGATAGTATAGATTGACAAATACTAATCAATCCTATGAGCATTTAAATCGAAATCTTTGAACGGTGTTTGTTTGCTTTTCGCTGCCAAACTGGCGCCTATAGCTGTTCTTGGTCAAATCAGTGGTCTTCAACCCACTGTTATGGTCCAACAATACTACCAATCAATTCTATTAACATAAAGTATTTTGATTGGTACATCTAATTGAAGAATTCATCTATAAAGTTACCTCATAAAATACTGCTTGATTGCTGATTGGAGATGTCAATTTCTGATGACCGTTGATATTGTTTGCTATCCAGGAGTGCAACTGTTGGAGCTGGATGGTGATCATTCCAGAGTTCTATGAAATGGAATAAGTAAGATTCTAGGTATATTCCTTTTTATCTTTTCCCATTGTTGTAAATGGATAGTGTTACACCAAATTTGGTGTAAGATTTCATCTCCCCATTGGATATGGTGATAGAGTGCATTTGGTAAGCCAAAGAGACTGGACTAGTTGTCCATTTGGTGTTCAGTAGAACTATGACCATGACTTGACGAGTTATTTGCATAATGTTTAGTAAGCTAGAAAGGGCGTGACAAAAATGTTAAAATGACAAGCTTGCACCATCTTGTTCTATGTACCAAAAGCACCATTAATCCATGGATACCTGTGATATACAACTGTTTTTTGGGTCCAGATGTTGGAAATCAAGCATTACCTGACCAGCAAAGCAAGTGCAAAATGTAGCACAAGTTGATGTTGTGCTTGTATCACATGCAATTGTGACATCAGGAACTGCTGTTCAATGGCTACAGGATTAGTTGTTGCAGACTGAGTGCCCTGGACTGGATGTACGTGTAAGTCACCAAAATTCTTTTAAGTCTTGTATGCAATCTCAATTTCGATCCTTGTATGAACTTAACTAATATAGACTAGAGACATGTTTGATTACTCAACAAATCTCTAAAACACATTACGCTATGACAAAATAGAACCTTAATGGACTAAAACCAGTGTGGATATATTTTGAAATTTTTTAATAGAAACTCATATCTAAAACACCATTGAAACAAACCCAATAAGTGCGGCATATCCCACCTGGAGGTGGGATTTGGAGTATGATGTATGCAGACCAGACCTCTCCCCCAAAGACAAAATAGAACAGTAGCAGTGACCCAGATTGGAAACTGTTGAAATGTTTATGATATGAACAGAGTATACTAATTTTCCATTGAAAGTGAAGAGCACAATAATATATCTATAATATATCTCACCCTAAAGGCAAACAACTTCCATGGTTCTCATCACAACATACAATTGCCATGGCATCTAGTAAAGATCAAACCCATAAAAATTAAGGTGTGAAATGATAGAGAACATGTAAAATGAGCAAAGCCTCTATCTATCTGATATGCTATACCACTTTCAGTGTCAAACTGGATAAACAAGTGTTGTTGTGATGCAAGATGCTTCTTTCTTCCATAAGAAGGTTAAACTTACCAGCAACTGATATGATGTCCTCTTCTTTCGGATAAGGGAAAAGCGAGTTGCCGTTTTTGGAACTTATTTCGAGTAGCTAACTGAACTCATCCTTGTTATTGTACCTAAAATTGGAGAAATAAGGAAATGTGAAATGAAAGTTGAGTTTTACAGAAATATAATTCTTCAGTTACATTTTCTTTTCAAGACTGAGTTGCAGCCAACTTGATGTTATCTTGATTTAGGGAAGATAACTTTTAGGGTGCGTTTGGTTGTGGAAAATGTTTCAAGGAAAATTAAACTTTAGAAAACACGTTTGGTTCATTCATTTTTAAAAAGTTTTCCAAGAACATGAAAATTTTCTGTTTTCTAAATTCTATGGAAATTAGGAAACTCATTTTAGTAGTTTTTCAAAATTTTCTAAATGCGTTCTCTAAATTTCTAAAATGGAAAATGAAAACCCCACCATTTCAACCAAACGCGTTTTCTAAAATTTTTATAGAAAACTAAAAATGAAAACTCGACTCCATTTTCTGAAAACGTTTTCTAGGAAAATGAAAACAGTTTTCCACAACCAAACGCACCCTTAGTTATTACGATTGAAGTGGTTACACGATGATGGCTTGATGCATATATAATATAGATTATTTCACTCACAAAGATCAATATTGTGTCTAGTTGGGAAGTGTATTTCCTTCTTTCTCATGCGAATGATTCCATAATGTCCGCAGCAAATGTTTTTTTCCCCTAAATAAAAAAGATTAAAACATTAGGCCCAAAAAATCAATTATAGAGAGACGTTAGAGATTCGACTTACTCTTCATTGACTTTGACAACATCCCTTTTGTAGCAATTTCTGATCCTTGCTCTTGACATGGAAAGCAATGCAAGAAAATAGCTCACATCTGTGTTCACAAAGGGAATGAATTAATTTTCATGACAATGACATTAGAGATATAATCTCATATATTGCTATACTACAAATAGTAAAACATACCACCATTTTTTCAAAAAAAAAAAAAAAATCTATAAGAGACAGAGGATGGGGGTAGGAGACAACATACCCTGATCAATAACCATCAATGACCGAAACTGTCAAAGTAGAAGTCGGCTCCGGCAGATCCTTAAGCTTCGGGCATGACCGAATATAAAACTTTTCAAGGCAGGTGAGGTGTTGTAGGCACTTTGAAACTGATTCCAAGTCCTCAAAACCATCAATTTCTAGAACAGATAGAGATGGTGGAAGGAGAAAAACAGATGAAGTAGTATCGATGCTATTCTTCACATCTTCTGCCTCGGCTGCAAAGGAAACCACTCCTGAATTTTCGCCATATAACCGTAGATGAACAAGTGAGGTTGGGTAACTTTGCAGCCCCCAAGCTGACAGTGGCTTATTTAAGGAACCTATTATCAGAGTTCTCAATTTAGGAGGCCACAACCCAGAAGGAAAGGAGTAGTCGATACTTGGACAATCATGTATCTCTAACTCTTCCAAAGAGGCGAGACTTTGCAAACCCTCAAAAGCAAATGACTCTAAATGGTTGCAATATTCGATCTTAAGAGTTCTTAGATGAACAAAGGATCCTTTAAGAAACGACCTCAGACTATCACACCTCCCCATGTGAAGAAACTTCAGAGAGGAAGGAAGTTCCGAGAAGGTCAAGGATGTCATTGAACCGCAATCCCAAATCTCCAACCTCTCCACACTATTTGGGCAATTGTAACTCTTCAATGTCTTACAACCATATAGAATCACTTCTCTAACGGATTCCATGTTAACCCCCAAATTAACCTCTTTCTCTCCTAATGATACCAACATTTCACAACAACTTACCTCCAACTTCCTTAAACTCTTGAGGAACTTGCATGCCTCCGATTCTGATTCCCACAGGTATTTCAATTCATCACAATCTTTGATCCATAGAGTTTCAAGTTTCCCAAGATGTTCTAAAACTTCTCCATGTAGTTGTGTAAGTCCTTTGATATTCCTTATTGTCAACCTAATAATCGATGAAGACACCCCAAGCAATCCCCCTAAAACCTCTTGAGAGCATCCTTCTATATTTAAAACCCCAAGTGAAGGTATCAATCCAATTGACACATCATACAGTTTCGGACAACCCCTTATATAAATTTCATGAAGACGACGAAATGATCCTCCGGTACCACTGTTGCCACCAACACTACTTGACCATTTCTCCAAACGTCGCATATCATCAAGTCTCAAAACCTCAAGTGACCCTAACCGTCCAAGTGTTGGTAAATGCGTACAGCTTCTACAACCACATAATGTGACCTCCCTTAACTGGTCAAATGAGGGATCCCCGACCCAACTAGGAAATTTCATTCCCCCATAGAACAAAATTTCCAGGTTTTTCAACTCATCATGAGGCCTTAGCCCTCCAAGTACATCATATTCAATTGTCTCATCCCGAGAATCATCAAAGACATGACTCCATCTCAACTCCAAAATATCAAGACCCTGCTTTTGCTGTAAGTTGGCATCTTTTGCTTGTATTTGATCCTTCACTTTATCCAACCCTCTAATAGAAAGTCGGCCTTGAAGATCCGATAGGCCCTTAAGCTCAGATATTTTAAACCCATTAGCTTCTTCAATAATGACCTTGGGTAGAGTTTGGAGACTTGTCAACCCACCAATCCCTAAGGGCATCTTGTTCAATCGTGGAGTATCACTATTGTCAAAATGTCGTAGGTTGACTAACTTTACAAAACTGACCGGCAAGCTAGATAACTCACGACAACCACGAACCAACAAGCTTTGTAAATTATAAAGGTGACAAACTTGTTCCGGTAATCGTTTGATGCAAGTCTTCGAAAAGTTGAGGTACCGAATATGCTTAAGACTGCCAATGGATTCTGGTATCTTTGTGATTGGATGATGGCTTAGGCTTAACACCCTCAGGAAGGGTAGTCGGGGAAGTAGTTCGACAACATCATAGTCCGATAAGCAGTGGAGACTTTGGTCGAGACTAACTGGTAGTGCTAAGAAAGTTCGCAGGTGTCTAGCTTTCGGTAATTCTTTGAACCTTCTATATGTTCCATAACTTTTACCTATAAACGAAACATGATGAATCTTCTCAAAATTCATGTCATACATGTCCATCGTGTCATCCATCCTTAAGAAAAAGTCACTTGCAACGCTTGTGGCTAAGTCACGTATCAAGTCATGCATTACATATTGTGATTGCTCCTTTGTTGTTGAAGGCTGAAAAAACGACCTTGACTGCAGCTCCTTAAAACACTCGCGACCCAACCCCTCCATTGACTTGTCACGATTTGATTGGTCAAAAAACCCTTCTGCCATCCATAGGAGGACCAGTTTGTTCATGTCAAAGATGTAGTTCTTTGGAAAAAAGGAGCAATATACAAACAACCGCCTCAAATCAGGAGGAAGACCATAATAGCTTAATTGTGCGGGTGCAACAATAGGACTTTGAATGGATAAACTCCATCTCTCACTGTTCAACACCTCCCCCCATTCATGATGTGTTTTTTTCCTCAACAAACTCCCGATCATTCTCAAAGCTAAAGGCAATCCACCACATTTATCGACAATGCGTTTCCCATACGATTCAAATGATGGATGGCTATCAAAGTTTCTTCCACCTAGTGCATACCGAGTAAAAAGAGACATGGCATCTTCCTTTGGCAAAACCTCCAAACAGTAAGTCTGGAAAGAGTCCATCACCGACGCAACCCTTGTGCTCCTGGTTGTGACGACGATCTTACTTCCGTGTGCGCCTACAACAAGCGGGCGTTGGAGGAGTTCCCACTTACGGACGTCTTCGCTCCAGACGTCGTCTAGAACAAACAGAAACCTCTTTCCAGAAAGGTTATCTCTGAGGGCCACTTGAAGCAGAAACAGATCAGCAAAATCTATATTTCTCCCGTCTATGGATTGAAAAATGGTCTTGCTAATACTATACACATCGAACGGGTCAGAAACACAGACCCATGCCATGATGTCAAAGTGATCCATCACCTTATAATCATCAAACAAAGCTCTAGCAAGAGTCGTTTTGCCTATCCCTCCCATACCAACTATCGATACGATGCCAACGTTTTGATTAATTGGTTCTTCATTCCCCAATAACATCCCTACCAACGCCTCTTTATCCCCTTCCCTACCAATAATAACTTTGGACTCATCATCATCATCATGATCATGATACAGTGCCAGTGGAGTTTCCTCTAATCGTCTAATTTGGCTTGTTGTTAAACCCAGACTCACCTTTGTCTTAGTAAGATAACGCAATCTGGTAGTAATCTCACCCATAATATAAATCATTTTACGACCATACAAAAGGTTACTAGGAGTGAAAATACCCAAATTTGAGATGATGATCTTAAATACCTTATTGGATCTGGATCTGGATCTGGCATGAGGAGATTCTTTGCGCCGGATAACTTCGGTAGCCAAATCATCTAGTAAGTCGTCTATGTCGTAAGCCAAATCCTGTAGATCGCGAAGCCACCCATTAACAGAGCTGTGTTTTAACTGTTTCTGTTCTGCATCGGCAAACACATCTTGAATCTGAAACAACGTTTCATTCCACTTGTCCAGCTCAGAAGAGATTCCTACAGATCGAGCCAACTTGATCAAGTCAGGAGAGGCCAGCTTCCTAAGCAGATCACTGATGAATATGATTTCAGCAACATCCATTGGATTTGGATTTGGATTTGGATTTGGATTAGGATTTGGAAGTTGGAAAGATTGATTGTATGTTCTTTGAATTTTTTGGAAAGAAAAACTGGGAGATGAAAGCAAAGGAGGGAGTAGACCAAGTCGTCTGTAGATAACCTAAAGCATTTAATCCAAAGAAAGCAATCTTGACTTTTTTTTATATCATACAGTATCTGTTTTTGATATTAATTAGTAACCGTGTTTCTAAGAATTAGTTAATTACGTATTTGGTCCTTGTGGTTTGATGGTATTAACACTATGGTCCATTTTTAAAATAATTATGGATTTGGTCACTGTGGTTTACATTTTATAACGCTTTGGATCCATGAGTGTTAGCTCCATTAACTTTTTCTATTAAATGAATTTAGTATATGGGTGTTTTAGTCTTTTCATAGTTTCTTAATTTTTAACTAATCTTTTCTTCTAGATTTGATTTTCCATCTTTTCCAACACTCAATACCACCAACACCAAACACCCAATACCACCAACAAACCACCACCCACCAACAACACCACCAACAATCCACCACCACCCAATACCACCAAACCCCCCAAAAAAAATTGATAAAAAAACCCCTAAACAAACTCAGGCCACTATCCAAACCCACAAAAGTCAAACCAATCTAGAATATACCAAAATCAAAATATTGAAAAGCCCCTTTGTTTAGGCTTGAATTCATGCATCCAAAGTTGAAAACCCTTATGCTTGAGGCTGTAAAAAACCAAAAATGGAGCAGATCTGGGAGCATCATCGGAGCAGATTTGGAAGCATTATCGGAGGTGAAGACTCTGGTGGACATGGCCGACTGATGGTGGTGAAGACTCCGGTGGACATGGATGTCATCTCATCGACCATTGCCCTGCGCCACCCTGGATGTGATAAAGCTTCCTTGATAGTCTTAGGAATAGGAACCGATGCAAGACCGGTAACACATGCAGAAAAGATGGGAGACAGCCTATCGTAGTTGATGTAATTATAAATGGGATAGGGATTGGAAGTGGAGCATTTACCTTTTCTCTGAGCGATGGGAAGATCATCGTTAGTTGGGCCTGAGTCTGGTGGATTAACTGGCGAAGGAGATGAGTCGGTAGTCTCAGTGGGAGGATCTGTATCGTCAACATTAGCAGTTTCAGTGTGCACAGAAGAGCGTGGACGACGATGATACGTTTGTAATGGAGGAGGATCAACATCAGGACAAGAGGTGTTGTCAGCGGTAGGAACATGCGGAATAGGGACTGGAAGTACCGGAATAGGGACTGGAAGGACCTGATCAATATTGGTCCCGTGTTGTGACGTAGGGAGATAATAGAGTTGATGGTCAAAGAATGTTACATCGGCAACCATGAAGTACTTATGTAGGCTCGGAGAGTAACATTTATAACCTTTTTGTAGGCGAGAGTAACCAAGGAAGACACATTTGACTGCTTTTGGTGCAAGTTTGTCTCGACCCGGCTCCAAACAGTGAACAAAACAGACAGAACCAATGGGATGTAGAAAAAGATGATATGGTTTTTGGGTTGGAAACAAGACCGAAAAGGGAGTTTGATTTTGTAAGACAGATGATGGCATGCGATTGATCAGATAGCAAGCGGTCATTTTGTTATCAGCCCAGAATGTGAGAGGTAGGTTGGCATGTAACAGCAATGTGCGGGTTGTTTCAATAAGGTGGCGATTTTTTCTCTCGGCCACACCGTTTTGTTATGGGGTTCGGGGACAAAATGACTCATGTAAAATGCCATTAGAAGACATAAATTCCGAAATTGTGTGGAAAAATATTCAAGAGCATTATCACTTCTAAGAACATGAATATTTGTTCCAAATTGGGTTTTTATTTCAGCACACAGAAGTCTTTGAATATTGAAAATAATTCAGAACGATTTTTCATTAAAAATAACCATGTTGAACGTGAATAATCATCAATAAAGGTAACAAAATACTGAAAACCCAAAGTTGAACAGACTCTACTAGGACCCCACACATCAGTGTGAACAAGGGAAAATGGAGCATTAACACGATTATTGATGCGTTTAGGAAAAACACCACGAGTGTGTTTTCCTAATTGACATGACTCACACTCGAAAGACTCTAATGATGACAGACTTGGCACAATCTTCTTTAACTTGGACAGGGAAGGATGACTATGCAAGTGATGTAGGTATGATGGTGACATAGTACTGGCAGCAACTGACGGACGAGATCCATCCAGATAATAATGACCTTGTGACTCATACCCTTCGCCAATCATCCGTCCCGTACTCAGGTCCTGTAGAAAAACATGATCAGGAGTAAAGGTTACTGAACATGAATGGGTTTTGGTGACACGACTGACTGATAGTAAACTGAAAGGGCTTTTAGGTACATATAAAACAGAATCCAAGGATAACGTAGAAATAGGTTGAGCTTTGCCTATTCCATGGACCGTAGTCTTGTTACCATCAGCCACAGTGATTGGTGGTAAAGAATCAGAACATGACAACTGAGAAAAAAGGTGTTTGTTACCACAGAGATGATCGGTAGCTCCAAAATCAACAATCCAAGGGCTAATAGTCTGGCCTTGAGTAGCAAAAGCTGATGGAGTTCCACAATATTGGGTGGCTTGGAATTTCAGGAACGCTTCATAATCAGATACGGGAATATTAATGGTCTGAGTTGATGTGGCAGCGTGTACGGATCCAACAGTTGACGAAGTGGGAGGAGCAGCAGGTCGTCCATGCTTTTTCCAACACTTGTCCTCTGTGTGACCTAGTCGGTGGCAGAACTCGCAGGATGGGCGCTTACCATTGTTACTGCGCTTTAGACCTGAAGCAAACACAGACGGAGTCGGACTAGGATTTACCATGAAAGCTGATGGATTTGGCCCCTGTTTTGCTGGATCAGTGCCGGTCATATTTAGTAATCGGCGGAAAGCATCTTTCATAGTTGGTACAGTGGAGCTGGTAAGGATTTGGTGCCTGGCGGGTTCAAATTCTGGTTTGAGGCCGGAGAGAGAGAGGCCACCATAAAGAATTTCTCTCGCTGCGTAGCTTGCTCAGCGGAAGAGTTTACAAATGGCAGAAGTGCCTCAAACTCTTGCATCAGGGCTCGAACATGTCCCAGATATGACTCCATACTTCCATCCTGCTTCAGATTCTGGATATTACGAACCACAGTGTACAAACGTTGTATGTCGTTTGTATAACATTCAGAGGCTTCAGTCCAGACATCATAACATGTTTCGAATGGTCGAAACAGTTGTATAATTGAGGAATCAATCGATTGCCATAATAGGTTACAGAGTTAAGCATCAATTTGTTCCCATTTAGCACGATCTGCTGTGGCAATGTTTGTGGCACGTTTGGTTAGGTGATCACTCTGACCCTGTCCTTTGAACCACATCTTGACTGAGGCTGCCCAAGACAGATAATTGGCAGACCCAGTTGTTAATTGTATATTTGTATGTTGGGCCTCAGCCCATAAGCCCTATTGATGTCTTTTAGGGTTTATATGTCTTTTAGGGTTTCTTAGTTGTATATATAGAGGGTTTACCCTCCTTGTTTATTATCAAGTAAATATATATCAGTTACATGGTATTAGAGCCACTCTGAAAACCCTAGCCGACTTCTCCGGAACCCTAGCCGTCGTCACCAGAACCCTAGCCGCCTCTGCTCGTTACTATCGGAATCTGCTGCTATCACTGCTGTCCTGCCGCCGCTGCTGTCCCGCCACCGTCGCCGCCTCTGTTCTGCCGCTACCACTGCTGTTCTGCCGCCGCTACTGTCCCGCCGCCGTCGCAGCCTCTGTTCTGCCGCTGCCATCGCAGTCCGGTCACCGTCCCGCCGCTGTCCGCCTGTCCTGCCGCTGTCCCGCCGCTGTCCAGCCGTTGTTCCGTCACCGCCGCCTGCCGCAGCCAGCCGCCACCGCTGCCTGCCACCGTTGACTGCCGCCGTTGTTCCGTCCTCCTGTTTCAAGCCCGGGACCTTTTTCTTATTGTCTCCTTTTTCTGTTCTTGATTCTTAAAATCAAGTCTCCAATGTCTGACAAAGAAGGAAAGCCAAGTGACCTTATAGCTCCAGGTATAATCAACTATTCTGCTATCTTGAAGATTCCTGTTAAACTGAGTTCCTCTAATTGGGCTCAATGGAGTATGTTCGCTCAAAAAGGTCTTGCAAGCGTAGACAAAGCAGATCATCTGACTAAACAGCCTTCTGATCCGATTTCCCGAGAATGGTATATTGATGACAGTGGGATTCAGATGGCCCTATGGAATGCTATGGAACCACAGATACTTACCATTGCTCAGAATTTTCCCACTGTGAAAGAAATGTGGGATCATCTTTCCTCATCCTTCTCGGCAAAGGAATCTCTATCTCATGCATATTCTGTGGTCCAAGCCTATAGCAGAGCCGAGCAAGGTGATTCTTCATTCACTGACTACTTTACTCGGCTCTCCAAACTTCGGGATGAACTACGGACCATGTTTCCACCCACAACTGATATAAAGATCCAGGAGGAGCGGAACAACAAGATGGATGTGATGATGTTTATTGCTGGTCTATCATCTAAATACTCTAATGCTCGCCCCTTGTTGTTAAGCAACCCCACTGCTACATCCTCTGTTGCATCCACGTACCATCTGTTACGGGAAATGTATGGTCCGGATACAACCACTACTGACATCTCTGCCATGCATACTTCCGCTGGTCGAGGTACTCGCCGAGGTTCTCGTGTGGTTCCAAAGAAGGATATTGGACGTGGAAGTGGTATTCAATGCAACTACTGCAAAGAATTCGGACACACGAAGTGGAATTGTCCGAATCGTCCTCCTGGATCTCAGCCACCTCCTCGTCCGAAAGCTCGAATTGCCACTAGTGGTGAGCTTGCTGATCAACCTGCAGTCTACACACTTAGTGAGGAGGACTATCACCGACTCCAACAACTCCTAGCTTCCCAGTCGATCTCCCCCACTCCACGCGCCAACTCGGCTAAATCAGGTACATCTTCTAGTCTTGATTCATCTTGGGTTGTTGATTCTGGAGCAACTCATCACATGACTGGGAATCGAAGTATCCTATCTACCCTACGTAAAGCTTTCCATCCACCCGTTAGTCTTGCTGATGGATCTTCATGCCCAGTTCGGGGCTTTGGATCCATTAACAATTCAACAAACCTACGCCTCTCCTCTATTTTGTTTGTTCCTAAATTTCCTAATAATCTTTGTTCAGTGAGTCAAATTACAAAACAAAATAACTGTTGTGCAATCTTCTTTCCTACTCACTGTCTTTTTCAGGAATTGGGGACGAACCGACTGATTGGCACGGGTGTTGAATCAAGAGGTCTCTACCATTTATCCTTACCTCCCGTCCTACAGCAAACACGTGTGATTCCAGTATAAGGGAGGCTCACTGCCGGCTAGGCCATCCCTCTGCAACGGTTCTGAGACAAATGAGACCGGATTTTCCACTTTCGTCTATTAATTTTCATTGTGAGTCATGTCAGCTTGGTAAACACACTAGGCGTCCCTATCCCCCTAGAGTCTCTAGTAGAGTCAGTTTTTCTTTTGAACTTGTGCATTCTGATGTATGGGGACCTTGTCCTACAAAGTCTACTTTGGGTTTTGAGTATTTCATTACTTTTATTGATGATTATTCGCGTGCTACTTGGGTTTATTTATTAAAATCTCGTAGTGAAGTATTTACCATTTTTCGTGAGTTTCATTCATATGTTCAGAACCATTTTAACTCATCAATCAAAACTTTACGATCCGATAATGCAAAGGAATACTTCTCTACTGACTTTTCTTCGTATTTGAAAACACACGGCATTGTTCATGAATCTTCATGTGTATACACATCCCAACAAAATGGTGTTGCTGAACGCAAAAATCGCCACTTGTTGGATGTTGCTCGAACGCTTATGTTTCAATCCCATGTCCCTAAACGATTTTGGGGGGACGCGATTCTTACTGCCGCATACCTGATAAACCGCATGCCTACACCTGTCCTTCATAATAAATCCCCCTTTTCTGTACTCTTTCCTAGAGGATCTCCCTTTCCTCTTACACCAAGAATTTTTGGATGCGTAGCCTATGTTCATGATCATCGTCCACAACTTACTAAAGTTGATCCACGAGCCATTCGTTGTGTCTTCCTTGGTTATTCACGAGTCCAGAAGGGGTATCGATGTTATAGTCCTTCTCTTCATCGCTACTTTACTAGTGCCGATGTCACTTTTCATGAGTCATGCCCTTACTTCCTTGAACATTCTCATCCCATTCCCGACCCGTTCCCTGATGATGACATACCCGTCTCTCCCTTTATTCCCACTATTCCTGTATCCGCTGTACACTCTGTTCCTCCGGTCTCAGATGCTCCGACCCCGGCTACAACAGGCCTCCCGGTAGAACCTCCCCCGTTACTTTTCACATATGCTCGACGAGGTAAGGATCAAACAACAGAGCCACTTCATTCACAACCAAACCATGAGTCTGGTCCATCCTCAGTTCCACTTCCCATGAATGAGCCTGACACATCAATGCCAGCTACACCCTTACCAGAAACAACCATACCTACTACCATCTCAGGTGCACCTGATGTTCCTATCTATGATCCTCCTGGAGCACCATTTCCCGACATACCTATTGCCCTTCGCAAAGAACCTCGACACTGCACCCGCTATCCTATTCAAAATTATGTTGCCTACTCTCACCTCTCCTCCGAATCTAAAGCCTATACCAGTACCCTTGATTCCTACCCGATTCCCAGAGATGTGCGTAGCGCTCTAGCTCACCCAGGGTGGCGACAGGCTATGGAAGATGAGTTAGGAGCTCTACGGGGTAATCATACATGGGATCTTGAAACACTTCCTCCGGGAAAACGTGTCGTTGGTTGTCGTTGGGTATTTACAGTTAAACTACACCCGGATGGCTCCTTACATCGCCTGAAAGCTCGATTAGTTGCTAAAGGGTATTCTCAGGCATACGACATTGATTATGATGAAACTTTCTCCCCGGTTGCTAAAATGCCGTCTGTCCGTATTTGCATCGCCCTTGCTGCAATTCATCATTGGCCGCTCCATCAACTTGATGTCAAGAACGCCTTTCTTAATGGTGTTCTTGAGGAGGAGGTATATATGGAGCAGCCACCTGGATTTATTGTCAAGGAGGAGGCCTCGAAAGTTTGCAGGTTACGCCGTTCTTTATATGGTCTTAAGCAGTCTCCCAGGGCATGGTTTGGTCGATTTTCTAGTGTTATGGGAGAATTTGGGATGGTTCGCAGTGCATCTGATTATTCTGTGTTCTTTAGACACAAGCAAGGCAAAAGGATTATTGTGGTGGTTTATGTTGATGACATCATAATTACAGGGGATGACGAGGTCGGGATTACCGAACTCAAACAGTTTCTTCAGTCACAGTTTCAGATAAGCGACTTAGGTCGACTTCGATACTTCCTCGGAATAGAGGTATCTCGCTCTCCACAAGGAATACTTCTCTCACAACGGAAGTATGTCCTTGATATGTTGACCGAGTGTGGCTTGCTGGGTTGCAAACCTGTTGATACTCCAATGCTTCCTACAAGGAAGCTCCTCCCAGAGGACGGAGATCCGATGAAGGATCCGGAGCGCTACAGACGATTGGTCGGGAAGCTTAATTATTTAACAGTCACACGACCGGATATTTCGTTCACCGTCAGTGTCCTGAGCCAATTCATGGCTGCTCCATACACCGAACATTGGGATGCTGCTCTTCGTGTCTTGAGATATCTCAAGACCACGCCAGGTCTTGGCATCTTATATTCTGATCAGGGGCATTGTCGTGTGGGTGCCTTTACAGAAGAAGGAGATGGTCGGATATCTGGCTTTTCTGATGCAGATTGGGCAGGTTGCCCGATCTCTCGACGATCTACCACCGGGTATTGTGTATTTGTTGGAGGAAATCTCGTGTCATGGAAGAGTAAAAAACAACATACGATATCTAGATCCAGTGCTGAATCAGAATATAGAGCCATGGCAAATGTTACATCAGAGATGATATGGGTTCGTCGTCTTCTCATGGAGCTCGGAGTAGTTTTTAATAATAACTTGATGCGGTTATATTGCGATAGCTAGTCGGCTATTCATATAGCAAAAAATCAAGTATTTCATGAGCGGACGAAGCACATTGAGGTTGACTGTCATCTCATCAGAGATCGAGTAGTAGGCACACAAGCAAATCCTCCATCCATTCAACCAATTCACGTTAAGACAGAATTTCAGCTTGCGGACATCCTCACTAAACCTCTTCGTAAAACTCAAATAGATTTTATTTGTAACAAGTTGGGCATGATTAACATTTATGCTCCAACTTGAGGAGGAGTGTTAATTGTATATTTGTATGTTGGGCCTCAGCCCATAAGCCCTATTGATGTCTTTTAGGGTTTCTATGTCTTTTAGGGTTTCTTAGTTGTATATATAGAGGGTTTACCCTCCTTGTTTATTATCAAGTAAATATATATCAGTTACACCAGTTAACTTGTCTGATGTGATTAACTGATTACTAGTTAGGACAAAGGCCTGAGAAGTGGGAGGATTCGTGTTGAGAACCTCACCCATGGTTGTCGTGAGTGAGAAGGACAAATAACAGGTGATCAGTATGCAGGGAATGAGATTCATGATACCTCAGAGGAGCGCCGATAGTAGATTTGATGAGGGGTGTTACCGTTTCTGCCGTTTACTGTTTCTTGATGATCGAACACAGTACCACCTGAGAGAGAGAGAGGGACTCGGTTTGATACACGAGTTTGAGATGTTGTGATTAAGCGGAATGCAGCGGATTAGGGTTTCACACAAAGCTCTGATACCATGTGAAACAAGAGACTAAAGATAGATGAGAGAATTAGAGTTTCTTCTCATTGAACTGAATCAAATACAAAGAGTACAAAGAGGAGAATAAATAGACAGCATTGAAGCCTATACAAGGAAAGACAATATTCACAGAATCTATAATGAAGGAAACTAAGGGGCTGTTTGTTTTTTAAGAGGTCTAAAGTCTGAAGTCTAATTTCACCCCTGAATTTTAAGAGTTTGGTGTTGAAATCTAAAATCTGAATCCATTAGATTGTTTGTTTTTATTAACATCTGAAATCTAATTAAAAAAAGAAATAACAATAAAACAAAACAAGGTTCCTTTTAGTTTTTCAAAAATATAAATATAAAACCCTTATCTTTTGTCAACCAAACCCTAAAAGCCTTCTTCTCCAACCCAAAACACAGCCGCCATCCATGGGAGTTGTTTCTTTATCATCCCTCTGATTTTTTAGGGAGTTTATCTTCTTTATCAACACAACCACCATGAAAGCTATCTTCTTTATCAACCTCTGTTCATTATTCTACCTCTTCGTTGCTTCTTCTTCTTCTCCACCGCCATTGCCATCTTCTTCACCAAACGAACTTCAAACCCCTCGAGTTTCTTTTGATCCATGGAGATACAGCGATGAACCGCAAGGTCGAGAAAGGTCATAGGGACGAAATCGATTCGATTCAGTCTCGATCTAGGTTGAGATCGATTTGCAGATCGATGATTTGAACTTGAGCGACGTCAAAACAGAGCAACGATCTGAGGTTTTCAGACTTTATTTTGTCACTGAAATTTTCAGGGGCATTTCAGACTGAACACCCTCTGAACTCTTAAAAAAAACAAACAATCTGAATTGTAAAAAATCTGACCGAATCAGATTTCAGTGATATTAAGTGAAGAACTTTGAAAAACAAACAGCCCCTAAGTATCTAATTCTAACAACTGCCTTCATTGCAAAGTCAACTGGTAACCAGAAAAGTTTATATACATTAGACATTTAGATCGATGGAACTTCACCGCATGTAAAACATAATGGTTCTGGTGAAAAGATGCAGGATTCACATTTGCCAGATTTCCATGAAAACAATCTGTACATTATAATCACTATAAATATAACTAGTTAACTCGGTGGTGTGCCCATTGCTCAATGACATCTTGTGAGCCGCACCATACACCTGTGGAAAAGAGAGTGATCATTAGACCATGAGTTATAGTCCCCAAACTACCCAATCATTTAACAAACTGATATAGACTAGAGACATGTTTGATACCTACCAATTATTTAACAAACCATTATTTTAGAACCTTATTGGAATAATATTAGTGTCCCAAAATGAAAACAATGAAATGTTTGATTTTGACCAAATACTGAAAACACCATCGAAAGTAAGAAACCTATTTTTCAATTTAACATTTGAGTTTCTTGATGCTTAAAGTATTGTAATTAAGATTTTCTTTTAAAGATAGTATAGATTGACAAATACTAATCAATCCTATGAGCATTTAAATCAAGCTCTTTGAACGGTTTTTGTTTGCTTTTCGCTGCCAAACTGGCGCCTATAGCGGTTCTTGCTCAAATCAGTGGTCGTCAACCCACTGTTGTGGTCCAACAATACTACCAATCAATTATATATTAACATAAAAAATTTCGATTGGTACGTTTAACTGAAGATTAATGCACAAAGTTACCTCATAAAATATTGCTTGATTGCTGATTGTAGATTGTAGATGTCAATTTCTGATCACCGGTTGATATTTGTTTGCTATCCAGGAGTGCAACTGTTGGAGCTGGATGGTGATCATTCCAGAGTTCTATGAAATGGAAAAAGTAAGATTCTAGGTATATTCCTTTTTATCTTTTCCCATTGGTGTAAAATTTGGTGTAAATGGATAGTGTTACACAAAAATTCAGGTGTAAGATTTCATTTTCCGATTAGAGATGGTCATAGGGTGCATTTGGTACATGAACCAGATTGGACTAGTTGTCAATTTGGTGTTCAGTAATCAGTAATTCAGTACAACTATGACATGACTTGACGAGTTATTTGTATAATATTTAGTAAGCTAGAAAGGGCATGACAAAAATGTTAAAAATGACCAGCTTGCACCATCCTGTTCTATGTACCAAAAGCACCATTAATCCATGGATACCTGTGCTATACAACTGTTTTTTGGGTCCAAATGTTGGAAATCAAGCATTACCTGACCAGCAAAGCAAGTGCAAAATGTAGCACGAGTTGATGTTAAGGTGCTTGTATCACATGCAATTGTGAGTTGTAGCACGAGTTGTTGTAGACTGAGTGCCCTGGACGTACCTGTAAGTCACCAAAATTCCTTCAAGTCTTGTATGCAATCTCAATTTAATCCATGTATGAGTTTAACTGAAATAAGAGACATGTTTGATTACTACATTACACTATGACAAAATAGAACCTTAAGGTAGCGTTTGGTACGCAGACAAGATTGGACAGGACAGGACAGAACTGGACAGGACAAGAGAGTAGGACAGGACTGGACGGGACGGGACCGGACAGAACAAATGTCTGTTTTGTGTTTGGTACGCCTAGGACTGGACTGGACAGAACTAGACAAGTTCCTTCAAAAAATTATTTGATGATTTTATTTATTACTTAATAGTTATAATTAACACATATAAACTAAACTAGTAACTTAAAATAAATTAAACAATTTTCATAAACATAAACACACACACACACACACACACACATATATATACATATATGTTTTTTATGTAACTAATGTTGATGGTCATGGTAGAGGTATCGGTGGTGGCCGACGGTAATACTAGTGATGACGGTGGTGGTGGTGGTGGTTGTGGAGAACGTGAAGATGGTGGATAGTGGTGGTGGTTGCGGTGGAGATGGACAGTTGTAAAGGTGGTGGTAGGTAATTGTTGACAGTTGTAGAGGTGAATGGGACGTGGAGGAGGTTGTTGTAGGGGAAGGGGAGGTGGAGGAGATTATTGTAGTGGAAGACAAGGTGAAGGTGGCCGATAGTGGCTACCAATGGCGGCGGCGGCCACGACTATTGGTGGTAAACACGAAAACAAATACCATATTGAAGTTATATATCAAACGAATGTTAATTAGTAATATATTAATTTCTGTCACATTTCTGTCCCATGTTGTTCCACTTATTTTGGTGGAACAAAAAAACAGTCATTTTTGTCTCATGTTGTTCCACCTTGTCCCAGTTTCTGTCCTGTCCCATGTCGCACCAAACGTGGGACAGTGAATTCCTGTTCTGTCCCATGCTGCGCCAAACGTGGGACAGACAGTTTTGTCCCGTCCTGTCCTGTCCCACGTACCAAACGCAGCCTAATGGACTAAAAACCAGTGTCCCGGAATGGATATATTTTGAAACTTTTTAGTACCAACTCATATCTAAAACACTATTGAACCAAACCAAATAAGTGTGGCATATCCCACCTGGAGGTGAGATTTGGGGTATGATGTATGCAGACCAAACCTCTACCCCAAAGACAATCGGACAGTAGCAGTGTCCCAGAATGGAAATTGTTAAAATGTTTGTTATGAAGTTATGCACAGAGTATAGTAATAGCAAGTAGGATAGACACATGCCGTCTTATTTTCCATTGAAAAGTGAAGAGCACAAAAATATATCTACAACATATCTCACCCTAAAGGAAAACAACTTCCATGGTTCTCATCACAACATACAATTTCCATGGCATCACACTAGTAAAGATTAAACCCATAATAAGGTTAAATTTACCAGCAACTGATATTATGTCGTCTTCTTTTGGATAAGGGAAAAGCAAGTTGCTGTTCTTGGAACTTATTTCAAGTAACTATCTGAATGCATCCTTGTTATTGTACATAAAATTGGAGAAATAAGGAAATGTGAAATGAAAGTTGAGTTTTACAGAAATATAATTTTTTATGCTACAGTTTTTTTTTTCAAGTCTGAGTTGCAGCCAGGTCATCATATCTTGATTTAGGGAAGAAAACATTTAGGGTGCGTTTGGTTGTGGGAAAATTTTCCTATTTTCCAGGAAAATTTTTCAAGGAAAATGAGAATTTAGAAAATGCGTTTGGTTCATTCATTTTTCAAAAGTTTTCCAAGAACATAAAATTTTTCTGTTTTCTAAATTCTATGTAAATTAGAAAAGTCATTTTAGTAGTTTTCCAAAATTTTCTAAATGCTTTTTCTAAATTTCTAAAATGGAAATTTTTCCAAGAAAATCTATAAGAGACAAAGAGGATGTGGGTAGGAGACAACATACCCTGATCAATAACCATCAATGACCGAAACTGTCAGAGTAGACGTCGGCTCTGGCAGATCCTTAAGCTTCGGGCATGACCGAATATAAAACTTTTCAAGGCAGGTGAGGTGTTGTAGGCACTTTGAAACTGATTCCAAGTCCTCAAAACCATCAATTTCTAGAACAGATAGAGATGGTGGAAGGAAAAAAACAGATGAAGTAGTATCGCTGCTATTCTTCACTTCTTCTGCCTCGGCTGCAAAGGAAACCACTCCTGAATTTTCGCCATATAACCGTAGATGAACAAGTGAGGTTGGGTAACTTTGCAGCCCCCAAGCTAACAGTGGCTTATTTAAGGAACCAATTCTCAGAGTTCTCAATTTAGGAGGCCACAACCCAGAAGGAAAGGAGTAGTCGATACTTGGACAATCATGTATCTCTAACTCTTCCAAAGAGGCGAGACTTTGCAAACCCTCAAAAGCAAATGACTCTAAATGGTTGCAATATTCGATCTTAAGAGTTCTTAGATGAACAAAGGATCCTTTAAGAAACGACCTCAGACTATCACACCTCCCCATGTGAAGAAACTTCAGAGAGGAAGGGAGTTCCGAGAAGGTCAAGGATGTCATTGAACCGCAATCCCAAATCTCTAACCTCTCCACACGATTTGGGCAATTGTAACTCTTCAATGTCTTACAACCATATAGAATCACTTCTCTAACGGATTCCATGTTAACCCCCAAATTAACCTCTTTCTCTCCTAATGATACCAACATTTCACAACAACTTACCTCCAACTTCCTTAAACTCTTGAGGAACTTGCATGCCTCCGATTCTGATTCCCACAGGTATTTCAATTCATCACAACCTTTGATCCATAGAGTTTCAAGTTTCCCAAGATGTTCTAAAACTTCTCCATGTAGTTGTGTAAGTCCTTTGATATTCCTTATTGTCAACCTAATAATCGATGAAGACACCCCAAGCAATCCCCCTAAAACCTCTTGAGAGCATCCTTCTATATTTAAAACCCCAAGTGAAGGTATCAATCCAATTGACACATCATACAGTTTCGGACAACCCCTTATATAAATTTCATGAAGACGACGAAATGATCCTCCGGTACCACTGTTGCCACCAACACTACTTGACCATTTCTCCAAACGTCGCATATCATCAAGTCTCAAAACCTCAAGTGACCCTAACCGTCCAAGTGTTGGTAAATGCGTACAGCTTCTACAACCACATAATGTGACCTCCCTTAACTGGTCAAATGAGGGATCCCCGACCCAACTAGGAAATTTCATTCCCCCATAGAACAAAATTTCCAGGTTTTTCAACTCATCATGAGGCCTTAGCCCTCCAAGTACATCATATTCAATTGTCTCATCCCGAGAATCATCAAAGACATGACTCCATCTCAACTCCAAAATATCAAGACCCTGCTTTTGCTGTAAGTTGGCATCTTTTGCTTGTATTTGATCCTTCACTTTATCCAACCCTCTAATAGAAAGTCGGCCTTGAAGATCCGATAGGCCCTTAAGCTCAGATATTTTAAACCCATTAGCTTCTTCAATAATGACCTTGGGTAGAGTTTGGAGACTTGTCAACCCACCAATCCCTAAGGGCATCTTGTTCAATCGTGGAGTATAACTATTGTCAAAATGTCGTAGGTTGACTAACTTTACAAAACTGACCGGCAGGCTAGATAACTCACGACAACCACGAACCAACAAGCTTTGTAAATTATGGAGGTGACAAACTTGTTCCGGTAATCGTTTGATGCAAGTCTTGGAAAAGTTGAGGTACCGAATATGCTTAAGACTGCCAATGGATTCTGGTATCTTTGTGATTGAATGATGGCTTAGGCTTAACACCCTCAGGAAGGGTAGTCGGGGAAGTAGTTCGACAACATCATAGTCCGATAAGCAGTGGAGACTTTGGTCGAGACTAACTGGTAGTGCTAAGAAAGTTCGCAGGTGTCTAGCTTTCGGTAATTCTTTGAACCTTCTATATGTTCCATAACTTTTACCTATAAACGAAACATGATGAATCTTCTCAAAATTCATGTCATACATGTCCATCGTGTCATCCATCCTTAAGAAAAAGTCACTTGCAACGCTTGTGGCTAGGTCACGTATCAAGTCATGCATTACATATCGTGATTGCTCCTTAGTTGAAGGCTGAAAAAACGACCTTGACTCCAGCTCTTTGAAATACTTGCGACCTAACCTCTCCATTGACTTGCTGCCGTTTAAAAACCCTTCCGCCATCCATAGCAGGACCAGTTCATTCATGTCAAACATGTCGTCCTTGGAAAACAAGGAGCAATAAGCAAACAACCGCTTCAAATGAGGAGGAAGATCAAGGTAGCTTAATTTTAGGGCTGAAAGAATCCCACTTCCGTTATGTAAATTCCATCTCTCACTGTTCAACACCTCCCCCCATTCATGATGTGTTTTTTTCCTCAACAAACTCCCAATCATTCTCAAAGCTAAAGGCAATCCACCACATTTATCGACAATGCGTTTCCCATACGATTCAAATGATGGATGGCTATCAAAGTTTCTTCCACCTAGTGCATACCGAGTAAAAAGAGACATGGCATCTTCCTTTGGCAAAACCTCCAAACAGTAAGTCTGGAAAGAGTTCATCACCGACGCAACCCTTGTGCTCCTGGTTGTGACGACGATCTTACTTCCGTGTGCGCCTACAACAAGCGGGCGTTGGAGGAGTTCCCACTTACGGACGTCTTCGCTCCAGACGTCGTCTAGAACAAACAGAAACCTCTTTCCAGAAAGTTTATCTCTGAGGGCCACTTGAAGCAGAAACAGATCAGCAAAATCTATATTTCTCCCGTCTATGGATTGAAAAATGGTCTTGCTAATACTATACACATCGAACGGGTCAGAAACACAGACCCATGCCATGATGTCAAAGTGATCCATCACCTTATAATCATCAAACAAAGCTCTAGCAAGAGTCGTTTTGCCTATCCCTCCCATACCAACGATCGATATGGTGCTGAAGTTTTCATTAGTTGGTTGTTCCTTCCCCAATAACATCCCTAGCAAGGCCTGTTTATCCCCTTCCCTACCAATAATAACTTTGGAATCATCATCATCATCATGATACAGTGCCAGTGGAGTTTCCTCTAATTGTCTAATTGGCCTTCCAACATCCTTAACAACAAGACCCAGACTCTTTTGTAGCCCAACAAGATCATTCAATCCGGTCGAGATCTCATCCAGCTTAGATGTCATCTTACGACCATACTTAATGGTATGAGGAGGAGTGAAAATAGTACGCAAAGTTGGAAACATCTTCAATACCTTATCGGAGCTCGAGCTGGAGCTGGAGCTGGAGCTGGAGCGGGAGCGGGAGCGGGCTTCTTTGCGCCGGATAACTTCGGTAGCCAAATCATCTAGTACATCGTCTATATCGTAAGCCAAATCCTGGATCTTATGAAGCCAATTTTTAACAGCTTGTTGTGTTATCTGCTTCTGTTCTGCATCGGGTAGCACACCTTGAATCTGAAACAAGCTATTTTTCCACTTGTCCAGCTCAGAAGAGATTCCTTCAGATCGAGCCAACTTGATCAAGTCAGGAGAGGCCAGCTTCCTAAGCAGATCACTGATGAATATGATTTGAGCAACATCCATTGGATTTGGATTTGGATTAGGATTTGGAAGTTGGAAAGATTGATTGTATGTTCTTTGAATTTTTTGGAAAGAAAAACTGGGAGATGAAAGCAAAGGAGGGAGTAGACCAAGTCGTCTGTAGATAACCTAAAGCAATTTTGACTTTTTTTTATATCATACTACGGTATCTGTTTTTGATATTAATTAGAAACCGTGTTTCTAAGAATTAGTTAGTTACGTATTTGGTCCTTGTGGTTTGATGGTATTAACATTATGGTCCATTTTTAAAATAATTATGGATTTGGTCACTGTGGTTTACATTTTATAACGCTTTGGATCCATGAGTGTTAGCTCCATTAACTTTTTCTATTAAATGAATTTAGTATATGGGTGTTTTAGTCTTTTCATAGTTTCTTAATTTTTAACTAATCTTTTCTTCTAGATTTGATTTTCCATCTTTTCCAACACTCAATACCACCAACACCAAACACCCAATACCACCAACAAACCACCACCCACCAACAATCCACCACCACCCAATACCACCAAACCCCCCCAAAAAAAAATTGATAAAAAAAACCCCTAAACAAACTCAGACCACTATCCAAACCCACAAAAGTCAAACCAATCTAGAATATACCAAAATCAAAATATTGAAATGCCCCTTTGTTTAGGCTTGAATTCATGCATCCAAAGTTGAAAACCCTTATGCTTGAGGCTGTAAAAAACCAAAAATGGAGCAGATCTGGGAGCATCATCGGAGCAGATTTGGAAGCATTATCGAAGGTGAAGACTCTGGTGGACATGGCCGACTGATGGTGGTGAAGACTCTGGTGGACATGGATGTCATCTCATCGACCATTGCCCTGGGCCACCCTGGATGTGATAAAGTTTCCTTGATAGTCTTAGGAATAGGAACCGATGCAAGACCGGTAACACATGCAGAAAAGATGGGAGACAGCCTATCGTAGTTGATGTAATTATAAATGGGATAGGGATTGGAAGTGGAGCATTTACCTTTTCTCTGAGCGATGGGAAGATCATCGTTAGTTGGGCCTGAGTCTGGTGGATTAACTGGCGAAGGAGATGAGTCGGTAGTCTCAGTGGGAGGATCTGTATCGTCAACATTAGCAGTTTCAGTGTGCACAGAAGAGCGTGGACGACGATGATACGTTTGTAATGGAGGAGGATCAACATCAGGACAAGAGGTGTTGTCAGCGGTAGGAACATGCGGAATAGGGACTGGAAGTACCGGAATAGGGACTGGAAGGACCTGATCAATATTGGTCCCGTGTTGTGACGTAGGGAGATAATAGAGTTGATGGTCAAAGAATGTTACATCGGCAACCATGAAGTACTTATGTAGGCTCGGAGAGTAACATTTATAACCTTTTTGTAGGCGAGAGTAACCAAGGAAGACACATTTGACTGCTTTTGGTGCAAGTTTGTCTCGACCCGGCTCCAAACAGTGAACAAAACAGACAGAACCAATGGGATGTAGAAAAAGATGATATGGTTTTTGGGTTGGAAACAAGACCGAAAAGGGAGTTTGATTTTGTAAGACAGATGATGGCATGCGATTGATCAGATAGCAAGCGGTCATTTTGTTATCAGCCCAGAATGTGAGAGGTAGGTTGGCATGTAACAGCAATGTGCGGGTTGTTTCAATAAGGTGGCGATTTTTTCTCTCGGCCACACCGTTTTGTTATGGGGTTCGGGGACAAAATGACTCATGTAAAATGCCATTAGAAGACATAAATTCCGAAATTGTGTGGAAAAATATTCAAGAGCATTATCACTTCTAAGAACATGAATATTTGTTCCAAATTGGGTTTTTATTTCAGCACACAGAAGTCTTTGAATATTGAAAATAATTCAGAACGATTTTTCATTAAAAATAACCATGTTGAACGTGAATAATCATCAATAAAGGTAACAAAATACTGAAAACCCAAAGTTGAACAGACTCTACTAGGACCCCACACATCAGTGTGAACAAGGGAAAATGGAGCATTAACACGATTATTGATGCGTTTAGGAAAAACACCACGAGTGTGTTTTCCTAATTGACATGACTCACACTCGAAAGACTCTAATGATGACAGACTTGGCACAATCTTCTTTAACTTGGACAGGGAAGGATGACTATGCAAGTGATGTAGGTATGATGGTGACATAGTACTGGCAGCAACTGACGGACGAGATCCATCCAGATAATAATGACCTTGTGACTCATACCCTTCGCCAATCATCCGTCCCGTACTCAGGTCCTGTAGAAAAACATGATCAGGAGTAAAGGTTACTGAACATGAATGGGTTTTGGTGACACGACTGACTGATAGTAAACTGAAAGGGCTTTTAGGTACATATAAAACAGAATCCAAGGATAACGTAGAAATAGGTTGAGCTTTGCCTATTCCATGGACCGTAGTCTTGTTACCATCAGCCACAGTGATTGGTGGTAAAGAATCAGAACATGACAACTGAGAAAAAAGGTGTTTGTTACCACAGAGATGATCGGTAGCTCCAAAATCAACAATCCAAGGGCTAATAGTCTGGCCTTGAGTAGCAAAAGCTGATGGAGTTCCACAATATTGGGTGGCTTGGAATTTCAGGAACGCTTCATAATCAGATACGGGAATATTAATGGTCTGAGTTGATGTGGCAGCGTGTACGGATCCAACAGTTGACGAAGTGGGAGGAGCAGCAGGTCGTCCATGCTTTTTCCAACACTTGTCCTCTGTGTGACCTAGTCGGTGGCAGAACTCGCAGGATGGGCGCTTACCATTGTTACTGCGCTTTAGACCTGAAGCAAACACAGACGGAGTCGGACTAGGATTTACCATGAAAGCTGATGGATTTGGCCCCTGTTTTGCTGGATCAGTGCCGGTCATATTTAGTAATCGGCGGAAAGCATCTTTCATAGTTGGTACAGTGGAGCTGGTAAGGATTTGGTGCCTGGCGGGTTCAAATTCTGGTTTGAGGCCGGAGAGAGAGAGGCCACCATAAAGAATTTCTCTCGCTGCGTAGCTTGCTCAGCGGAAGAGTTTACAAATGGCAGAAGTGCCTCAAACTCTTGCATCAGGGCTCGAACATGTCCCAGATATGACTCCATACTTCCATCCTGCTTCAGATTCTGGATATTACGAACCACAGTGTACAAACGTTGTATGTCGTTTTGTATAACATTCAGAGGCTTCAGTCCAGACATCATAACATGTTTCGAATGGTCGAAACAGTTGTATAATTGAGGAATCAATCGATTGCCATAATAGGTTACAGAGTTGAGCATCAATTTGTTCCCATTTAGCACGATCTGCTGTGGCAATGTTTGTGGCACGTTTGGTTAGGTGATCACTCTGACCCTGTCCTTTGAACCACATCTTGACTGAGGCTGCCCAAGACAGATAATTGGCAGACCCAGTTGTTAATTGTATATTTGTATGTTGGGCCTCAGCCCATAAGCCCTATTGATGTCTTTTAGGGTTTATATGTCTTTTAGGGTTTCTTAGTTGTATATATAGAGGGTTTACCCTCCTTGTTTATTATCAAGTAAATATATATCAGTTACATGGTATTAGAGCCACTCTGAAAACCCTAGCCGACTTCTCCGGAACCCTAGCCGTCGTCACCAGAACCCTAGCCGCCTCTGCTCGTTACTATCGGAATCTGCTGCTATCACTGCTGTCCTGCCGCCGCTGCTGTCCCGCCACCGTCGCCGCCTCTGTTCTGCCGCTACCACTGTTGTTCTGCCGCCGCTACTGTCCCGCCGCCGTCGCAGCCTCTGTTCTGCCGCTGCCATCGCAGTCCGGTCACCGTCCCGCCGCTGTCCGCCTGTCCTGCCGCTGTCCCGCCTCTGTCCCGCCGCTGTCCAGCCGTTGTTCCGTCACCGCCGCCTGCCGCAGCCAGCCGCCACCGCTGCCTGCCACCGTTGACTGCCGCCGTTGTTCCGTCCTCCTGTTTCAAGCCCGGGACCTTTTTCTTATTGTCTCCTTTTTCTGTTCTTGATTCTTAAAATCAAGTCTCCAATGTCTGACAAAGAAGGAAAGCCAAGTGACCTTATAGCTCCAGGTATAATCAACTATTCTGCTATCTTGAAGATTCCTGTTAAACTGAGTTCCTCTAATTGGGCTCAATGGAGTATGTTCGCTCAAAAAGGTCTTGCAAGCGTAGACAAAGCAGATCATCTGACTAAACAGCCTTTTGATCCGATTTCCCGAGAATGGTATATTGATGACAGTGGGATTCAGATGGCCCTATGGAATGCTATGGAACCACAGATACTTACCATTGCTCAGAATTTTCCCACTGTGAAAGAAATGTGGGATCATCTTTCCTCATCCTTCTCGGCAAAGGAATCTCTATCTCATGCATATTCTGTGGTCCAAGCCTATAGCAGAGCCGAGCAAGGTGATTCTTCATTCACTGACTACTTTACTCGGTTCTCCAAACTTCGGGATGAACTACGAACCATGTTTCCACCCACAACTGATATAAAGATCCAGGAGGAGCGGAACAACAAGATGGATGTGATGATGTTTATTGCTGGTCTATCATCTAAATACTCTAATGCTCGCCCCTTGTTGTTAAGCAACCCCACTGCTACATCCTCTGTTGCATCCACGTACCATCTGTTACGGGAAATGTATGGTCCGGATACAACCACTACTGACATCTCTGCCATGCATACTTCCGCTGGTCGAGGTACTCGCCGAGGTTCTCGTGTGGTTCCAAAGAAGGATATTGGACGTGGAAGTGGTATTCAATGCAACTACTGCAAAGAATTCGGACACACGAAGTGGAATTGTCCGAATCGTCCTCGTGGATCTCAGCCACCTCCTCGTCCGAAAGCTCGAATTGCCACTAGTGGTGAGCTTGCTGATCAACCTGCAGTCTACACACTTAGTGAGGAGGACTATCACCGACTCCAACAACTCCTAGCTTCCCAGTCGATCTCCCCCACTCCACGCGCCAACTCGGCTAAATCAGGTACATCTTCTAGTCTTGATTCATCTTGGGTTGCTGATTCTGGAGCAACTCATCACATGACTGGGAATCGAAGTATCCTATCTACCCTACGTAAAGCTTTCCATCCACCGTTAGTCTTGCTGATGGATCTTCATGCCCAGTTCGGGGCTTTGGATCCATTAACAATTCAACAAACCTACGCCTCTCCTCTATTTTGTTTGTTCCTAAATTTCCTAATAATCTTTGTTCAGTGAGTCAAATTACAAAACAAAATAACTGTTGTGCAATCTTCTTTCCTACTCACTGTCTTTTTCAGGAATTGGGGACGAACCGACTGATTGGCACGGGTGTTGAATCAAGAGGTCTCTACCATTTATCCTTACCTCCCGTCCTACAGCAAACACGTGTGATTCCAGTATAAGGGAGGCTCACTGCCGGCTAGGCCATCCCTCTGCAACGGTTCTGAGACAAATGAGACCGGATTTTCCACTTTCGTCTATTAATTTTCATTGTGAGTCATGTCAGCTTGGTAAACACACTAGGCGTCCCTATCCCCCTAGAGTCTCTAGTAGAGTCAGTTTTTCTTTTGAACTTGTGCATTCTGATGTATGGGGACCTTGTCCTACAAAGTCTACTTTGGGTTTTGAGTATTTCATTACTTTTATTGATGATTATTCGCGTGCTACTTGGGTTTATTTATTAAAATCTCGTAGTGAAGTATTTACCATTTTTCGTGAGTTTCATTCATATGTTCAGAACCATTTTAACTCATCAATCAAAACTTTACGATCCGATAATGCAAAGGAATACTTCTCTACTGACTTTTCTTCGTATTTGAAAACACACGGCATTGTTCATGAATCTTCATGTGTATACACATCCCAACAAAATGGTGTTGCTGAACGCAAAAATCGCCACTTGTTGGATGTTGCTCGAACGCTTATGTTTCAATCCCATGTCCCTAAACGATTTTGGGGGGACGCGATTCTTACTGCCGCATACCTGATAAACCGCATGCCTACACCTGTCCTTCATAATAAATCCCCCTTTTCTGTACTCTTTCCTAGAGGATCTCCCTTTCCTCTTACACCAAGAATTTTTGGATGCGTAGCCTATGTTCATGATCATCGTCCACAACTTACTAAACTTGATCCACGAGCCATTCGTTGTGTCTTCCTTGGTTATTCACGAGTCCAGAAGGGGTATCGATGTTATAGTCCTTCTCTTCATCGCTACTTTACTAGTGCCGATGTCACTTTTCATGAGTCATGCCCTTACTTCCTTGAACATTCTCATCCCATTCCCGACCCGTTCCCTGATGATGACATACCCGTCTCTCCCTTTATTCCCACTATTCCTGTATCCGCTGTACACTCTGTTCCTCCGGTCTCAGATGCTCCGACCCCGGCTACAACAGGCCTCCCGGTAGAACCTCCCCCGTTACTTTTCACATATGCTCGACGAGGTAAGGATCAAACAACAGAGCCACTTCATTCACAACCAAACCATGAGTCTGGTCCATCCTCAGTTCCACTTCCCATGAATGAGCCTGACACATCAATGCCAGCTACACCCTTACCAGAAACAACCATACCTACTACCATCTCAGGTGCACCTGATGTTCCTATCTATGATCCTCCTGGAGCACCATTTCCCGACATACCTATTGCCCTTCGCAAAGAACCTCGACACTGCACCCGTTATCCTATTCAAAATTATGTTGCCTACTCTCACCTCTCCTCCGAATCTAAAGCCTATACCAGTACCCTTGATTCCTACCCGATTCCCAGAGATGTGCGTAGCGCTCTAGCTCACCCAGGGTGGTGACAGGCTATGGAAGATGAGTTAGGAGCTCTACGGGGTAATCATACATGGGATCTTGAAACACTTCCTCCGGGAAAACGTGTCGTTGGTTGTCGTTGGGTATTTACAGTTAAACTACACCCGGATGGCTCCTTACATCGCCTGAAAGCTCGATTAGTTGATAAAGGGTATTCTCAGGCATACGGCATTGATTATGATGAAACTTTCTCCCCGGTTGCTAAAATGCCGTCTGTCCGTATTTGCATCGCCCTTGCTGCAATTCATCATTGGCCGCTCCATCAACTTGATGTCAAGAACGCCTTTCTTAATGGTGTTCTTGAGGAGGAGGTATATATGGAGCAGCCACCTGGATTTATTGTCAAGGAGGAGGCCTCGAAAGTTTGCAGGTTACGCCGTTCTTTATATGGTCTTAAGCAGTCTCCCAGGGCATGGTTTGGTCGATTTTCTAGTGTTATGGGAGAATTTGGGATGGTTCGCAGTGCATCTGATTATTCTGTGTTCTTTAGACACAAGCAAGGCAAAAGGATTATTGTGGTGGTTTATGTTGATGACATCATAATTACAGGGGATGACGAGGTCGGGATTACCGAACTCAAACAGTTTCTTCAGTCACAGTTTCAGATAAGCGACTTAGGTCGACTTCGATACTTCCTCGGAATAGAGGTATCTCGCTCTCCACAAGGAATACTTCTCTCACAACGGAAGTATGTCCTTGATATGTTGACCGAGTGTGGCTTGCTGGGTTGCAAACCTGTTGATACTCCAATGCTTCCTACAAGGAAGCTCCTCCCAGAGGACGGAGATCCGATGAAGGATCCGGAGCGCTACAGACGATTGGTCGGGAAGCTTAATTATTTAACAGTCACACGACCGGATATTTCGTTCACCGTCAGTGTCCTGAGCCAATTCATGGCTGCTCCATACACCGAACATTGGGATGCTGCTCTTCGTGTCTTGAGATATCTCAAGACCACGCCAGGTCTTGGCATCTTATATTCTGATCAGGGGCATTGTCGTGTGGGTGCCTTTACAGAAGAAGGAGATGGTCGGATATCTGGCTTTTCTGATGCAGATTGGGCAGGTTGCCCGATCTCTCGACGATCTACCACCGGGTATTGTGTATTTGTTGGAGGAAATCTCGTGTCATGGAAGAGTAAAAAACAACATACGATATCTAGATCCAGTGCTGAATCAGAATATAGAGCCATGGCAAATGTTACATCAGAGATGATATGGGTTCGTCGTCTTCTCATGGAGCTCGGAGTAGTTTTTAATAATAACTTGATGCGGTTATATTGCGATAGCTAGTCGGCTATTCATATAGCAAAAAATCAAGTATTTCATGAGCGGACGAAGCACATTGAGGTTGACTGTCATCTCATCAGAGATCGAGTAGTAGGCACACAAGCAAATCCTCCATCCATTCAACCAATTCACGTTAAGACAGAATTTCAGCTTGCGGACATCCTCACTAAACCTCTTCGTAAAACTCAAATAGATTTTATTTGTAACAAGTTGGGCATGATTAACATTTATGCTCCAACTTGAGGAGGAGTGTTAATTGTATATTTGTATGTTGGGCCTCAGCCCATAAGCCCTATTGATGTCTTTTAGGGTTTCTATGTCTTTTAGGGTTTCTTAGTTGTATATATAGAGGGTTTACCCTCCTTGTTTATTAACAAGTAAATATATATCAGTTACACCAGTTAACTTGTCTGATGTGATTAACTGATTACTAGTTAGGACAAAGGCCTGAGAAGTGGGAGGATTCGTGTTGAGAACCTCACCCATGGTTGTCGTGAGTGAGAAGGACAAATAACAGGTGATCAGTATGCAGGGAATGAGATTCATGATACCTCAGAGGAGCGCCGATAGTAGATTTGATGAGGGTGTTACCGTTTCTGCCGTTTACTGTTTCTTGATGATCGAACACAGTACCACCTGAGAGAGAGAGAGGGACTCGGTTTGATACACGAGTTTGAGATGTTGTGATTAAGCGGAATGCAGCGGATTAGGGTTTCACACAAAGCTCTGATACCATGTGAAACAAGAGACTAAAGATAGATGAGAGAATTAGAGTTTCTTCTCATTGAACTGAATCAAATACAAAGAGTACAAAGAGGAGAATAAATAGACAGCATTGAAGCCTATACAAGGAAAGACAATATTCACAGAATCTATAATGAAGGAAACTAAGTATCTAATTCTAACAACTGCCTTCATTGCAAAGTCAACTGGTAACCAGAAAAGTTTATATACATTAGACATTTAGATCGATGGAACTTCACCGCATGTAAAACATAATGGTTCTGGTGAAAAGATGCAGGATTCACATTTGCCAGATTTCCATGAAAACAATCTGTACATTATAATCACTATAAATATAACTAGTTAACTCGGTGGTGTGCCCATTGCTCAATGACATCTTGTGAGCCGCACCATACACCTGTGGAAAAGAGAGTGATCATTAGACCATGAGTTATAGTCCCCAAACTACCCAATCATTTAACAAACTGATATAGACTAGAGACATGTTTGATACCTACCAATTATTTAACAAACCATTATTTTAGAACCTTATTGGAATAATATTAGTGTCCCAAAATGAAAACAATGAAATGTTTGATTTTGACCAAATACTGAAAACACCATCGAAAGTAAGAAACCTATTTTTCAATTTAACATTTGAGTTTCTTGATGCTTAAAGTATTGTAATTAAGATTTTCTTTTAAAGATAGTATAGATTGACAAATACTAATCAATCCTATGAGCATTTAAATCAAGCTCTTTGAACGGTTTTTGTTTGCTTTTCGCTGCCAAACTGGCGCCTATAGCGGTTCTTGCTCAAATCAGTGGTCGTCAACCCACTGTTGTGGTCCAACAATACTACCAATCAATTATATATTAACATAAAAAATTTCGATTGGTACGTTTAACTGAAGATTAATGCACAAAGTTACCTCATAAAATATTGCTTGATTGCTGATTGTAGATTGTAGATGTCAATTTCTGATCACCGGTTGATATTTGTTTGCTATCCAGGAGTGCAACTGTTGGAGCTGGATGGTGATCATTCCAGAGTTCTATGAAATGGAAAAAGTAAGATTCTAGGTATATTCCTTTTTATCTTTTCCCATTGGTGTAAAATTTGGTGTAAATGGATAGTGTTACACAAAAATTCAGGTGTAAGATTTCATTTTCCGATTAGAGATGGTCATAGGGTGCATTTGGTACATGAACCAGATTGGACTAGTTGTCAATTTGGTGTTCAGTAATCAGTAATTCAGTACAACTATGACATGACTTGACGAGTTATTTGTATAATATTTAGTAAGCTAGAAAGGGCATGACAAAAATGTTAAAAATGACCAGCTTGCACCATCCTGTTCTATGTACCAAAAGCACCATTAATCCATGGATACCTGTGCTATACAACTGTTTTTTGGGTCCAAATGTTGGAAATCAAGCATTACCTGACCAGCAAAGCAAGTGCAAAATGTAGCACGAGTTGATGTTAAGGTGCTTGTATCACATGCAATTGTGAGTTGTAGCACGAGTTGTTGTAGACTGAGTGCCCTGGACGTACCTGTAAGTCACCAAAATTCCTTCAAGTCTTGTATGCAATCTCAATTTAATCCATGTATGAGTTTAACTGAAATAAGAGACATGTTTGATTACTACATTACACTATGACAAAATAGAACCTTAAGGTAGCGTTTGGTACGCAGACAAGATTGGACAGGACAGGACAGAACTGGACAGGACAAGAGAGTAGGACAGGACTGGACGGGACGGGACCGGACAGAACAAATGTCTGTTTTGTGTTTGGTACGCCTAGGACTGGACTGGACAGAACTAGACAAGTTCCTTCAAAAAATTATTTGATGATTTTATTTATTACTTAATAGTTATAATTAACACATATAAACTAAACTAGTAACTTAAAATAAATTAAACAATTTTCATAAACATAAACACACACACACACACACACACACATATATATACATATATGTTTTTTATGTAACTAATGTTGATGGTCATGGTAGAGGTATCGGTGGTGGCCGACGGTAATACTAGTGATGACGGTGGTGGTGGTGGTGGTTGTGGAGAACGTGAAGATGGTGGATAGTGGTGGTGGTTGCGGTGGAGATGGACAGTTGTAAAGGTGGTGGTAGGTAATTGTTGACAGTTGTAGAGGTGAATGGGACGTGGAGGAGGTTGTTGTAGGGGAAGGGGAGGTGGAGGAGATTATTGTAGTGGAAGACAAGGTGAAGGTGGCCGATAGTGGCTACCAATGGCGGCGGCGGCCACGACTATTGGTGGTAAACACGAAAACAAATACCATATTGAAGTTATATATCAAACGAATGTTAATTAGTAATATATTAATTTCTGTCACATTTCTGTCCCATGTTGTTCCACTTATTTTGGTGGAACAAAAAAACAGTCATTTTTGTCTCATGTTGTTCCACCTTGTCCCAGTTTCTGTCCTGTCCCATGTCGCACCAAACGTGGGACAGTGAATTCCTGTTCTGTCCCATGCTGCGCCAAACGTGGGACAGACAGTTTTGTCCCGTCCTGTCCTGTCCCACGTACCAAACGCAGCCTAATGGACTAAAAACCAGTGTCCCGGAATGGATATATTTTGAAACTTTTTAGTACCAACTCATATCTAAAACACTATTGAACCAAACCAAATAAGTGTGGCATATCCCACCTGGAGGTGAGATTTGGGGTATGATGTATGCAGACCAAACCTCTACCCCAAAGACAATCGGACAGTAGCAGTGTCCCAGAATGGAAATTGTTAAAATGTTTGTTATGAAGTTATGCACAGAGTATAGTAATAGCAAGTAGGATAGACACATGCCGTCTTATTTTCCATTGAAAAGTGAAGAGCACAAAAATATATCTACAACATATCTCACCCTAAAGGAAAACAACTTCCATGGTTCTCATCACAACATACAATTTCCATGGCATCACACTAGTAAAGATTAAACCCATAATAAGGTTAAATTTACCAGCAACTGATATTATGTCGTCTTCTTTTGGATAAGGGAAAAGCAAGTTGCTGTTCTTGGAACTTATTTCAAGTAACTATCTGAATGCATCCTTGTTATTGTACATAAAATTGGAGAAATAAGGAAATGTGAAATGAAAGTTGAGTTTTACAGAAATATAATTTTTTATGCTACAGTTTTTTTTTTCAAGTCTGAGTTGCAGCCAGGTCATCATATCTTGATTTAGGGAAGAAAACATTTAGGGTGCGTTTGGTTGTGGGAAAATTTTCCTATTTTCCAGGAAAATTTTTCAAGGAAAATGAGAATTTAGAAAATGCGTTTGGTTCATTCATTTTTCAAAAGTTTTCCAAGAACATAAAATTTTTCTGTTTTCTAAATTCTATGTAAATTAGAAAAGTCATTTTAGTAGTTTTCCAAAATTTTCTAAATGCTTTTTCTAAATTTCTAAAATGGAAATTTTTCCAAGAAAATCTATAAGAGACAAAGAGGATGTGGGTAGGAGACAACATACCCTGATCAATAACCATCAATGACCGAAACTGTCAGAGTAGACGTCGGCTCTGGCAGATCCTTAAGCTTCGGGCATGACCGAATATAAAACTTTTCAAGGCAGGTGAGGTGTTGTAGGCACTTTGAAACTGATTCCAAGTCCTCAAAACCATCAATTTCTAGAACAGATAGAGATGGTGGAAGGAAAAAAACAGATGAAGTAGTATCGCTGCTATTCTTCACTTCTTCTGCCTCGGCTGCAAAGGAAACCACTCCTGAATTTTCGCCATATAACCGTAGATGAACAAGTGAGGTTGGGTAACTTTGCAGCCCCCAAGCTAACAGTGGCTTATTTAAGGAACCAATTCTCAGAGTTCTCAATTTAGGAGGCCACAACCCAGAAGGAAAGGAGTAGTCGATACTTGGACAATCATGTATCTCTAACTCTTCCAAAGAGGCGAGACTTTGCAAACCCTCAAAAGCAAATGACTCTAAATGGTTGCAATATTCGATCTTAAGAGTTCTTAGATGAACAAAGGATCCTTTAAGAAACGACCTCAGACTATCACACCTCCCCATGTGAAGAAACTTCAGAGAGGAAGGGAGTTCCGAGAAGGTCAAGGATGTCATTGAACCGCAATCCCAAATCTCTAACCTCTCCACACGATTTGGGCAATTGTAACTCTTCAATGTCTTACAACCATATAGAATCACTTCTCTAACGGATTCCATGTTAACCCCCAAATTAACCTCTTTCTCTCCTAATGATACCAACATTTCACAACAACTTACCTCCAACTTCCTTAAACTCTTGAGGAACTTGCATGCCTCCGATTCTGATTCCCACAGGTATTTCAATTCATCACAACCTTTGATCCATAGAGTTTCAAGTTTCCCAAGATGTTCTAAAACTTCTCCATGTAGTTGTGTAAGTCCTTTGATATTCCTTATTGTCAACCTAATAATCGATGAAGACACCCCAAGCAATCCCCCTAAAACCTCTTGAGAGCATCCTTCTATATTTAAAACCCCAAGTGAAGGTATCAATCCAATTGACACATCATACAGTTTCGGACAACCCCTTATATAAATTTCATGAAGACGACGAAATGATCCTCCGGTACCACTGTTGCCACCAACACTACTTGACCATTTCTCCAAACGTCGCATATCATCAAGTCTCAAAACCTCAAGTGACCCTAACCGTCCAAGTGTTGGTAAATGCGTACAGCTTCTACAACCACATAATGTGACCTCCCTTAACTGGTCAAATGAGGGATCCCCGACCCAACTAGGAAATTTCATTCCCCCATAGAACAAAATTTCCAGGTTTTTCAACTCATCATGAGGCCTTAGCCCTCCAAGTACATCATATTCAATTGTCTCATCCCGAGAATCATCAAAGACACGACTCCATCTCAACTCCAAAATATCAAGACCCTGCTTTTGCTGTAAGTTGGCATCTTTTACTTGTATTTGATCCTTCACTTTATCCAACCCTCTAATAGAAAGTCGGCCTTGAAGATCCGATAGGCCCTTCAGCTCAGATATTTTAAACCCATTAGCTTCTTCAATAATGACCTTGGGTAGAGTTTGGAGACTTGTCAACCCACCAATCCCTAAGGGCATCTTGTTCAATCGTGGAGTATCACTATTGTCAAAATGTCGTAGGTTGACTAACTTTACAAAACTGACCGGCAGGCTGGATAACTCACGACAACCACGAACCAACAGGCTTTGTAAATTATGGAGGTGACAAACTTGTTCCGGTAATCGTTTGATACAAGTCTTGGAAAAGTTGAGGTACCGCATATGCTTAAGACTACCAATTGATTCTGGTATCTTTGTGATTGAATGATGGCTTAGGCTTAACACCCTCAGGAAGGGTAGTCGGGGAAGTAGTTCGACAACATCATAGTCCGATAAGCAGTGGAGACTTTGGTCGAGACTAACTGGTAGTGCTAAGAAAGTTCGCAGGTGTCTAGCTTTCGGTAATTCTTTGAACCTTCTATATGTTCCATAACTTTTACCTATAAACGAAACATGATGAATCTTCTCAAAATTCATGTCATACATGTCCATCGTGTCATCCATCCTTAAGAAAAAGTCACTTGCAACGCTTGTGGCTAGGTCACGTATCAAGTCATGCATTACATATCGTGATTGCTCCTTAGTTGAAGGCTGAAAAAACGACCTTGACTCCAGCTCTTTGAAATACTTGCGACCTAACCTCTCCATTGACTTGCTGCCGTTTAAAAACCCTTCCGCCATCCATAGCAGGACCAGTTCATTCATGTCAAACATGTCGTCCTTGGAAAACAAGGAGCAATAAGCAAACAACCGCTTCAAATGAGGAGGAAGATCAAGGTAGCTTAATTTTAGGGCTGAAAGAATCCCACTTCCGTTATGTAAATTCCATCTCTCACTGTTCAACACCTCCCCCCATTCATGATGTGTTTTTTTCCTCAACAAACTCCCGATCATTCTCAAAGCTAAAGGCAATCCACCACATTTATCGACAATGCGTTTCCCATACGATTCAAATGATGGATGGCTATCAAAGTTTCTTCCACCTAGTGCATACCGAGTAAAAAGAGACATGGCATCTTCCTTTGGCAAAACCTCCAAACAGTAAGTCTGGAAAGAGTTCATCACCGACGCAACCCTTGTGCTCCTGGTTGTGACGACGATCTTACTTCCGTGTGCGCCTACAACAAGCGGGCGTTGGAGGAGTTCCCACTTACGGACGTCTTCGCTCCAGACGTCGTCTAGAACAAACAGAAACCTCTTTCCAGAAAGTTTATCTCTGAGGGCCACTTGAAGCAGAAACAGATCAGCAAAATCTATATTTCTCCCGTCTATGGATTGAAAAATGGTCTTGCTAATACTATACACATCGAACGGGTCAGAAACACAGACCCATGCCATGATGTCAAAGTGATCCATCACCTTATAATCATCAAACAAAGCTCTAGCAAGAGTCGTTTTGCCTATCCCTCCCATACCAACGATCGATATGGTGCTGAAGTTTTCATTAGTTGGTTGTTCCTTCCCCAATAACATCCCTAGCAAGGCCTGTTTATCCCCTTCCCTACCAATAATAACTTTGGAATCATCATCATCATCATGATACAGTGCCAGTGGAGTTTCCTCTAATTGTCTAATTGGCCTTCCAACATCCTTAACAACAAGACCCAGACTCTTTTGTAGCCCAACAAGATCATTCAATCCGGTCGAGATCTCATCCAGCTTAGATGTCATCTTACGACCATACTTAATGGTATGAGGAGGAGTGAAAATAGTACGCAAAGTTGGAAACATCTTCAATACCTTATCGGAGCTCGAGCTGGAGCTGGAGCTGGAGCTGGAGCGGGAGCGGGAGCGGGCTTCTTTGCGCCGGATAACTTCGGTAGCCAAATCATCTAGTACATCGTCTATATCGTAAGCCAAATCCTGGATCTTATGAAGCCAATTTTTAACAGCTTGTTGTGTTATCTGCTTCTGTTCTGCATCGGGTAGCACCTTGAATCTGAAACAAGCTATTTTTCCACTTGTCCAGCTCAGAAGAGATTCCTTCAGATCGAGCCAACTTGATCAAGTCAGGAGAGGCCAGCTTCCTAAGCAGATCACTGATGAATATGATTTGAGCAACATCCATTGGATTTGGATTTGGATTAGGATTTGGAAGTTGGAAAGATTGATTGTATGTTCTTTGAATTTTTTGGAAAGAAAAACTGGGAGATGAAAGCAAAGGAGGGAGTAGACCAAGTCGTCTGTAGATAACCTAAAGCAATTTTGACTTTTTTTTATATCATACTACGGTATCTGTTTTTGATATTAATTAGAAACCGTGTTTCTAAGAATTAGTTAGTTACGTATTTGGTCCTTGTGGTTTGATGGTATTAACATTATGGTCCATTTTTAAAATAATTATGGATTTGGTCACTGTGGTTTACATTTTATAACGCTTTGGATCCATGAGTGTTAGCTCCATTAACTTTTTCTATTAAATGAATTTAGTATATGGGTGTTTTAGTCTTTTCATAGTTTCTTAATTTTTAACTAATCTTTTCTTCTAGATTTGATTTTCCATCTTTTCCAACACTCAATACCACCAACACCAAACACCCAATACCACCAACAAACCACCACCCACCAACAATCCACCACCACCCAATACCACCAAACCCCCCCAAAAAAAAATTGATAAAAAAAACCCCTAAACAAACTCAGACCACTATCCAAACCCACAAAAGTCAAACCAATCTAGAATATACCAAAATCAAAATATTGAAATGCCCCTTTGTTTAGGCTTGAATTCATGCATCCAAAGTTGAAAACCCTTATGCTTGAGGCTGTAAAAAACCAAAAATGGAGCAGATCTGGGAGCATCATCGGAGCAGATTTGGAAGCATTATCGAAGGTGAAGACTCTGGTGGACATGGCCGACTGATGGTGGTGAAGACTCTGGTGGACATGGATGTCATCTCATCGACCATTGCCCTGGGCCACCCTGGATGTGATAAAGTTTCCTTGATAGTCTTAGGAATAGGAACCGATGCAAGACCGGTAACACATGCAGAAAAGATGGGAGACAGCCTATCGTAGTTGATGTAATTATAAATGGGATAGGGATTGGAAGTGGAGCATTTACCTTTTCTCTGAGCGATGGGAAGATCATCGTTAGTTGGGCCTGAGTCTGGTGGATTAACTGGCGAAGGAGATGAGTCGGTAGTCTCAGTGGGAGGATCTGTATCGTCAACATTAGCAGTTTCAGTGTGCACAGAAGAGCGTGGACGACGATGATACGTTTGTAATGGAGGAGGATCAACATCAGGACAAGAGGTGTTGTCAGCGGTAGGAACATGCGGAATAGGGACTGGAAGTACCGGAATAGGGACTGGAAGGACCTGATCAATATTGGTCCCGTGTTGTGACGTAGGGAGATAATAGAGTTGATGGTCAAAGAATGTTACATCGGCAACCATGAAGTACTTATGTAGGCTCGGAGAGTAACATTTATAACCTTTTTGTAGGCGAGAGTAACCAAGGAAGACACATTTGACTGCTTTTGGTGCAAGTTTGTCTCGACCCGGCTCCAAACAGTGAACAAAACAGACAGAACCAATGGGATGTAGAAAAAGATGATATGGTTTTTGGGTTGGAAACAAGACCGAAAAGGGAGTTTGATTTTGTAAGACAGATGATGGCATGCGATTGATCAGATAGCAAGCGGTCATTTTGTTATCAGCCCAGAATGTGAGAGGTAGGTTGGCATGTAACAGCAATGTGCGGGTTGTTTCAATAAGGTGGCGATTTTTTCTCTCGGCCACACCGTTTTGTTATGGGTTCGGGGACAAAATGACTCATGTAAAATGCCATTAGAAGACATAAATTCCGAAATTGTGTGGAAAAATATTCAAGAGCATTATCACTTCTAAGAACATGAATATTTGTTCCAAATTGGGTTTTTATTTCAGCACAGAAGTCTTTGAATATTGAAAATAATTCAGAACGATTTTTCATTAAAAATAACCATGTTGAACGTGAATAATGTGTGAACTTCCTTTTAATCATATATATATATAAGGGAAGTATCAACCATGTAGATTGTACAAACTATACAAACCTAATCTTAGCCATTGATTTTGTTTTCTTAACCATTGATTTTGTTTATCTCCTAACTTTTAGGTGATTTTGAAATGTATTTGAAAGAAAATCTAGGAATTGAATTAATCCACACCATTGATCATGTACATTTACGGTGGAGATTGGTTTGTATAGTTTGTACAAACTATACGGTTTGTAACGGATACGACCCCTATGTATATATATATATGACTAAATGACTTCATTGACTATTTGACTTTTTCTTTCAACTTGATCTTGATCTAAATTGCTTAGATTGAATCTTGTTTCTCTTATATGAATTGTTAGAATGTGGACCTAACCATTGGTATCATTTTGGAAATTTTTCGAAAAAAAGTGGGGTTTTGAGTGAAAAACTCAGAGCAATTTTAAGTTATTTTGGTTTGATTGTACGTTCATATTTGTTCAAAATATGGTTTATCAAATCTTTCACATGTGAGGAAATTGACAGTAACGAAAATAGGAATAATCGGATATCTCTGAAAGGCGTGAAACACTTTCAGATCGAATCAATTCGGTGGTTCTCCCGAATTATTCAATCGGATACAATTCAGAGAATATTACGAATTCTATGTATGTGTGTTTTTCGATTTCGTGAACCAGAGACGAAAATGACCAAATTGAATTCTTAACCAGAAAACAGATAACTCCCGAAAGGCAGTTTTCTGTTATTTAAACCGGGTCAAAACCGGGTCGGGTCAATTCGGGTCCGATTTCCAAAAATTAAATTTTCTAAGTATTTTTCAATATAGCAACTTAATGGAAATAAAAAATTTCGACCCCAGCCAGGGGTTGTGCCCCTTGGACCCCGCTACCGGGGGCGCTGCCCCCGGATCCCCGTTCATTAGGGGCTTCGCCCCTAATATCATAATAAATTCAAGTAGGTGTACACGCCGCACCGCCAAGCCTAAATGATGTTTATTATGATGAAATTGGTCAAACTAGTTAATCCAATTACACTAAAATATCCAACATCACATAAATCATGTTTGAATAAAGTTTTAACTTCAAAATTTGAAGCTCCTCTGGATGAGAATCATTAGTTTTGATGTTTTTGTCTAAATTCAATGATAGAATCATCTTGAAACAATTATTTTTGAAAAGTTAATTTCTTGAATACAAAGTTGTTTTTGCTTATTTTGTCTCCCGCTCAAACAATTATCTGGTGTCGGTTTTGAATTTCAAATTCATTTTTCAAAAAATTCTCCAAAGCTAGGGTTTATTCTCCCACTCTTCCTACTCTTCCCTTGATTCATGTCCTTAATTGTATAATCTCTTACTTCAAATAACATGTGGTTCTTGATTTTGAGGATGATACAATGTAATTGATTTATAATTTCTTTTTGTTTTTCGATACAAGTGTTTTCATTGATCAATGTGGTGGATGCAGTTTTTGAAGACAAATGGTCGTGAAATCGTCATTCTCCTTCAATGTCTTGAAAAGAGAGATTAACATGCTAGCAGGTAAATCCTTATATATGTGCTCACTGGGTTTACATCCTAAACCTCTAGATTTCTTGATTTTATCCACCAGAAGCTGCTCATCTATTGTGTATTTTTTTTATTTGTACTGGTCCTGCACACAGCACAGTAGTTTGAATGAGAAAAATTCATCTCAACTAATAAGGCCTAAGCCTTTATTTATATGGAAGAGTTTCCATATAATAAAGCTTCCTTATTTCTCTAATGATTATCTCAATGGAATTATTCTTTTCTTTTCCTTCAAGAAAAGAATATTCCTTATTCCATTTAACTGGATAATTAATCAACTTAATTAATTATTTTAATCTGTTTATATATTTATTTACTGAATAAATATATAACCCATATAATTAATTAATAACCCTTTAACTTTGGGATTTCTCACTGAAATTACCCAACTGATTTATAATTAACTATTATAAATTCAATCTCTCCAAACTGGGATTATTTACTTGTTTGAGTTATAGGTCCTCACAGGTGTGACCCTCAAGTGACTTATAATATTGGATGTGTAATCACTGGTTTGTCAACTTATGCACATAATTACTAACAAACTTCCACTTGTGCAAGTTGGCAATACCGCCTTGATCACACGGACCTAAGGAGGCCCCTAGACAGGCACTTAGGCTAACCAGGTCATAAGCACTCCTATACCCAGATAGGTGATATAAACTTTTCCATCAGGAAATAACATTTATGAAACAACTGTTCATAAATTGGGTATATCTTGGCTTTTCCCTTTGCAACACGATATTTCATCTATGAGTATTAGCCTGGATTAAGTCAACTCTTAATACTCAAGATTCTGTTTCTTGACTATCCGACCTCTACTGATAGGTAAACGACAAAGAACTAATCAGTTCGTTTGGGCATGGCCATGCACTTCATCAGTATATTCAGTCAGTCAAGGGGCCCAGGAATATCTCTCTTCGGAGAAGAGGTGCAAATCCCATCTTGCATATCCGCATTTAACACCACGGCTTCCGCTGAATCTAGTTACGCCCTTTATGGCCACCCTGTTACGGCGTAGCGGTTGAACGCACTAAGTATGCAGCAGTCCTCATGATATCAAACCAGATACCTCAGGTGATAGGGACAACCACTGTGAGATTTACTTATGACAAAATCCAAGAAGTAATCTCAACCGCGAATCACGTCCGATATTTGCTACTCTATCAAATATCTGTGCAACTCCTGGTCTACAACGCTTGTAGCTGTTATTCAACCACTGATCATAACTACCCATAGGCTCACAATGACTTTAACGCCCTAACGGGTTCCCACCACGATAAGTTGTCACGGACAAATTTCGAATGAAAGACTGGAAACTAGTCTCATTCCTGGATTATAAAACATGCAAAATATAAAAGCTATAAGGAAACTAATTTTGTATAGTCCATATTACACTCTGTAATAATAACAAAATTAATAGCATTTCTTAATTACTTTTACGGTGTCTATTCAACGTTTACTAAAAACTGATTTAAACGAAGCATCACCTAACTTCAGTTTAAACCATTTGATTAATGTTTACCGTATTAATCAAAGTAACAACCAAAACAATACAAGTTTGTATCATCTGATACAATCTTCTTGATTTTGCTAATCTTTGTTTTGCAAACACTTTTAAACAAGGATTAGACTTTTCTTTACCATATTCCCTGAACTTGGAGATACTGGAATAACTCCTAGTTTCCCTGAATATGTAAAGTTTAAACAGCAACCTCCCTTAGTTGATGTGTAGATGAATGATTTCTACCTGAAATCAGATAAAATTTCCATTTACCAAGCTGGCAAATTTCAGGAAATTTATTCTAGTGTTTACGACACTTTTAAAAGATAATTAATATCTTTAATAATTATTCCAACACACTTTAATTATTGATTTCTCTCAAAGTCAATTATGACTTTAGTTTGAAACTTTCGTTCTACCCTTTTGACTAAAAGATAGATTCGTATATCTTATGAATTTACGTCTTACCTGGATCATGAATTCCGAGATATATACTAAATCAATAATCTTATCTTTTATTCTTTATCATAGACTAGATAGAGAATAAACTGGGCTCCCACTAACCTATATGAAAACCAACTATTACTTAAAATTAACTATTGACTTAGTCAAAACTTGATTACTTAGTCAATTCTATTTCAAGTAATGAATACGAGAATTTTAACATTTATAAAACTTAACTGGATTTTATTAAATCCTAATTCCGAAACTTGGAATTTTTCCTAGTTTTATAAATACTGATATTATCAACGATATCTGAGATAATATCCTAAATTCTTCTTAAAAACATATGAGTAATAAATTTTGATCATAAAATACTTTCATAATCTTTTACTCATAAATGTTCAAAAACACATTCCTATAATTATAGTACTTCGTGTGTTTTTGACAGTTTTCATATATATTACTTCAAATTATTTTGATTGAAGTAATACTGTTAGTGTAATAGGCAACATCTAGGATCTAATTTTGAATCAAGTCTAATTTGACTTAATCAGATTCAAAATGCCATGCATAAAGATATTTAAATCAAGACAATAATTTTAAAATTTTAAAACCGATAAGCATTTAAAACCAACAAATATCCAATAATCCAAAATTTGGAAAAACACGATTGTTTTAAATCACAAAAGTCTAAAATTGTCTTGATAATTCTTAAAAGTAAACTTGCATGCTGATCCTTGCAATCTGGGCACTTCACTTTTAATGACCACTTGCAATTAAACATTTGCTTCTAGGTGTCAACACATTTGTAGACTAACAAGCGAAAGTGATAAATTGAAGCAGTCACGAATACCTGAGGTGTTTAAACCTGCTTCGTAACGCTTCGGGCAGTTATGCCTCCAATAACCGACTTCATGGCACTTAAAGTATCGATTCTCGATCATTACTCTGTTAGGCTTAACTTTCTTAGCCTTGCCCTTGCCTTTGCCATTATCATAAAACTTGGGTGCACACTGGGTGACCTAAACTGGCTCTTTCCCTTACTGGTGTTCCCATGCCACGCTTCTTCTTTATTCCACCATCCCTGACCATAAGCACATCTTTGGTCTTGGTCCCCATACTCAACTTATGTGCAATCCATCAATGGTTTGTTTATAACTGATTACAAATTGCTTGCAATCTTCAGACAGTGAGTTGAGTATCGCATATGTTGCTAACTGCAACGAAACTGGGCGACTAAGCTTCTCTTAGGTGATCAATGTGCCTCTTTATTTTCATGATCACTAACTGAGGTCCCCTTTGCCATCTTGCACGCGTTCAGTGCTCTACTGGCATCATAACGCTCTGTGCGTGCTTGCGTCTGAAACATGTCCCTCAACTGGCGGATCATGTTATAGGCATTTGTTTTATGAGCCTCGTACGAAAATCTGGGCTCATAGTTGCAAGCATAAGATAGCCTACGTCCAGCAAATAATCGGAATGCTTTCTATAAACGTTCCTGACAGTGACAGTAGCTTTTGCTGGATGGGCCTTCTCCTAGAGGTTTTTCTAGGACATACCACTTTCTCTCGTGCCTGAGTACAATCATCAGATTGCGCTTCCAGACGAGAAAAATTAGACTCTGTAAGTTTGTACTTTTCGAGAATGGAGCGAAGAGAAAGATTAGTGTTGGTTACTGTGTTTGCAATCTACACAAAAAACTTTAGTTTTAGTAACTGTGAATAGACTATTTTTCAATAAATATCAATAAACTCTTAAATGATCAATTTATTGGACTAGGATCCTAATTACATACGCCCTGATGACCGGTGTGTTCACGTCCCACCAGGCCCACGTACTAATTAGGTAGGTAAGGACTTTTACCAATCATATCTAACTGACATGACTCCTAGATCTTTTCGGGACAACGGTAATTATCCGTACATGTTTTAATCCCTCTAAGTGTTTTTTAGCCCGGTACCACCCGGTAAACTTAACAGAACCAAAACAGATCTCACCATTTTGGGACTTGGATACTTTACTCTGGCCGGTACCACCCGGAGATAATTCACAGAGTCTTGTCAATCCCCTCCAGCTTCGGTTTGAACGCGGTCGTTCAAGGTGTGTTCACTTACAACGGCGCGTACCTTACGCCGGAGGTGCCCCTAGATGGGTTGCACTACTGATCTATGATTTTCGTGGTTTTTAATTAATTTTTGAAAAACCTTTTATCATCCAGTATTTTTTTGAAAATTGTAACTTTTGAAAAACTGATTGTTTAAACAGAAGGAAACTGATGTTTAAACTAACTGTTTCAAACATACGCTGTTTTAAAACTAACTGTTTTAAAAGCATACTTGCTAATCAAAACTAGCTGTTTTGATAGCATGCTAGTTGACCAAAACTAACTGTTTTATCAACTTGCCTTTAAACAATCTATTTACAATTTTACAGGTTTTAAATAAAATCTACCGTTAAAAGGTTTTGGAAAAAGGCCGGTGATTTTAATTTTAAAACCTATCCGTTCTCATGATTTAAACTAGTTTTAAAACTCTCCCCTTATTTTAAAACTTATTTAATAAACTAGCAGTCATTAAGTATCATGAGTAAAATCAACCATGCAGTTAATAATTATAAACACACAGATAATTATAACAACCACGCAGTTTTAAAATAACTAATTATAGGTTTGCAAACTTTTATTCCTAAGGACCAATAACGACCTATTTTTCTAAAGCACTTCCGGATCCTTGCATAGCTCCCACTCGCTTCGGCACCTATTGTTAGAACTTCGAAAAAACTTCAGTCTTTCTCGCATAGCTCCCACTGGCCTCGACATCCTCGATGGAACTCCGAAAAGAAAAAATAAAATAACTATCCTATGGTCATTATTACAAAGGGGTTGTAAGTGGCACGCAGGCCTCCCCGGAAACGATCCAAAGGTCTAAGTTGGCAAGCTCTATAGTAGGCATAAAATGTATACGCACACAGGTATATAATTTAAACAACCACGCATTTATATAAAGCATAAAATAAGCAATATAATAAAAGCGAAAGACAATCCTAGATCCGTTAAATATTATCTCATTCAGTTTATCGCAAAACATGGTTTTAACTGATTTATAAAAACAAACTGTTTTATAAACCGAAACTAATAATTTAATCTAAAATTAGTTTTCACTTAATTTATAAAATTACCCAGACTTATAAACTATAAATCTATTTTATAAATCAAAAACCAATTTTCTAAAATATTCACTTTTTTATCCAAAATTATATCAAACCGGGTCTACCGAAACAAACTGGTCGGTTAAATAAATACTGCCCCGTAAACTGTGTCGTGCTTTGACCAACTCATCAAAACATGACACGAAGCCTATTTGACCAAACGGGTCAAATAATTGGTTTGATAAAACATTAGTTTAATAAAACTTTAAAACGATTTTATTAGATAAAAATTACCTGAATAAAATTAATTTGGATAAAAGGCCTAAAACCAATAAACCCTCTTGGGCCATAAACTTGGTCCAATATTTCTGGGTTTTGGGCCCGACAACAATTTGGCCCAATTAAACGAAAAACCCTAGACTGGTTTCCGGTGATGGTTTTCGTGACATCGACCCTATTGCCAACTAAAGCAGCGCCGCCAAGGCACCACCACAGTCGCCGGCAACCATCAGCACCCTCGCTCACGCCGCGAAGAAGCTGCTCGCGCCGCGAAGGGTGGCAATGGCTCGCGCCGCGAAGGCCTCGTCAGAGCCCTGCTCGCGCCGCGAAGGTTATATCAAACACCACCACTGCTGCCATGATCGGCGATCCACGACGACGGCAAAACAGCGCCGCCGTTGCTGGTTCTCTGTTTACCGTTGATCATAGCCTCGATCCGGCCACCGATCGCTGCCATCAACCGCGACCTTGCGATTGAAACAGCCGAAACGTCGCTACCACCGATCTGTGGTGCGACCGGCGATTGAAACATCGGCGGCGATCAACGCCACCCAAAAGCGGCTATCGACCACCGCCGTCGCCCAGGCCAAACGACGACAGCAGTATCGGGATGCTAACACCGCCGCCGTGGCCGGTGATCGTAACCAACAACAACTGCCGCCGCAACCACCATCCGTGGTGCGGCCGGCGATCTCATCCACGGCCGAATGCCGCCACCACTCGCTGTGGTGCGGCGGGTGATCGGAAACCAAAAACGACGTCGCCACCACTGCCGTGCTGCAGCTGCGGCCACTTCCGTTCGTCGCCACCACCAAACTGTGGTTCGGCTCTGTGGTTGGAAACTACAGCTGATGCCGCCACCACTCGTTGTGGTGCGGCCGACGACCACCACCGTTCGCCCCCACCACCACACCGTGGTGCGGCTCGGTGGTTGGAGATAACAGCCGACGCCACCACCACTCACTGTGGTGTGGCCGGTGTTTGGTCGGTTGGTCTAACCGGCGATTGGCCTGGCGGTCTGGCCGGCTAACTGCCGCCGTTCCACCGCCGATCGTCGGTTTGGTGTTTTTCGACGATAAAACGATAAACAAGAAAAATATTGAATCTTTGATAAAAATTAGATTTTTATAAAACAATTATCAACAAAACTTGACACGCAAGAAACAATTTATAATTTTAACGGATCCATGATCTGATAATTAAAACGAATAAACCTGTGGCTCTGATACCACTGTTGGGTTTTTCTGTGATCCCGAATCAAACTGATACGAGAAACACTGTTAATCTCAAACCTAACTAGATTGAGATATACTATAAACCTAATGATCAACTGATCAAAGGCTTATCAAATCAAACCAAACAGGTTCGATTATAGCGGAAGCGATTTTGGATAAAAACCCGAAAATCCACAGTTCGTTTCGTTTTAATTATTAACAAAAATAACAGGATTGTTACCTGGATCGCTTGAGTTTGATCCACCGGTGATCGACCGTGCAAACTTCCTTCTAGTTGGATGTAATCCGAGGCAAAAAACTCGACTAGTTTTTCCCGAATATGGTTGGCGCCGATTTTATGAAGAGAGAGGAGAGAGGGTTTTCTAAAAGCTAGTTGGTTGAATGAGAAAAATTCATCTCAACTAATAAGGCCTAAGCCTTTATTTATATGGAAGAGTTTCCATATAATAAGGCTTTGTTTGGCAAGCATAAGCTAGCTTATAAGCTAGCTGATAAGCTAGCTGATAAGCTAGCTGATAAGCTAGTTCATCCAAACATGTACCAGGAAGCTAGCTTATCAGCTAGCTTATAAGCTAGCTTTTTGAAACGCTAGTTTGAGTAGCTTATGCGAAGCTTATTGTAGCTTTTTCCAATTATACCCTTATTAATATTAATTATTAAATTCAAAGGTACCCTTTTTGGTCATTTTACATACTCATAAGCTAGTTTTTGCCAAACATAATTTGTTCACCAGCTAGCTTATCAGCTACTAGCAAGCTTATCAATCAACAGCTAGCTTATCAGCTATTCGCTAGCTTATCAGCTACCAGCAAGCTTATAAGCTACGCTTGCCAAACATAGCCTAAAGCTTCCTTATTTCTCTAATGATTATCTCAATGGAATTATTCTTTTCTTTTCCTTCAAGAAAAGAATATTCCTTATTCCATTTAACTGGATAATTAATCAACTTAATTAATTATTTTAATCTGTTTATATATTTATTTACTGAATAAATATATAACCCATATAATTAATTAATAACCCTTTAACTTTGGGATTTCTCACTGAAATTACCCAACTGATTTATAATTAACTATTATAAATTCAATCTCTCCAAACTGGGATTATTTACTTGTTTGACTTATAGGTCCTCACAGGTGTGACCCTCAAGTGACTTATAACATTGGATGTGTAATCACTGGTTTGTCAACTTATGCACATAATTACTAACAGATATTTCTCAAACTCTTTGTAACAATAAATGATTACCAATACATGAAAATGAACCACTTATTGGTCCCACTAAACCAAAAGCAGAAAGATTGTTTTCTTGTTTTTTGTTTCTTTTCTTTTGCTGTCTTATGGTTTTTTTACGTTCATGAACTTGATTTTCTGTTCATGGTTTTTCTTATATCTCATGATATTTAATGTTACCAAAGAGAAAAAAAAAATCCATATTTTGATTTAGCATTTGTTCCTACAAATCCAATTTTTTATTTGTAGAGCTCATCTGCAAATTTAAGTTTTATTCAAAGGAACAAGAAAGAAGGATGTTTAGATTTGAGTTTTCTCTTCATTTCTTTGATTATTTTTTAAGTTTTTTTCTTGATTTCTTTCTACATACCAAAATCAAAATTTAAACGTGTTGACAACGCCATGAAATATGTCACTGAGTTTGTGGGAGATTAGTTGATCATATATGTGTTTCTTCAGCAGACATTGATGGACAAAACCCTGACCATGCTAAACAAATCTTGATCCAAAACCCTTTATTTCTGTACCGGTACGCATCATTCTGTTGGATTAATTGGGTTGTGTCTATGGGTCAGTGGGTCACGGTTCTGTTGCATACGGGTGTTTTAGTTTGTTTATTTTAAATTAATTATGATTTAGTAAATTTGTTGACCAAGTCTATGAAACAAGTTGATGTTTGAGTGATTCAAACTAGGAGCTAGCACATGGGTAGTCTTTTACTTGGTTATCTTCTCCTAATTTGTACATAGATAGGTAGTGACTAGTGAGATAGTGGTTGCTTATTATTTGGAGATTTATTTTGCTTGTTTTATGTTTGTGATATCGTATATATATGTACTTTGTTTATTGAATATTAGTCGAAGATAAAAAGTCTGTATGCTTCTCCTCGTTTACATATCTTGCTACTCAAAGGTTTACATTCACATGTATTATTGAATTAATACAATGAGTTTAGTGACTGGTGTTTAAAATTTTATTGATTCCACCACACTAATGATTGATTTCTCTAACTATTTATGTTGAACTTTTCGTTCTTTTTTATGAACACAAAGTGTTTGATAAAAGTTCTTAATGAGAAAAAAGAAAATCTTAAAAGTTTTTTAGTTTAAGCTACTATGAAACCATCTTTATTTACTTGATTCTGTTCATTTGCTTGATCTTTGAGTTTGTTGTGATTTTATAGTTGATCTGAACTTTTTGTTCATGATTTAGCATCTATGTTGGACAATATTCTCTCTTCCTACATACTTGATCTCTAACTTACTACCTTGGATGTTTTTTTTGTTAAGCTATTTTTTTGGTGTAATATTTATTTGTACACTTTGAGACTTGAGAGTTATAAATATTCAAATGTGTTAATTTGTGTATGATGGTTTTTAAGTTTGAGACAGGTTTAGAAATGCTGAAAAAGAATGAAAGAGCCGTCAAGGTTTTGTTTGTTATTAATCGACACAACATATGAAGGTTTTGTTTGTTATTAATCGACACAACATACGAAGGTTTAGAGCATCTTCAATTGTCCGGAAAATTCAATTTTTTGGCAGAGAGATGAGTCCAATCGCCCAATAAACGGGAAAAGAAATGGAGGTCACTACTATTGTTCGCCATATTTTCAAGGCAAATTGTTGAACGCCAAATGGTGGGGGCCACCACTATTCAATTAAAACATTCATTTTTATTAAATAAATATACATAACTATTCTATTACTATAGTATATATATATAGAGTCAAGTTCATTTAGAAACCAAAAAAAAGAGTAAAAACCGTAGAAACTCATGGTTTCATAGCTTAAATCAACAAAAACTTTCGTAGAGTTGCTTAATATGATGCAAATGTTTCATATAATTCATTTTTTGATGTTCTTTTTTGTAAAAATAACAAGGTTTCATAGGATTAAAGAAAATACATAGAACAGTTTCATAAGCATAGAAAAATGTATGAAACTTTTTCATTTTTATATAAAAAACACCAAAATATGAAACAATAAGAGTAAAAATAAATTATATGAAACATTTGTATCATAATAAATAACTTTACGAAGATTTTTCGTTGATTTAAACCAAAAAACCATCGGTTTGTAAGTTTTTACTCTTTTTTTGGTTTCTAAATGAACTTCCCTCTATATATATAGTATACAACTATTCTATTACTGCAATACATTAAGTTATATAATATAAATTATATACATTTAATTATTCAATTATTTTATTTGTATGTGGTATAATTAAAATTTTGTTTTTAACATATCTTCAATTTATAAATTAATTAGTAATTACTTATTGCTATGTATTTATAAAATTATAGTAATTGTTATTAAAAATAGTTAATGGTAAATAAGATATATTACTTAAATATAGGGTTTAAAAATTTGGTGTTTTTTAGAGGATGGTTGGAGTTGAGTTATTGGTTAGTGTTGATGGGCCAATCAAATTTGGTATTTATTGATGGTAAATTTGGTGTTATGGTTGGAGATGCTCTTCGAAAAATTTTGGTGGTAATGGATAAACACCTCGAAGATCTCATTCTTCTTATATTTGGTTTCTCTCGATCATATGTTGCTCCTGGCAGGGGCGGATGCAAGTAGTAAAAGGAGGGGGGATGGGACCCAGTCAAAAGTCAAAATTTTTTTTTACCAGGTTAAAAAAATAGTTTTTTTTTACAATAAATACCATTAGTCCCCCCAGTAAAAAATCTGAAGGCCCCCACGTTCTTTTGCATTCATTCTCGATTTCCCCCCAATGTCCAAGTTCCATGAATTTCTGGTGTTATCTCCGGCAACAACACTCTTCTCCGGCGGCAGCAACATGACTACATCGCACTTCGATTATAACAACTAATCTGTTAGCTAGGGTTTTGTTCTCTGCTTCTCTCTGAACAACATCTCTGCTACCCTACATCTACTTGAATTGCTTAGTTAAACTTGATAGCAGGTCAGCAACAATAGTTTAAAAACTTATAATTAAGTTTTGCTATTCAAAATTTTGCTTTAATATCTGAATAGATGCTTTTCAAATTTATGTTTTTTGCTTCAATTTCTGCTTTTATGCTTCCACTTCTGGGTTTCGTTCTCTGCAAGTTTGCTTTAATTTCAAACTAGAAGGCCCATCTGCTTCAAGCCTTCAATTTATGCTTTTTGTTTACAAAATAAAAAGTAGAATATACACAAAACAAATTGCTTCCCTTGGCTTGTTTTGTTGAATATTTTTTTTTTTTTTTTTGCTTTTCATATTAAACATTGGAAATGAGGATTGCTGAACGGGCAACCTTTATGCTTGCTTTTTAAATAAAAAGGTGAAACATAGAGGTTAAAAAATTGGGTTTTGGGTTTTGGTTTTTGATTTTTTTGTGTGTTGCAACTTGCAAATAGCATTATTTAAAAAACCTGTTATTGGGGTTTTGGTCATAGAGGTTAAAAAAATTGAGGCCCTAGTTAACCTTAGTTAATGCTTTATATATTTTTATTTGAAATCAATCAAATAATCAAAAAGTAACGTTTAAAATCAACAAAAAAATTGACAAAGTTTTTGAAGTAAATGAAAAAAAAGCTTAGAAATCTCTTAAAATCAACCAAAAAAACTATAAAAACCCTTAAAATGTGTAATTAGGTTAAAAAAAATGTCGGACGACTTTGCAAAGTTTTATTCTAACTCTCAAAGGTGCCCCCACTAAAAATATTTCCTGGATCCGCCACTGGCTCCTGGTAAGAACGGATTTAATTTATTGTGGGCAAATCTGGAAGCATTCGTCTATTTTTGTATTAAGGTTTTAGCATGCATAGGTATTGTTCAATCTTATTCAGTGGCGGACCCAGGATTTTTGTTGAGTGGGTGTACAATTTAAATTAAAAAAAATGTCTACAAAGTCGTTTGATGTGTTTTTAGCTAAATTCCTTTGTTGAGAGATTTTCTAAATTTTTTAACAGATTCCAATAGATATTTTAAGTTTTTTAGTTATTTCGAAGGATTTTTTTAGTAATTTTGATTGAATTCAAGGAAAATTTTCAAATTTTTAGTTGATTTTTGAAGAAATTAATGTTAGAGTTTATTATAGCCCATAGGCCTTCGGCCCTTTACTCGTAGTCTAGGGTTAGGGTTTCTCTTATTATACATAGCCTAGGGTTTTCTCGTATATTCCTTATAACACACATATTCTCTATCAATATACAACCTTAATCTTTGGCTTCTCCCTCGTGTATTACCAGATTCTAACATGGTATCAGAGCTTTATGCTCTCTATTTCGTTGTCTTCTCTAAACGCCATCACAGTCGCCGTTGCCATCACCTAACGCCGCTGCCGGCGATGTGGTGGTAGCGGCGGCTTTTTCAAGTTCAACCTCAGTCGTCGCCGTACTAAATCCACTTTCAAAACATCTGTTGATCTACAATCAATCACCACCGGAGTTCTCGTACCCGGTTTTCATACACCGCCATCACCACTGTCGCTCCTATCTGAGCCAACAGCCGCTGCCACCATCATCGTCTCTCAATCAGCCTCTCTACCAGCCGATGCCGACGCTCACTCCATTGCAACCGTTCACCACCATCATCTCTGAGTGGCGGTGAGTCGCCACCGTCGTTGCTTTCTCTAAACCAATCATAGCCGCCATCGCCAACCACAGCCGTATCACCATCATCTCAACATCACCGTCAAACGTTGTTGCCACAACCGTTGCTGCGGCCATCTCGCCGCCGTATCGCCACCACCGTGTTCCCTACACCCACCTTTCGGTCACATCTCAACAACCGTCACCATAGCCGATTCTCAGATCTACTCGATCTGAATCTCAGATCTGCACCTCCGGTGTCGTCGTCCGCCTCTTGAAAACCACTGCCATCCTCGATTGCTTCTCATAACCGTCGCCTTCATCATCACTACTGCTTCATCAAACAACCTCGCTAACAACGAACCTCACTCATCCGCTGCATCTTCCCGGACGTTTTCATGATCTTGTTTCCAAACTCAATCTAGGACATTCTTCCCCGATTGAGTTTGAGGGTGTTAGAGTTTATTATAGCCCATGGTCCTTCGGCCCTTTACTCGTAGTCTAGGGTTAGGGTTTCTTTTATTATATATAGCCTAGGGTTTTCTCATATATTCCTTATCACACACATATTCTCTATCAATATACAACTTTAATCTTTGGCTTCTCCCTCATGTGTTACCAGATTCTAACAATTAAAATGAAACTATGACAATTTATTAAATAGAAAACATAAACCATCACAGATAATATTTTAAAAATACAAAGCTAATGAAAGAATGAAATATTTCTGATGATTAACAGAAGTCTGATGATTAACAAAAGCGAGAATAAAAATAATAGACACCACTAATTATGCCACTAATCATGCTAATTATGCCACTAATTATGCTTGTAATTATAGGATTGTAATTATGCCACTAAAGATCCTCCCACCTATCTCTCTTATTTTCTTTTCCGAAAACCTCCAAACCCTTGCCGCCTCTTCTTCTTCTTCGTCAACAACCACGTTCTAACGTTCCTTTTCAATGGCCGATCACAAGTTGCACCCTGCTGTCACAGTTTCCAACATCCGAACCTTCGTCCCTATCACCTTAGACAATGAAGCCGCCGATTATAACACATGGTCGGAACTTTTTCGAATCCATTGTACGGCGTTTCTTGTGGCTGACCACCTTGAGCCTCGTCGTCCTTCACCCACTGCTACCCCGTCTACCGATAAGGAAAAGCAATCGGCTTCCCCTCATGCCGATTCGTGGGAACGTCTTGATGCCATAGTTCTCCAATGGATCTATGGCACAATCTCCACCGGCCTTCTAAAAACTGTAATAAAAAAGAGCACCACCGCATATGATGCTTGGAAAGCCATCGAGAATCTCTTCCAAGACAATAAAGCCACCCGAGCCCTCTTTCTCAAACAAAAATTCGCAAACACTCGTCTTGAAAATTTTTCTTCCATGCATGCTTATTGTCAAGAGATTAAGGTTTTGGCCGATCAATTGAATAATGTTGATGCCCCGGTTGACGAACAAGATCTCGTTTTGCAGACCATAGCCGGTCTCACCGAACAATACGAAACCGTAGGCACCATACTCCAAAACACCAAACCTTTGCCCTCGTTCTTTGAGGTCCGTTCCCAGTTATGCATGAATGAAACTACAAAAGCTAACCAAGCCCTCCACTCTTCCCAACAAGCCGCAACCGCTCTACACGTCCAAAGCCAAACCCGCTCCTTTTCGGCCAATCCTAACACCACCGCTTCTCAAACCACATCCGACACTACCCGCGGCCGAGGCCGTTCACGTGGACGCGGTAGAGGCCGTTCATCGACTTCTCAGCCGACCCGTTCCAGGGGGCAGCCCAATTATCCGGCCCAATCCCAACACCCCTACATAATATTTCCCAACAATTGGGCCACTACCCAATGGGCCTCTCTTCTCAACAATACCTACAGCCCACAATCCAACCAAATACCACCATGCCCTTACCCATCAACCCCTCGGCCGAATGGTTCACATGGCATTCTGGGTCCACGGCCTGCACAGGCCCACATGGCTACTTACAGCCCGACACCGACCGATATTGCACAAGCACTCTATACTCTCTCTATGAGTCAGCCTTCTGACCCAGTTGCTTACATGGACACCGGCGCCTCTGGCCACATGGAGCAACCAGGTATGACTTCCCCGTTTATTTTTAATACTTGCACTAATAAGCAAATAATTGTTGGCAACGGCACAACCATTCCCGTAATTGGACAAGGCAACAAAACATTACCACCGCCTTTTCCGCCTTTAAAACTAAACAATATCCTTTATGTTCCTAACCTCATCAAAAACCTCATCTCTGTTCGTCGCCTAACGACCGACAATTTACTTTCCATTGAATTTGACCCGTTTGGTTTTCTTGTAAAGGATCTCAAGACCAAGGAACCTATCCTACGATGCAATAGCTCGGGAGACCTCTACCCTCTGACCACCAACTTCATCAAGCCTCCCTCCAAACCTATTGCTTTAGCTGCTGTTACTCAAGACCGTTGGCATCAACGCCTTGGGCACCCGGGCAAATCTTTATTGCATTCGTTAAAGTCTAGTTCTTTTATCGATTTTAGTAAACCGAACAATACACTTTGTCAATCATGTGTTTTTGGCAAAAGTGTTAAACTTCCGTTTTATGATTCTATGAATAAAACTCATTTACCTTTTGACATCATTCACAGTGATTTGTGGACCTCCCCGGTTTTAAGCACCGGCGGTCACCGCTACTATATATTGTTTCTTGATGATTTAACGGATTTTCTATGGACTTATCCCCTAACCAATAAATCTCAAGTTTACAATACCTTTACCAACTTCCATAACCATATTCATACACAGTTTGAACGAAAGATTAAACAGTTCCAATGTGATAATGGCACCGAATACACCAACAATAATTTTAAACAGTTTTGTCACATCAATGGAATGCATTTTCGTTTCTCCTGTCCCCACACCTCCTCCCAGAATGGCAAAGCCGAGAGAAAAATACGAACCATCAATAACATGATTCGTACCCTTTTATCTCAAGCCTCTTTACCTCCCTCCTTTTGGCATCATGCCCTTGAAACCGCCACCTACCTCCTAAACATTCTCCCTAAGAAAACCCACAACTTCTTATCCCCCTCTACCCTTCTATACAATGTCCTCCCAACCTACACACATCTTCGCGTGTTTGGTTGCCTATGCTATCCCACCACCCCCTCCACCACCATAAATAAACTCACCAACCGCTCCAAACCTTGTGTCTTTCTTGGTTACCCTTCCAACCATCGCGGATATAAATGTTTTGACATCTCTAATAATCAAATCTTTATATCTCGTCATGTCCAGTTTGAGGAATCCATTTATCCATTCTCCATACAACACTCCAATACCACCCTAGACTACACCTTTCTTTCCCCTCCATTTAACCCTCTGTTGTGGGATAATGTCCGCTCATCAAAACCTACTGCCCCACCTAATGCCCCACATCCCACTTCCCTCGGCCCAACTCCAACCGGCCCAACCGCATCACACCAACCTTCACCATCTCCTCACCAACCATCACGTACAGCTTCCCTCGGCCCAACTCCTGCCCCTTTATCCCAAACCCTTTCTCCAACCCATTCTCCACCTTCTCCCCACCCTTCGGACCCAGCACCGAACACTCACACTCCACCTCAACCGTCACCTCAACCCACCCCTCCTCACTCGGTTCCACAACAACCGCCCCGTACCATGCGCACTAGAGCAATGGACGGTATCACCAAACCCAAACAACTATTCAACCTTAACACTACTTCCATTGTTCCAATCCCGAAAACTCCCCACCTTGCCTTGTCCACACCAGAATGGTACGATGCCATGCAAAATGAATTTAGTGCACTTATTAAAAATGAGACTTGGGAACTAGTACCACGTTGCTCGGACATGAATATTATTCGTAGTATGTGGCTCTTTAAGCACAAATTTCGTTCTGATGGCTCTTTAGAACGTTACAAAGCAAGGTTGGTATGTGATGGTCGTAGTCAACAGGTGGGGGTTGACTGTGGTGACACTTTCAGTCCGGTGGTAAAACCAACCACTATACGGACGGTTCTCACTCTGGCTCTCTCTAAATCATGGCCCATACACCAATTAGATGTTACAAATGCATTTTTACATGGCCACTTGCAGGAGACCGTTTACATGCACCAACCAATGGGATTTCGCCATCGGGACTACCCTGATCATGTTTGCCGCCTCAAGAAGTCTCTCTACGGCCTCAAACAGGCACCCAGGGCATGGTATCAACGGTTCACTGATTTTGTTCTTCAGCATGGATTTACTCAGTGCAAAACGGATAATTCCTTATTTATTTATCACCACGGTCATGATGTCGCCTATCTTCTAATCTATGTGGACGACATCATACTCACCACCTCATCTGACCAACTCCGTCAACAGCTCATGACCATTCTTGCAGGTGAATTTTCTATGAAGGATTTGGGACCCTTATCCTATTTTTTAGGCATCTCAGTCACTAGAACGGGTGACACGCTTTTCCTGTCACAACATTCATATGCCAAAGACATCATTCATCGCGCAGGTATGGACTCATGCAAACCTGCAGCAACCCCGGTAGACACCTAGAGTAAATTGGCTAGTGAACCGGATTCATCATTTGATGATCCTACCACTTATAGAAGCCTTACAGGTGCATTACAGTACCTAACCTTCACAAGACCCGACATAGCATACGCCGTTCAGCAAATATGTATGCACATGCACTCTCCTTGCATGGCTCACTGGAACGCTCTTAAGCGTATCCTTAGGTACTTACAAGGCACTGCTGACTATGGTCTTCATCTCCGCTATTCTTCGGCACTATCCATTCGTGCCTACACAGATGCTGATTGGGCAGGTTGCCCTGATACTCGTCGCTCTACATCCGGATACTGTGTCTATCTCGGCGACAACCTGATTTCATGGTCCTCTAAGAGACAATCCACCATTTCCCGTTCTAGTGCAGAGGCCGAATACCGTGGAGTTGCCAACGTAGTTGCAGAAATATGTTGGTTGCGAAATCTTCTTCTTGAGCTACATCGTCCTTTGACCAAAGCTTCCTTAGTCTACTGTGACAATGTCAGCGCCATTTACTTATCGGGCAACCCAGTCCAGCATCAACGAACCAAGCACATCGAGCTCGACATTCACTTCGTCAGGGAGCACGTTCAAAAAGGCCTGGTTCGTATCCTTCACATGCCTTCCCGCTTTCAGATTGCCGACATCTTCACTAAGGGTCTTCCTCGGGTTCTATTCGATGATTTTCGATCCAGTCTAAGCATACGTTCGCCTCCCGCTTCGACTGCGGGGGTGTAATAGACACCACTAATTATGCCACTAATCATGCTAATTATGCCACTAATTATGCTTGTAATTATAGGATTGTAATTAGTATTTATTGTATTAATTATCTCCAAAATAGGAGACCTCTTTGTACCACTATATATTGATTATTGTGAATGAAAGAAAGCAAGGGATTATCACATATTCTTACAAAAAATTCGTTATATAATTGTCTAAAATAAAGTTTTCACTTATTTGTTTTCTAAAAAAAATAAAAAAAAGTCATTGTTTTAATATATTTTATTAAAATTCCAGTTTAACTCCTCAAGTTTTAAACATTTCAAAACACCCTTTTTATTTTAAATCCTTTAAAACAAAGTCAAAGTCAAAGATGAAAAAGAAGAAGAGAAAGATGCAGCAAGGATGTATTGCAAAAGAGGCGCCTTCCTACCATGACATTAACCATCTCGCCAGCTTCTGTTTATTGAAACAAATTCGTTTTTTCCATATATTTAGTGGCACATTTAAAATAAAGTGGGTGCATCAAGTTAACCGTTTGCATTTTTCTTCTTACACTAATTGATTCAGCTACGGGACCCCTATAAGGTAGACGTAGGCAGGGACGGACCTATGACGGTTTTCAAACGGTGGCACCATACAAGAAGTTTTTGATTGATTTCGAGAGATTTTTTCCTTTCGATTTTTTGGTTGATTTCAATAGACTTTTTTTTGAATTTTTTTTATTGAATCGAAAGAATTTTTCGGGTTATTTGATTGACTACGAAAGAATTTTTTGGTTTTTTTGGTTGATTTCGAGAAATTTTTGGGTTTTTTAGTGATATTTTGGGTTTTTTGGTTGATTTCGACGGAAGTTTTTGGTTTTTTTGTTGATTTCGAATTAAGTTTTTGGTTTTTAGGTGCACATTTTTAAGTTTTGAAAACGATACGGTGGCACCCTCCAAAATAATACGGTTGCACCTTTATAAAATTCAAAAATTTTACCATTCGGCACACATATTAGACGGTGGCCCGTGCCACCACGGCCACCACACTAAGTCCGTCCCTGCACGTAGGTCCATCCCTGATGTTATTCCAGTTGTTTTAAGTTGTATCGCTAGATTGGGGATCTTGAATTGTTTAACATTATAAGATTTTTTTCATTGGAATGCTTAGTGTGGATCCCTTCGATTCTCATATGTCCATGTTTTAAAACATTTAATTTTGAAATATGAGTTCAATGGTAACAGATCTGTTTTGAGTGTCTTATGCAAACCAATTTTTGATGTCAATTTATCATGTTTGACAGTAAACTCATCTGCTTTATGCATCTTGTAGTTGCTTTGGGTTTTTTCAAACATGGGATGTGAAGGCATGGAATTGAGCAAAGACGAGTTGTAATTGGATAGCGGTATCTGAAAACATATCTTGAGGACGACTCTTCTGCTTAGAAACGAAATGTTCCAAATGTTCCTGGAAATTCTTCTAACAAGTAGTTTTTTTGGTTGAATAATTGGGACTGGATGGTCAATTCTAATTTCAAACGTGGGATGTGTTCATTCAAAAAAAAAGTGCCAAAAAATTTAAAGTAATCACACTTTTTTTTTGAGTAAATCTTAGTGCTTGTCATATTTTGTAATTTTAATAGAAATTACAAAATAAAGAGAAAAGAAAAGAATAAAAAGGAAGATTAAGGAAAGAAAAATAAAATTTTCATTTATGTTCTTGAAAGTGAAGGAAGGAAAGAAAACGAGAAAGGAAAGGAAAGATGTAATTTTTACAAGTATATACCTTTTAAAATTATCTCTTTTATAATGAAAGGTTAAATAGTTTTGTAGTTTTAATAATTTTAGTAATTTTTTAAATTAGTTTAAACTTTTTTCTCCATTCCTTTCACTTTCCTCTTATATTTGGAAAGAAATTTAACATTATTTTTTGGGTTTAGTTCACGAAAGTGTATCCAACTTGTCATGAAAAGTTATTGAATGTATTATACTTCCATTTTTACCATTTGGCGTATCAAACTATCAAAACCTACCATTTAATGTATTTTGTGACAAGTTGGATACACTTTCATTACAAGTTGGATACATCAAAATGATAAGTTTTGATAAAGTTGGATACATACAATGACCAATTCTTTAACTTTGATATGTCAAATGGTAAAAATGGAAGTACAATACATACAATAACTTTTCGTGACAAGTTGAATACACTTTCGTGAAGTAAACCCTTATTTTTTCCACTTCCTTTCCTTTTTTTGCTAAAAAAGTTTCAATAACATGAATATTTTTTTACCTTATTTCGTTTTTCATTCCTTTTCTTTCATTTCATTCCTTTTCTTTAACATTTATTTTCTGTTTTCTAATTAGTAGATGCATTAATGTTGTACTACAAGTTTTCTATCATTTTAAAAGATAGCTTTACATCCCAACCCATCCAATTGTGCGGATATATTCCTAGTATGAATTATATAGAAGCTGGAATGGTCCATAAGAATTTATCACTAGCATCATCCCGTAAACATAAGCACTTGATTATAAAACTTTTATAACAAAGATAATTGTTTTTCAAATTATTTTATTTTAACTTATTAACTTATTTAAAATAACGTATTACAGTACTTTTATTATTTTGTATGTAAAAACACCTTTAAAACCCGGTTTTAGATTCCATGTATTTTTACTAGAAGATTCCTATCGCACCTCCTTATAGCTTCTTTTTAATAATATAAACTAGTTATTTAAAAGGCCGGGCTTCGCGCCGGGTTATAAACTGTGATAGATTTTATCATTTATATGAAACATAAAGTTTGTACGTGTGTTGTCATACGAAAAGTTTAATAAAATAAATAAAAAGATTTAATAAATCAATAAATAAAATTAATTTTAGGAGATTTTAACCTAAAACTTTGGAAAAAAAATATCATGTACTTATCTATAGTTAAATGAAATTATTTGATTATTTTTTTTAATTAAAATTATAATAGTTTATAATTAACCCAATAAAACAAAATGTCATAATAAAATAAATAAATAAAGTAAACAGTAACGAAGTGTGAGTTATGTAATTTGAGAATAGAAAATATAAAGATGATCTACTATAAAGACCAAATATGTAATTTAATCAAAAAAAATTTGGATGAGTTAATCACGCAAATTAACAAACTTGGTTGGAAGGATGAAAATTGAATGAAAAAAAAATCATTGGAATGAAAAAAAAGTTTATAAAAATCAAGGATTAAAAGTATTATATATATAAAACTACATGGACTAAAATTGTACATAGCTCTAAGATCAGTGTAATGAAAAAAAAAGTTTATAAAAGTCAAGGATTAAAAGTATTACATATACCAAACTATAGGGATTGAAGTTGTACATACTTATAAAATTACTGTTCATAACTTTCTGTAAATTGTTATGTATTATAACTAGGCATGTGCCCGCGCAATGCGGCGGGATGCAAAATTTGTCTACTTTTAATTAAAAGATACGTGAAATCCGTCAAACAATGACACGTAAACTTGGTGAGGCTGATTATTTTGTTACTAAAGGGTCGTTTACTTAACCACTTAAAGCGGTAAAAGCTTATCAGTAACATTGAAACTATCACCTACTACATCAGATAATATTTTAGTTTCTCTAAATGGTATCGTATGCAACAATTTTTTCGGTAAGCGCTTACCGGGTAAGATTTGTAAATCTCACCAGGTAAACTTCTAGTCCTTCTCATATTCATCTCGTAAGATAAATTGACCTGATAAGCATTTACCAGGTAAGCATCAAGTAAACGGCAAGGTGATCGTCAAAAACTTGTTAAGTCAAAAAACTAACCCCAGGCTTCATCTTTGCCGTAGTAGGGCTTCTCTAATCTTTCAATTACGATACTTTTTACACGAAGTGTATGCCAAATAAATTGAAATTAAACAATTAAAACTGATGCAAATTTGTTACTTGGATGTTAAAGATCAAAGGTTGCAAATATATCTAAACAAAAGGTAAGATATTTCCCCGCCCAGATGATCAATTGTGATTTAAGATCAGTTTACAAAACGTTACTCGATAATTACTTACAAGTTCACTATCTTATTGTGAGTGCAAACAGGACCATCAACAGCCTCCCAAACGCAGTTCGGAACTGAAAATCAAACCTCAAACACAGCAGCCTCATCAGATTCCAAGAATCCAGTCGTCGTGCTTATAGGACTGCCTGCGACTAATTTGAAACAAAGTCGCTAATTGGACCAATTCAGCGTCCTCATGAGCCAGAAGTTGTGACGACGAAACTGCTTCACAGGCCTGTAATCTCAGTTGTACAACTACGGACAATGCCTATTCCGGTATCTTTGGCAAACGACTTGAAATTCATGACAGGAATCAACGAATAATTAAGCGATACGATCAATCTTGATATCGCAGCCTGATGAGGTCTACCTTTTGTTATCGTTGCTTATCCACCCGTCCCCGATAGCCACGAGCACCAGTCCAAGCTACCGCCATTCTTTTCTCACATATGGTCCCAATCCACCCACACCGCACCTTTGTGTTTTTGTTTTTCACCCATTCGAAAAGACAACCTTTTGGAATTCAAAGAAGAGGATACCATTGTTCTAGACTTCAACTTTTTCCATTTTGAAACATCAATTTCATCTAATCATTGTCTGCATAATCCAACAAAAATGAAAAGGCAAGACACATTAATCAAAAACAAAAAGAACATTTCGAAGCAAGCAGCATCAACAATTAAAAAACCAAAATTGGTGCATAAAGAGAAAAAAAATCAAAGAACTAATCATTTGATTCTAATCTTACCATGGTACATAATTTGATTCAAAACACAATAGAAAATATGCATCAAATTTCATAACTAAAATCAAACTTCATTTACATTGAATCCTATTATAATATGTAAATTGATACAAATAATCTCCGATTTCCATAGACATTTCATAGACTCATCAAACAATAATTTACCCGGTATGCTCTTATCGGGTAAGAGTTGTCGATCTCAATTACCGAGTACGAATTTGAAGTGCACTTTTCAATCTTCTTCTCACAAACCAATTTTAATATAAACGGAATCACCCAACAAACTACCCATTAACTTCTAATGAGATTGGTTTGATTGTTTTTACCTCTCCTTTGAAGATGGGTTTGATGTTGGAGGTCCCATTTGGCTATAACACCTCGTCTAAAGCAGCAACAACACCTTAAGAAGCCTTTTTTTTATCGAGTAACCTACATAAACCAAAATGAAGATTCCAAAAAATTAAAGTAACTAAGAAGCCTTGCTTTACATAGTTGTCTGAATATAAAGCTAATGATAGTAACAACAAACAAGATGTGTGACCGACAAATCAACATATAAAACAGTTAGGATGGTGTACCTTGTCATCATATTTCCACAAGGAAGAACCTCTGGAGCAAGCATTCAAGGGTGTTAACTGCAGATTTCTGGACTTGAGTCTCACGTAAAGACTGAGACCATTAGCTTTTGGATTTTAGCCAACATACGAATCATATAAAGTTTAAGACAAACTTCATTTGGAAAAAAAAACTATACACTAAATTGGTTGAACCTTTTAAGGTCTAAAAAAACAGAAGCATTGGAAACATACTTTACCAAGCACCAGGACTCCAAGTTTCTCACCATGGTTTATCTTAGTTCCTCGCTTTCGTCTCAGATATATAAGTTGCATAGGCAGAGCGATCAAGAACTAAATTAACTTGGTTCACTGCATCCATGATATCTGTTCTCAGGAATTTCTTGAGAACCCATCCAATGAACCAATGCATGTCCAGCCTGTAAGTCAGCCCAAATAAAAACATTAAAGATCATACAAAGTGGAAATAGAAGGACAAATATTCAAGTTACCATAGACATTAGCAATGGATGCAGAGTCTTGTGTACTTAATGGCCCTATGCTTTGCCGCCACAAAACATATTCTGAAATTTTGAATCAGGTGAAGAACCAAATACCTGTATTTGGGATGTGAGAGCCTAAATTCTTACCTAAATCACATCAAGCATTAAAAAAACCTGTAAATCGTATTCAAAATAAACCATATATATATTATCAAATCATAATACCTGATGATGCCATTGATTTGAACAGAAGACAGAAATCAGAAATTTTGAATAGTTGAAAATAGAAGACGACAAAGGAGGGGTTGCCAAATCGAGTGAACCGTGGCGTGAAGAGCTGTGTACGTTGAAAACCAATTTCTGTGTGGCCATTGTTTCTGATGATACCTCGATTATAAACCCTAGAATAGAGTCTGGTTATGGATTGTTATAGAATGAAGAAGAGAAAGAGGGTTAATCTTGTACATTTTTAAGACTTTAAAGCTTTAAAAGCTTGCATCAGGTCTCTTGTAAAGGAGATCGTAAGGGACAGCATCATTGAGTTGTACTTTTTAAGACTTTTAAGACTTTAAAGCTTTAAAAGCTTGTACTTAAGACTCTCTTGTAAAGGAGATCGTAAGGGACAGCATCATTGAGTTGTACATAAAAAACTTTTAAGACTTTAAAGCTTTAAAAGCTTGTACTTAAGACTTTAAGACATTTATCAAATTTGGTTTATAAGTAGTAATAGATTCATATCCCTTAAATTCACGTATAACAATTATCAATATCGTTAAAAGGGTATTAATAGAAACTCATTTGACTTCACATACTCCATAGTCGTCGTCCATTGTACCTTTGAAGTCTACTAGCTCAAAGATAACCAATCCCAGAAACCTATTTGCTGCCCCATTTGAGTCCATTTTACCTAAAAGCTTTATACTTTGGAGATAGATAGATAGATAGATAGATCGATCGATCGATCCTGATGGCGGACCAAGTAAGATCTTATCTAGAAAAAGGAAACAGGTTATGTAGCTCTAGGAGTACCCCAATGAAGCCTAGAATTATTAAGGAGGTAGGACAGATTTACTCAAAATGTCATGCCATTTTGGCTGCTGATCGCAGGCGAGATACACCCTTGATCTTGGCTGCACGTTTAGGACTAGCAGGTATGGTGTGGGGTTTTTTAGAATGGGCAAAACAGCCTGGTCTAGACACCACTTTTGGTGGGGGGTTGGTATCGCTTCTTGAGGAGAAGAACTGGCGTGGTAACACAGCTTTACATGTAGCTGCTGCCAATTCTAACTTTGAGGTGGTGAATTTGCTGTTGTTGGATGTGTCGTTGAAGCAATTGATATCGATCAGGAATCACAAAGACCGGACTCCGCTTTCCATGCTGGAAAACCCTAAATTTCATCAAGCGGTACTTGCGTTTTTAGATAGAACAGCAGGCACACCCATGGATCCACAACAAGGTAACATTACAACTGAGTGGTCTAGACATGATCTGTATCTCCTAATTGATGTTCTAGCTAGCTTGTATTTGGTAATTAGCAATACTTGCCTTGCCTCTTAGAAAGAATTAACAAACATAAGTTGTTAGATTTATTTAATCCTTTGGGGGGAAGATCTTGGGTTTGAGGTTTTTTGTTGAAAGGGATTTTTTCTGATTATTAACTACAAGGGATGGTAAAGACACTCCTGCCGACCTGACCCGATAGCCGAATCAAGTTTTACTAGGAATCCCTAAGTTTTATTGATAATAAGATGTAATGTCTTTGTGATAACTCATACAGTTGGCTCATTTTAGCCAGCTTTTTATTTTTTCCTGCAAAAAAGAATATATATATATATATATATATTGAGTTAATCTTTATATTTATTGAAGTAACAACCAAAAAGAATGATGTGGCATCATTAGAATTGATGTATTGGAATGTTGAATTAACGGACTAGTCGATATATAAAGGTTGAATTAACGGACTAGTCGATATATAAAGGTTGAACTGTGGTGTTACTTTTGATAATACCATATCAATAAAGTGATGGTAGATTGAGACAGGGAGTAGGGGATGACTTTAAAGGTCCGGCACTTCCTAAAGAACGTTATGTCCATGCAAAGTGATGTGCCCAACACCACATAATATAAACCCAATATGCATAATGTAAATGTAATTGAAATTAACTTCAATGATGGGAACTTGTAAAAGGAATTACATCATTTGTTTGATTGTTCGATGTTGGAAAAATCTATAATGACCAACACCTAGCTAATTTTGTCTCCAAAATGGTCGTTTGTTGGTCATCATATGGATATAGGAATGGTTGTGAATTTGTGATTAATCGAAGGAAAAAACAACCCTTCAATACATGGTTTCCAAGGTATTGTTGTTTACAATTCGTATGTGTATTTACAGTTACTGACAAATATGATGTATATGAAACTTACAGAATCAATAATCTACCTCGACAACGAGATGGATCCATCGTCATATCTCAGTGGTACAAGCAACTCTTCGTGGCAACATCATCATGGCTTGCGCGAATTGGGTCCAAATAATGACACAATTCTTCATACCTTGGTTAAGGGATGTAATGTGGCGGGCATAAAGGCTAAAATAACAGAAGACTCTTCCTTGATGTACCATCGCAATAATGATGGAGAGGTACCAGCTTTTACGGCTGCAGAAGAGGGACAACTGGATATTCTTCAAATGATGATTAGTTATTTCAAAAGGAAACAAGATGCGATTGAGTCGCTCATGATAAGGACAAAAGGAAATGAAAGTGCATTGCACATTGCGATAGGAAACAATCATGTGGGGGTCGTTTTTTGGCTGATAAAGGAAGTTCCTGAACTTGTACATCATATCAATGAACACAAAGTAAGTCCACTTTATGTTGCTGCTGAGAAAGGACATGCTGAAGTTGTGAAACTAATATTGGACAAGTGTACAATAAAAAATTTTCGTGAACCAGAAGGTGGAACAGCACTACATGCGGCAGCACGCAAAGGTTCAGTAGGTAAAAATATATCACCAAAAGCGAACTTATTTTTTCAACTTATTGAATACACTCTATATATATTATCTATAAGCTTGTTATTTAAAAAAACTACTTCATATTGTGTTTCATTAAGTTTCAGGGTTTTTTTTCGTCTTTTTCCAATTATGACCCTTGTATTTCTATAGTAAATAATTTTCTTACTAGCTAGACAACAACTGTTTTTATGTCTAGAGAGACCATTCTTAGGTCAGATTTTTAAATAGAATCTGGTCCAAACACGACTTGTGAGTTAATTAGAAATTCTTTTAGCTCCAATTTACAAAAAGATCATGCATTTATTAGTCAACATAAATGAAACAAGCAAATTACTTACTCTTCACATTTATTAAAACCCAAGGGCAACTATCATTTCTTTCACTACATCAAAATAGGTCCTTTTTAGGTGTCCTAATTAATATAGTAATATAATACTTCATGAGAATTTAAATTTATAGGACCAAATTAAGACAATGTTTATATGACTTTTATCTAAAGACAATACAAGAATTGAAGAAGTTGTTAGGATGAAGTGAGGCGACTTAACAAGTTCTATCGACAAAATTGGACCACCTAACAACAATTATAAAATAAACCGTCCTATTAACCTTTCATATATAGGTCCATTATAAAAGTGTCATATGAAAAAGACTAATAGAACAATTTACTTTCTGTGTTCTATTAGGTTGCACGGCTTCATAGGGAGTTCTTAGGTTGTCTAAATTCTAGACGATATCTTTCCTATTATAGGATTATGTTTCTCTTTGTAATTAGTAGCGAAATCCACGTAACTACCATTTCTATATTCTTGATCCTTGTTTATATAGATATGAATACAGAGCTCTAGGGAAAGAGGGTGTTACCATTGTTTTAATGGTATTAGAGCCTTAGGGTGCGTTTGGTTGTGGAAAATGGAAGTTTAGAAAACGCGTTTGGTTCATTCATTTTTCAAAGGTTTTCCAAGAAAATGAAAATTTTCTGTTTTCTAACTTCCATGTAAATTAGAAAACTGTTTTTAGTAGTTTTCCAAAAAATTTTAAATGCGTTTTCTAATTTTCTAAAATGAAAAATGAAAACTCGACCATTTCAACCAAATGCATTTTCTAAAATTTTCAATGAAAAACAAAAAATGAAAACTCGACTCCATTTTTTGAAAATGTTTTCTAAGAAAAAGAGAACAATTTTCCACAACCAAAACGTGTCGGATTTTTTTCATCACCCTTTCTTATCCTCTTGTTTCCGGCTCTCTATATCCAGTGTTAAACATCTCTAACATCTGCAATTTAGCCCCCCTCATTCTTGATGTGGAAGAGGTGTAGTTGGGCAGCTTTGTTTCACAACACTGCCCATGTACTTACTTATTAGATCATATTGATGCTAAGATCTCGTGCCCATCTGGTGTTGATGACAACTTGTTAATTCGTCTTGACGCGCCATAGTTCTTTTATGGCTTTATGGTATTATCTCCACCGATCTTCTTGAATTGCATTGCCCTTTCCGTAAGGCCACAATTTTCTGTTATGAAAGCATTAGTGCAGTCTGTCTCATAATCGCGTGCCACATCAATGAACAAAACACGTGGAGATGGATATTCACTTTGTTCTTGAGACTATTCCTTGGTCATGTTCGTGTTCTCCACGTGCCTTACACTTATCAATATGTAGACAACTTTGCCAAAGGACTTTCTCAACCACTTCTCATGGATTTTTACCCCGGCTTGAGCATCTGTCCTCCTCCCGTTCTGACTGTGAAGGAGTGTCAGACAATGTCATTACCTATTACGGTGCTTAGCTGTAATTAGCTGTGTAATCCCTATCATTTCTATATTTGTGATTCTTAGATATATAGAGATGAGTACAGAGCCTTAGGCTAAGGGAGTTTGTCATTGTTTTCACTAACATCATCTTAAAAATTCTTTTTGACACCTTTAGATAGAACAACGATTTTGTATCGTACAAACTTAAATTCCAAACCACAAGAGTGGTGGCTTACCGGCAAAAGTCCTAGGGGGATGTGGTGGAATATCCCATCTACCCCAGGTTCGAGTCCACGTGCTAGCATTCTGTGGCCAAGCTTAGTCTCAGACAACTGAAGATTTAATTTCCAAATTGCCAAGGATGTAGTCCAGGCGAAGCCTAGATGAACCTTTAAGGGAAAAACTTAAATTCTATCGAGTATTCTATTTGGATGCATGTGTTTTCTAAGACCCATTTTGTTGTGGTGTTCAAAAACTAGCACTTAAACTTTCTGATGTCCTTCCATCACCATATTACAAACTTCCTAGCATCCTTGTAATATTTTGTAAATAATTGATCTATGTTGGATTTGTTGCAGAGTGCATACAATATTTGTTAAGGTCAAATGCTGGTCTACTTCACGAGCGAGATAACATGGAATTGATGCCACTTGATGTGGCTGCGATTAACGGTCATGTATTGGCAGCAAAAGCATTACTAGATCACGATCCCTCAATAGGATATGAAATAAGTGAGAGTAGGAATAAAGATGTTTCAACAATTCACATTGCAGCTAAGAAAGACCACCGTGAAATATTGGAATATCTTATATCCAAATGTCCTGGATGCATAGATGTTACTAATCACGAAGGAAAGAATATTCTTCATGTTGCTATCGAGAGTTGCAGTATCAAAGTAATAGAATTCATTTTTCAACAAAAGTCACTCACTGAACTTATCAATCAAAAAGACAAGCAAGGCAATACTCCTATTCACTTGCTTGTGGATAAGGCTTTTGACATGAAGCAGGCTTGCAACTTTGATATAACGAAAATCCTCATGGATCCTAGGGTCGACCTTCAGGCCATCAACAACAGATCTCAAACACCAATAGACATGGCATCTTCAGAAGAACAAAGGATGGGTTTGTCTGAGGTACGACTTCTTTTTTTGCTTTTAAGAAACAATCTAGAAAACTATTATCTAGATATTTACAAGAAAGAATCTGGAGACATCAAGTAGATTCTATTATTAGGCTCTACGTCCTTTTATAATGGGACTTCTCTATATATCGAAATCTTCCACAATGGTCACTAGCCTTCTTGAGTGGAGTCGAGGTTCTGGATTTGGATTAACCTTTGGGATATAAGTCCCATGTTTGGTGGGTTGTCACATTCTCCCCCACCTAAACTCACGACATCCTCATCTTGCCATCCTCATGATACCTCTTCATCTTGTCCTTGAATGGACGCAAATTGCTTCACTATCGTGCATGTTTTGCCACTTGTAGGATGAAGAAAGTTATCACCAGCTAGATTTTGATATAAATTAACAAAATATGCAGGCCATCTCTAAAGGGCCTCCAGAATGGAAGATCAATGAAGATGCACAAAAGCAACTTAAGATGATGGACCAAATTGTTTTGGTGGATGCTCTTATAGCAACAGCATCTTTTGCAGCTGGTTTTACGGTACCAGGTGGTTTTGATGGTAATGAAGGCTCAAAACAAGGCATGCCCATTCTACTGCAACAATCCGCATACAAAGCATTTGTTGTTGCAAATACGTTAGCCTTCGCGTTTTCTGCCTCTGTTTTCTTTGAAAACATCAGGTTGTTATTCAGTCCTTACGCTCGGAATAGAAGTTATGTGGATGACGTGAATCACGTCAATGGAAGAGTTTTTGCTATGAATATACTTACAGGATTGGCCATGGTCTCGATGGTGATTGCCTTCATCACAGGTACATACGTTGTGCTAACACCATCCCATGGTTTTGCGATTTTCATTTGCTCCATGTGCATATTTATTGTTGTAATTGTGTGTATATTTGCTGCTAGAATTGGTGATTCAGTATACAGAATGTGGTACCCATATACTTAGGAAAAATTCATTCATAGGCTGTTAATTGTTGTAAAAGTTCTTAAATGAAGAGTATATGTTTAGCTCTTTTCTATAGAAGAATGTACCCTCGGAAACTCAATTTTTTTACGGATTGTGAGAACGTTGAGCCTGGTGAGTATTCTATAAAGCGCCTATACATTGAAGGTTTTGCTTTTACAACATATAAGGTGGTATTCTATAAAGCGCCTATACATTGAAGGTTTTGCTTTTACAAAGTGGATTGAAACTACATGTAAGCAGTACTATAAAAACATGCAAATTAGGCCCTTTGATTATCGTATCATTTGACACAAAAGATTAGTTTAAGATAGCTTTCACTGAATTTCGTCTTTTTCACACTTTTGGTGTAGGTTTGGAAGCATTAGTTAGTGTGGTTTGACACACAAACACACACACACACACACACACACATATATACAAAATTCATAAGTTATAATCTAAACACACAAACACACCCTCACACACCTTTTAATTTTCACCTTCGTCCATCTACCCTCATTTACTATCGATTGGTTATCGATTATGTTTTTCTACTTACATATGATTTGGAGAGAGTGTCAATCTAGACATATCAAAACATCTGTACCGCTAAAGTTCATTAACAACGACGAACCCAAGTCTTGGTATAATTCTTTAATGAATAAGTAATTTGCCTCACTCACTATTACAAGCAATATACAAATAAATAGGAAAGGAAAATGTACATGAAAGGACCTATGTAACAGCCTATAATAAATACAATAATAAAGAAAGGAATAAGAAGGAACAGACTATAAATGAGGTAAATTAATATCCCCCCGCAAGCGAGACGGTGGCGGACCCAGACGAAGCAAACTGCGGAAAAACTCAAATTGAGATTTAGGAAGACTCTTCGTAAATATTTCTGCCACTTGGAGCTTGGAAGGAATGAATCTAGTGTGTAGTTTCCCTGAAGCAACAAGTTCACGAATGAAATGATAATCCAACTCAATATGCTTGACCCTTTTGTGAGAGATTGGATTTTGAGTGAGGAACAGAGCACTACGATTGTCACATAAAATGGTCGGGCGGTCTGGAGGTAAAGCATTTAATTCTCGTAGAAGGTGTGTTATCCAAATGATTTCTGCTGCCGTATTTGCCATTGCACGATATTCAGATTCACAACTCGACCGGGATACCGTAGGTTGTTTCTTTGCACTCCATGAAACGAGATTACCACCAAAGAATATAGAGTATCCATACGTGGAGCGTTGTGTCTCAAGACATCTTGCCCAATCAGCATCAGAAAAACCAAGAATTGATGTCTTAGAAGGTTTACTAAATGTAAGACCAAAATCCAAAGTTCCTTTAACATATCGAAGAATACGTTTGACTTCTTGAAAGTGATGCACCGTTGGCGTATGAAGGAATTGGCTCACCTGGTTAACAACATATGAAATATCAGGTCTTGTAATGGTCAAGTATTAATACTTGGCATCGGTACTTGTATCTGGTATAACACGACGCACCATAGTGCCATCGGCATGTGTCCTTTTCAGGCACTTTATGGTTGGCCCCCGCTTACTCTTTCGTCTTATATCGCTGGTTCATCCCCTGTGGTGTCCATAGATGAGGCACTTTATGGTTGGCCCCCGCTTACTCTTTCGTCTTATATTGCCGATGGGCAGTTAATAGGCCAGCTAAAGGCTACCTTGGATCGATGGAGAACGCATGATGACATAAGCCAACAAGCACAGGCTGGATAAGTCCTTTACAGTGGGTGACTGGGTTTATCTGATACTACACATTTATCGTCAGACAACAGTTGAAGCTCGAGCATCTAACAAACTAGCCCGACGGTTCTTCGAGACCTTTAAGATATTGGACCGCGTTGGTCAGGTAGCGTACCGCTTAGAATTACCTCCTAGGAGTCGAGTTCACCCGGTTTTCCACATGTCATATCCTAAATTTTGGGGTAGCACTCTGGCCGATCCAACAATGAAAAACTTCATCGCGGCTTTGAGGACAAGGCCGCAATTTGACCGAGGGGTAATGATAGCAGATAGGGAGTTGGACCAGATAATCTGGAACGACAGAAGAGGAACTAGGTCCAACCCATGTGTTGTCGAGAGTAAGGAAGAAGTCAAGATGGATGTTCAGAGTCCTTTGGACAATTCAGTAACCGTTTCTTACTTTTCAGCTTATTCCTAAGCGTGCTTTTGCACGAATGTGTCTAGTAAGTAATGGAGTCATGTTAGCTAATTTTCTGCCGTTTTCAACTTTCTTTTGCCAAACAACTAACAAACATGTAGCCTCCGGTCATGCCATATCAAACACTGATATGCAACATATGATGCTCATCCGTTAACACTGGTCTTACGATCCCACGATAACTGTTTTCACAACCACATTCAAAGAACTACAGAAGGATGATTTCTATTCCAACCTTCTACATATGAAAATCAACCAATCCTATTGGAATTGACCAACACAATTAAAACCGACCGACCATTATTGGATATCTAATTGTATTTGGATCAGATTGAATTGAAAATTTCAACATCCAATTCGGATTGGTCAGTTCTTGATGGTAGTCTAGAACTGACCAAATCGAACCGACTTGAACCGACCAACATCCAATAAACCATCTAGTTATCCATTCAACCGTTATCCAAATATCATCCAATTAAGTTGTTTTCAATTTGCTTAGAATGGAAAGGTTGTGTTGGTTTTCAATTCCGTCCATTGTTGGGAATTGGATTGAATTAACACATTGATGGATATCATCAGATCTGATCATCCATTGTTTGTCAGATGGATCCAATCCAATTATTATTGGTTTGATACAATGGGATTTGGGATCTAATCACATCTATGGAAGATTGGATCAGAGGGCACCTGACTAATCCCCGTTGATCACGATCCAACCCAATTAAGAGTATCACTATGTGCTAGACCCATGATTTGGATATCACCACATGCTCTTCACAGGATTCGAACCTAGGTAGTCAGAGATACTATCCACTGAACCCCCAGAAATGTTATCTTTCCACTGAGTTAGACATGCTTTGATAAAATAAAGTGATTTTAATAACGATTCTAAAAATTTAAATTTTAAACTAATAATATAATATTGAAAAATAAATGTTGGCATCGGTTACAATCTAAGCTTACAAAATGAATATAGACCTAGTAGAATGGATGTTTACATGCACTTGAATTGTATTGTAAAAAATACAAACCAAAAGAAATGAACGAATGAGAGAGCAATGGCAAAAAGGGTTTATATACACCTCTCTTCATAAACCATCAAAGTGTACTAAACACATAATAAACCATACACTCTAATAACTTAATTTCAACATCAAATATTTCATACTCCAACTTCCTTAACTCCGAAATCACCCGCTCGAAGTCGACATCGTGGACGTACTCCACGCAATCGCCACCGAGTCCGGCGACATCGCCTGTGACGGATTCTTCAGCAACACCGCATCATCACTCGTACCATCCAAAGCATCCGGCTTCTCGTATCCATTCTTAATTCCTTTCAGACCTTCCAAAACCTCATCCATCGTCGGCCTACAATCCCTCTCGTTTTGCAAGCACTGAAACGCCAATTCCGCAACCCCATGAACCATCTTCCTCACCTCGTAATCCGTGTCGAAACCCAAATTCGGGTCCACGAGCTCGTGGACCGCGTCGTTTCGGATTTTATTAATCGCCATGTTCGATAGGTTGATCTCGTGCCGATGCCGGGTTATATCCACCGCCGGTTTAGACGAAATAAGCTCTATTAAGACCACCCCGAAGCTGTAAACGTCACTTTTGCTCGTTAACTGGTAGCACTCGTGGTACTCGGGGTCCACGTACCCGGGGGTGCCTTGCGGGGCGGTCGAGACGTGGGTCACGTTGTCGGGAAAAAGACGGGAGAGTCCGAAATCGGCGACTTTCACGGTGAAACTTTTGTCCAATAGGATGTTGTTGGATTTCACGTCTCGGTGGATGACGTCGGAGTGGTGGAGGTAGACCAACGCGCTTGCGGTTTCGATTGCGATGCTCATCCGGGTGGCCCACGGGAGCGAGCCGGGGCTCGATTTTTCGCCGTGGAGGTGGTCCGCGACGGTGCCGTTCGGGATGTATTCGTAGACGAGCAGGAGCTCGCGACCGTGGTGGGTGGTGCAACCGTAGAGGCATACGAGGTTTTGGTGGTGCAAACCAGCGAGGATTCGGATCTCGTTCATGAACTGCTCGACTCTCTTGTAGTTGTTTTCGTACAAGCGTTTCACGGCCACGACACGCCCATCTCGTAGTTTTCCTGTACATAAACATAATTTTGGGTTATTTAGGGATTTGACCTTGAAAGTGTTTTTAATTAAATTCATGTCGTCCTAGCCAAAGTTTTAAGGTTATATACCTGATTCACTAACATAATTTATTTATATATAATGGAAACAAAAGAGTCTATCTTTGAATTTTTCTCTAAAAAAAGCCCTTTTTATAAATAGGTTGAGAGGTTCATCCGTTACTTTGAAACCCACATTTTTTTCTCGACTCTGTTAAAACAAAATTAAAGGACCAAAACTGTTGAAAATGACAAATACTAGGGATCAAAAGTAAATAAAAAATATTTATTGAGTTTTTTTTGCCAATTTTTCAAGTTTGTGTTAGTTTTGCTACCTATCAAAAATAGATCCCATTTTATGGGAATGAATTTTATAAGTTTGAAAGTATGAATAATACTATCATTTTCTCTTAAATGTATATAAACAGAGTGTTTGTACTTTGTAAGTTTGTATATATATGCATCAGGATCCCGTAAAACAAAGATGGTTATAAAAGCGTACCTTTGTAGACTGTACCAAAACCTCCATCTCCAAGCTCGTTATTTGGATCGAAATAGTTTGTGGCTTTCTCGAGCTCTTTGTACTTGAAGATTTGAACACCGTTGTAGGTCCCATCCTTTTCAGGATCGCTCATCGATGATGGATACGAAAATATGTTTCGTGACATGTAAGACGATCCATAACTATAACGTTTCTTGTTCATTCGTCGTCGATAGAAATAGAAAAAGATACACATGCTAAGGACCCCGAATCCGGTGCAAACAACACCAATAATAACCTTTATCTTCAACCTTGAACCTGAAAAACATTGGAAAATAATTCAATTATTAGCCTAATACAATGTTAATATGCATGTTATGATATGGCACATGGAATCCTTTTAAATCTCTCTAGAAATACATCATATAAAAAAGTTATATGTATATATATAATAAGGGGACTCTATATATACAGGTTTGATGATCCGTGTCTACTCTTACAATGTAAATGAATGAATTTCAATAACTTAAAAAGAGAAGAGATGGATACCATGTTTGTAACAATTGCTACACTGCCACTCTAAAATAAAACCTTTTCGTAAAACATCCGTATAATTTTCGCTCACCAACCCGTTAATACTATCGACGTGAACAGGAACGTGAACCGAACTCTGGCAAAAATCTATCGAATAATTGTGTCTCTTCAAGATTTCGGGATGGAAAACACCGAAAGAAGACAAACGACTACCGTTTCTACCACAATCAATCGAATACGTCATCTCCGCATAAGGAGACGTACAATTGTAAAAGAAGTGCAAATCGACCGATAAAGAGCTATAGTTAAACGGGCTTCCATCAACACTGAAGTTTCTCAGGGGAATCGGACACAAATTGGTTTCGTTGAAAGCCTTCATACTAACAAGATTAACCGAATGATTGGCGTAAAAGATGTCTTTTACAAGATAATCGTCACCGGAGATCATAAGAACCGGATAATTGTTTTTGCAAGTGAGATTGAAGCCAGGGGAACCACAAGAAGGTTGTTGTTGTTGGGAAAGCCAGAAAGGGAAGGTTATATTGGGTCCATTTCCACAGTTTTGTGGGAAACAAGAGGTTGAATTGGAGCCAAGGGATAGAGACTCAACAGTTAAGTAGGCAAGAAAGATGATTGTGGTGAGAATTGAGT
>CM058043.1:6037830-6063394 GCA_030169165.1 Centaurea solstitialis | reverse complement strand
TCGTCGGCTGTAAAATGGATGCACATTAGGATGAAACGCACCATATGCCAATCCCTTTGTAAAGCGCAATTCATGGGAGATCATGAGATTAAATATGATCAATGGTTTAGATTTACTTCTCACGCTTATCACCATTTCAACTTCTCACACGATTCTATGTCTTACAGATAATATCCTAAAATTACCATAATTACGTTTTAACACACATTTTATAATTATTTTTCAAAAATAGTTATTTAACTGTCAAACATGACCTCTTTTTAGTTTCTTTTGAATGAAAACAAACGTAATCTTTGTGTGCAACCCTATAAATTCACATCCTCTTTAGTAGCATTTCTGTTAACACGTGTCGTGGGATATAATAACTTATAAATATATGTACCCTTCATGAGAGGGCCGCATGATAAACTTAACGGAACCTTCTAATGACTTTAACAAGAGGGACTAGTTTAGTCTAAGGAACATATAAAATGGTCCAAAAGTATATTTTAGGAATTGTAAATATGAAAACCAAAAATTGGCCATAGACATTAGACAAGAACCCAAAAATACATTCACTCTAGAAAAAATAAAAAATAAATAATATCATCTAGGTTATATTTCATTTAGTTGGATTATGAATGTGATCATATTCTTTTGGATCAGATGGGTTATTATGACTTATATTTGATTATTAACCAATCTTATTCAATTATCAATTTATCACACAAACTAAATAATGCATAAGAAAATTTTGATTTTAATTTTTGGGTAGCTTAACTAATTAGATTTTTGGTTTGCTTTCAAACGATCACCTGTTCAAATCAGACATAAACGGGTAACACTTTACGATATTTGTTTGTAATAATGTTTTAAAAATACATTATATAAATTATCTTCATAATCCCATGAGATTAGTCGAAATGCGCTCAAATAGACCCAAAAACAACATTTATATAAAGAATCAAATATTAATTAACAAGATGTTGACACCAATGACTATACAATACAACTTCATATACATATCTCATTGAGGTCTTCTTTCTATCTTCGAAATTTTGGCTCCGAGTTCTCTCGGGACCAAATAACACGTATTCTACGTCCCATATAGTATAATACAACCAATAAATAAACATCACCAATGCTGCAAAATCGAAAAGAATAAAAGAATGAACGATTTAACCTTTTAATCAGAACGGATATACAGTCGTTTAAAGGATTGAGTTGAAGCTCTCGATAGGATCCGATTCTTCGAGCATGGAGGCCGCTTGGAAACTGTCAATGGCATCAGACAAACGGCCATCGAGTTTATGAACAAACCCCAAGTGAAGCCATGCCATACGGTTGGTGGGTTCTAGGCGTAGTGCATCTGAGAGCAAGGTTCTAGCAACCGGCAACATGGGTAGGCCTCGAGATGACATAATAGATCCAATACTTATCTTTGAAGGTACATAAGTTGGCTCGACTAGTAGAGCGTTAACGTAGGCAGCCAAAGCGTCGTCAATTTCACCACGTCTCTGGTAAATCGTGCCTAACGTAGTTATAAGAAAAAGAGATTAAGAGTATATGATTAGTTTTGTTGATATGAAAGCAAATAAAACATTTAACCACACAAACAAGATCAGTATAAATCCCACACAGAGGTAGGGTCTGCGGCTCTACACCTCTGCGGGTTGTGGAAAATATGTTAAAGACGAATCATTGTTTTCCGAAGGTGGCTCAAAATAACTACCATGTTAAAAAAATAAATTGAAATTCAAATTATTATTATCTACTCGAACACAAATATAAGTATGTATCGTGATACCGAAGGGTCATTTGGTCCAATGGTACCTAGGTTATCCGTAGATCCAGGATGGAAGTATCCATCCCAGAAGGTTAAGGGTTCAAACCTTCCCAAAAGTGAGAGTGTGCGAGTATTTGACATAATATATAAATATTATATACTTATAGAAAAAAATGTTTTGTGATTTAAGTATACACGATACAAGAACTTGGAATATATGTTACGTTCGACGATAACTTCCATTGGTCCCAAGGAAAAATCCGGTTTATATGTCGTTATTCAAATCTAGTACTTTAAATATACAAATCTGACTTTAATTCCAAGATATCCCCTTCAAGTCAAAGTGATTGTTTCCTACCAATTTCCACTTCAAAGAAAGAAATTTGTAAAGCCTAAAAGACTTTAAATCATCTTGCTAGCATCTTGACACCAGCCCCTAAATGTCTGCTCTATTCATACATGACTAATTAGAAAAACCATTCAAACAACCCCTATGTGTCATTTAGAAACTTGTAAGGCTTTTCATATGGGAAATTGACTAAAATAGCCATCCTTTGCAAGATAATTCCTATAGCCGGAATTTCACACAAATGGATTTACGCATTCATGTAAACCACCTTTTTCTAATAAAAAATGTGAAATGCGTAAACCCCTTTTGCGCGAAATAAGGTGGTTTACACGAACACGTAGAAACCAACTATTTACGAAATTATATTGAAAAGATGGATATAGAGTAAACGAGGGTGGGGAGATTGACTGTTTCAGTCAGTTTCCCTTTTCATAAAAATAACCAATAATTTCCTACTTGTAACATCAATGAATGTTAGAATATGGTTATTTGACAGAATTCATATCAACTTTGAAGTTCAAAGTTAGAATATTTGACCTTAAGATATACCTTGGCATTCAAAAAGTCAATGAGTAAGCTTCCCAGAAAGTGCATAACACATGGTGAGCTAAGGATTTCTCTATACTGATGTCAGCTTTAAATTGATTCCAGATACTTGCAGTGTGTTGCATGGGAAGTATTCTAAGAAATTTAGATTATCAAATATATATATATATATATGTATGTATGTATATGTGAAGTTTTAAATACAACCCATGTCATTCATATAAAGCATACAATCCAATCAATTGAGATACTTAGGGAAATGATGAGGGTTCATTTAGTATGATCCGAATTAGAGTTCATTAATTTTGATCAATGCTTTTATATTAGCAAACAACTGACGTATTTATGAAACCAGAAATTCATTAGACTAGATCAACGATTGAAATTGGATTGTATGAATGACAAGAATTGTATTTGAAAATCTTTATCTATATGGATGGACAAAATCAAATTAAAACAATAAACATGTTGCAACTCGTGAAAAGTAATGTATTATATGAAATATTCGGGATTGTTTCACTTATGAAACAAAAAAATATAAATATGTTTCATATATGAAACACACGCATACACACAAGAGCAAAGCATGTGAAGACACCTAGAATGCTAGCTAAAATATGAAACACAATCGAGTCAAATAGGAAGTCCTTTAGACTTGTGGGATCAAAATCATGTATTAAACATTGAAAGGCCTATATTCCCCCTTGAAATGGAATAGTTCACTCTTGATGGTCATAGTTCACTCTTGGTGCGTTAAAGGCGCACCAAGACTAAGATCGCCCTATGGACACCATGGTCATGCTAAGTTAGAATGTTTCACTGCTCTAACTGAAGCTTTTTAGGATGCAATTTAGGATGGATGCAAGGATGATAGAAGACCTACCTAAGGAAATTGTGTTTGTTGGGGGTAATTTGGTTTAATGGAAAAGCAAGAAATAGAATGTGAAGTCTCACTCCATGGCGGCTGACTCGGCATATGAGATAGTATATATACATCAACTAAAGAGATTGGCCATGCACTTATACTTTGTCAAAACTTTGCTGTGATAAAGAGGCAACTCTTCATATCACTCAAATCATGTCCTTCATGTATAAACTAAAATATTGAAATTAATTATCACTTCATTTGTGATAAAACTGAAGAATGATTCATTATAATATGATATGCTTGAAAAAAAGGTAACATGCCTACAAAAGCTAGTAAATGAGACTCATATTAATTACATTAGTAACAAGTCGGGCACGATTAATATTATACTCCACCTTGACGGGAATGTTACGGAAACAAAAGAGACTTGATTTTCTCATTTAATGTATATAAATATATCCATACCTATGCAAGTAATACACATATATGTAATTATGTCTATACATATATGTGTGCATGTGTGTCTCTTCACTACATTGATCCTCTTCTTTCTCACCCTAATACTTGATGCATATCAACTCCAAAGACTTGCGGTTTTCACCCATTGGAGCTTTTTTCTCATCCATAAAGGATGGGAACGTATTTTATCGGTTACTTTAGCATGGATTTTCCCAAGAGAACCATGGCTTACTAAAACATCAACTTACTTTTCATGTATGAATCTAAGTATGTAGCAAAAAAATTAGAGCATTTGATCTTACCCTCAGTATGCAGTGTCTCCGATGAGCATTCAATGATTGCTCTAGCTTTCCCCAAGCAGATTTCTGCATCTTTCCAACGTGAAAGGCTAGAATATAGATTCGCTAGACCCTGCCATACTTCATACTCGTTTACTCTATCATCTCCAATCTACAATAGTACATATGTTATAAACAAATTCTTTGATAAGAAACAATAAATAAAGAAAACTAAAGCTAACCTGGTGTGTACTTTGAAGCGGCCCATAAGATTTCTTTTGGGCTTGAATCAATGCAAGTAGGTGGCGATAGGTTTCAATTGCATCCAAATGTCGTGACTGTGAGATTCTCAGTTTTGCTTTCATCCTCAAAAGCGGGCCTTGATCCCACTTTGCCGTTTCATCTAAAGCAGCATCGGTCACCACCTCGGCCTCTTGAAACCGTTGTTGTGCGGATAGAATCAAAGCAAGCAGCCTCCAACCACGCAGCATGGACCACCGGTTGCATCGATATACTTCTTTGCTAACCGTAACGCGTTATTCAAGTTCCTCTGCATTGCATACTGTATCGCCAGCTCGAAAATCAGATCCAGGTTTTCGGGCTCCAATCCGGCCGCTTCATCTAACGACTTCAATGCCTCCGATTGAAGCCGTGAACGCTCGTGGTCGGAGGCGGAAACGCTCGCCTGTTTACCCAAACAAAGGCCTAATACTCGAAGGCATACACCTTCTAAATGTTTAGTACTTTTTTTACAATTATCCACCGCCCTTTGGGCGTACTCGATCCCCTGTGCGGCAAGAAGGCCTTCTTCGCTGCATATTTTAGCGGCCAACAACAATGACGTTATATCGTCCGGCCGTTCATGTGGGTGAAGCGCTTTTTTCAACAAATCGAAAGCGGGTTTTTTCTCTCCGGCCCCACTAAGGCAAAGAGCCAATGTTTTCCAGAGGTCCACACGATGAATAACTCCGGGTGTGACCTCTTCAATCTGCTTTGCTAAAACCGGAGTTTGGCCGCAAAGAGATAGGGCAAACGTGAGGTGCTCTACGACCGTCGGGTCCCACTTAGCCTTCCCGAGCGAGAACTTTCGCATGCAAATCATTAAGAGTAAAATCGCTTCTTCCAAATTGTTTTTTGGCACATATGTACCATCAACATGTGAGGATGTACTCGGTGGTCCCGCCTCAACGCCAGTATACAGTAAAAATACCGCAAACTTATGTTGAATTCGAGCACAGCACTCGTTGTCAAGGTTCCATTGACTTAGGAGGGTACGCCGATAAGAAGAAATCGCTTCGGGATAGCAACCTGCTTCCTTCCATAGTTCTGGGAGGAGCTCAACGGCTCGGCTAATTGTCTCTTGTAATTTAGTTTCTACAAACACATCCGGAATCCCTTGTGGGAATATCTTCTCTACTCCATCAAGCACTTTCTTACACTCTTCAGCAGCATCTACAAATAATGATCAAATATATATATACATGTTACTTCCATCGGTAGAATCCCATTTTGTTAAAAAAGGGCATGACCATTTATCAAATCAAGACCAGAAGTGAATTATTGGTGGGTGTAAGATAAGAAACATTCCTTGGTAAATTAGACATATTCCTCTAGAATTAAGATAATTGAAACAATCTTTGGCATTATATATAGGTATATTCTTGATCACTTAAAATGTAGTATATATTGATGAGTAATTTTAGAATGTCAATACCATTTTGTATAAAAAGTATTTTTGGAAAATTGAACTTGTCGATTGCTCCCTCTATCTCATGCAAAGTTGCAACAACTTCATTTGGGATATACCGTATTGATTGAAACGTTCATTTTTTAGGCAAATCTACAAGTTAAAAGTACCTATTTACCCATTTTAATCGTTATTAGATAGTTCAAAATTTTCACTTTGCTCCATGAAATTTCCCTTATTTTACCGTTGTTGTGGGCTATTCCAAATACTTAACTACTAATTTTCGTGCGATGGAAGGAGAACCCGTTTTAGAGAGAAATCTTCCCTACTAAACATGAAATGGTGGAGTGGAAATGAGCACAAGAAACTAATACTAAATCTTCATTCAAAATAGAGCGTACTGTTTGAGAGGTCATACCAGTTATCTTGTTAAGTTTTTGAAGTGACTTGGTTTTCAAATATATGGCTTCAAGCACCAGATTGGCACCCTGTTGTGGGCCAGCACGTCCTTTTTTAGATACTTTTTCTGTCGAACACGATTGCAGCCGCTGTATAGCAGCTTGGAGATCAATACCTTCAAATACTTTGAGAGCGGCTTCCACATTTCCTCTTTGGTATTCCAATCTTCCAAGAAGAGCTCTTGCTTCCTGTAAATTGTTCAACGTAAAATAATTAAACGCCTTTTGGGTAGTTGCTAAGCAATATGTGTGAAATGTACTGAAATATGATCTCAAAAACTTTAAACTTAATGTTGTTTTACATTGGAGAAACAACTCAGAAAAGTGTGTCGAATTAAGCAGCAATTAGCACCCAAAAAGCAGATATTGTGAGAATAGAGGACACAATGCACTTTCTGCTCACATATTCTTTAGTATCGTCCTTTCTTCTCAAAGTAAACAAGTATTCTACTTAAAATGTGACGATTAAAAATGCCTTTTATCTTTCTGAGATTGCGGCAAATCACTATACCATATTCAATATAAGCTTTTGTTTCTGCCACTAAATTATTAAGAATTAAGCATAAACATAGTGTTTCTAGAGAATACTGTCTAGCTTACATGAAATTTGATTGATAATACACCTTTCCTTAGATCCTCAATTGGTCAACAACAAGCGAAATGTGTGTATACTTTTTGTTATTGGAAATATCACAAAATAGTGATCAAGATCCTCATGTCATCCGTCGTTTTACTTTGACTTTGAATGTCAAACAAATTACTTTTAGTCTCAAAAGTGATAAGAATACATCCAATTTCTGAGGAAAGTTGATGATTACATAACGAAGTATGTGAAAGCTTAAATGGAGCAACAATTGCTGTCAAAGAACTGCATTGTCTACTAGCTTGTGTCTCCATCTAATATGTAATTTCAACATTGATATGTATATTAACTTTTCATAAACCATAACAATGGTGTGTTAGTTAGTAGCTTAATGAGCTTAATGGGACTCACAGCATATTCAGTCAGCTATACATGACTGTTTGGTGGGTGACTTAATGATATTGAAAGTGGCTTATTCAATAAGCTTCTAAGGTGAGCTTTATGCAGAAAGCCAAGTTTTTTTCAAACCCACCCTTTCCAATAGGTATACACATTCCTTCCATTATGAAAATACCCTCCCAAACAAAAACCTTATACAAGACAGATTAATCCACACAGACAGCTTTATCCATACATGACTTAACGGAAAACCAACCACAGGGCCTCTAACCACATTTACACCTTACACCAAGTATTAACAGTAGAACAACAATAGTATTAATTTGCAAGAAATCATCTTCATCTAGAAGGAACAAGTTTGACTTCAAAAGAAGCAATAACCTAAAATTAGTTCTCAACCTAACAACTTGATGATCTTAGCACATCATCAATGCCCCCTTACACATCTACAATCTCAATCATTTCCCCATATCTAATGTTAGCAATCTAACATGATTAACATAATCACTTTCACAATAAAAGGTTCTGAAAAAGGTCAAAGCCAAATAAAAAAATATTCACACCTTTGCAACATATCATTCTTTCATTAAATCCTATAAGGGACCCAATTCACAAAAGTTTCATTCTTTTTATTTTTTGGGTGCAAAGTTCTAACATCATTATTATATTCATATTTCCCAATACAAGTTAAACCCCACATCAATTGAAATTTTTTTGGAAGAGGTATCCAGACCACATTGGGCCCAGACTAATCCTCGACAACTTTGGGCCGAAGCCCGACTGCTAAAGCATACAGCCCGGGGTCAAAGTCCCCGTACCTCCACATCAATTGAAATTATTCAAAAAAAAGCAAACATTCAACTTTTCATAACCAACCTCAGAATTGAGTGATAAACCTTCACGCAAAGCCGATTCCGCCTGATCGAAATTACCGGAATCGAGCTTTGCTTCGATCGTTTCCGTTTGTACGGAACCCCCATTTCCGCAAATCTTTCTTTCCTCCTTTTCACCAATTTGATTTGATGATGATGATGATGAGGGTGCTTCCCCTGACATTTCTTTTTATTTTTTCACCCAATTTATCCTAAAACGTCCATCAAATTACGTAAATTGACAATAATCCCTAGCTAATTGAAACAGAAATCATGAATTTTAACGTATATTATAAAAGGTGGTAGTAAATCGAAATATATAGCAAGAAAAACAGAAATTGAAACCGAGATTATGATGGAAAAGCGTAATTGAGATCAAAAAGATGAAGAATTTGATTGAAAATGGAGATTCCAAGGGGAATTTTTGGAATCCAGATCATGGAGAAAAGGAATCCTGTCAATTTTGTTCATATCGTCCATACTTAAATCTAGCTATTTTTTTTTATCTTTTTATATATGAGGAAAAAAAAACAAAAATAAATAAATATAGAAAACAAAAATGTACTTTTTATTTTTAGTTTTAGTTCTTTTATGTTTATTGTTTTAAACCTTATAAATTTCTTAATTATTGGTTTTGATCCTTTTTTTTTTTTTGAAAGGCATAGCGGCATCGAACCCATGAACACACACTCACTCACGCACGCCCCCCGGCGGTATCGGGCATCCAAGGGCTCACTAATCCGCCGCTGTCTCGGCCCAGTTTACGCTGGACCTAGAGCCCAACCACAGTCTTTGACTGGGTTGGGGGGGCGGCCCAGTCTATGACTGGACCAGCCCAAGGACTGGGTACCCTCGTACCCTCAAATTGACTCCCTTTGGATTCAAAACCGGATAAATTGAGATATCATCCACAGTCCCCTCAAAATATTATCGCTGTTAGGAAGACCAACTGAGCTAATGATTAACCCCAAGATCCTTTAATATTTCTTTACTACTTTCCTTACCTTTGTGTTTTCGATTAGATACCCTAATGGTCTAGTCATACCAATTCTTAATAATATGTCAAAATTACATGTTTCTAATGCTCTAAATTTAATTATATTTTCAAGGTAAAAACAAATAAAATAATGTATATGCCTGTTATTTTGATCATTCATCGTTTTGTAAAATGAAAGGCATATAAAAATAAAATAAGCTTTGCGATATTATTTATACTTTTTAAATCAATTTTATGATATTTGCAATCATTTAATTCAATATATTAAAGAGTGTGATTTAAAATGAAAGAAAGAACAAGCTAAGATGGTGTCAAAAGAAAACTAGGGACCTGACAAGCACAATATCACCAACATTACCATCTTAACATTACCAATTACCATCTCAAAGAGAACGAGGGATGGAGCAATTTACATTTGGGAATTGTTTTTTGGACCTTCCAATGTTGACCATGTCTCATCGTCGTGTTAAATGATATGCTTCGGTCATTGTTCTCTTCAAACCTGAATGCGAATGACATTCATTAACTTAGATAGTCGAAGAGCCTTCTGGCACCTAAACTCAAACTATGTACATCCAAATATCTCGAGCATCTGAGGATATGGATAGAAGACAACATGAATAAGCACATGTTTGATAGAAAGATTAGAAAATAAATGTTGACAAGAAAGAATCAAGGAGAAATATTCCTTGATTACATTACATTTGATTATCTTTAGCTTATAGAATTATTTTCCTTATAAATATTTGGGATTACTTCTTCAAAATGTATCCAACTGTCTCCAATATACTATTGTGTGTATCAACCTAAAAAAATTAATTTTGTATATATCAAACTTTATTTTTGAGTCTATTATGTGTATTTTTGAGTCTATTATGTGTATTCAACTATCCCCAATATACTATTGTGTGTATCAAAATTACACACAATAGACTAAAAAATAAAGTTTGATATATACAAAAGGAATTTTTTTAGGTGGATACATACAATAGTATATTAGGGATAGTTGGATACATTTTGAAAAAGTAATCCCTAAATATTTTATCAATGTAAATTACTTTCAACTATTAGTACTTACTTAATTACTTTCTTGTAAATTTCCTTGTAATTGTAATCTCCAACTATTAGTACCATATCCAACAAGAACTTTATGTATATGCCGACAAATAAAAAGGGTTAGGCTAAACATCTAGTGAGTTCAAGAGTTTACATAAGTTATATGAAACAGTAAAGTGGAAGAATGTTATTTAAATCATGATTTCCAAAATCAGGTACTACAGGCTCCTGTTTGCTCTACCTACTACTTGCTTTGGAGCCACTGTCACAACACAATCTTTAGGAACATGTGAGGCTCTGCAAAGATGTTATTTTCTTAGATGGAAGTCCAAATATTCGAATGAACGTCAAGACAAATAAGTAAACTAAACATCTCTTAGGAGTTGTGGATCAAAGGCTCCATCTTGCCTCTCCCTCATCGATTGAGATACTCTTTCGATATCAGTCTCTTCTGTTGGGCCTTTTATGTCATTTTCTCTTTAGCTCGTGTTTTTACTTGTTTTTTTTCCCTTTCTTATTTACTACATCTCGTACTTTTCTTGGATGTTTCTTCCTGGTAATTCCCCTTTACTTTTCTTAATAAAATTTTGCTTCCATTCAAAAGGAAAAAAATATGTAGCAACTTACAATTAATCATATATAACTAAGGGGGTGTTTACTTTTGACTTTTATTGGGCTGAATGATTTAACGGGCTTATTCGCACAAACATCTAGGGTTGTTTACTTACAACTTAATGAAAAAAAATCCAACTTATTCGCACAGTCCATGAGGCTCTTTTGTCCACGCTCAGCCACCAAAATTACCTCTCCTACCCCTCTAAGTTAAAACAGACCCTACCTTCATGACGCCTCTATCTTCTTCCTCATAGCCTTGCCGCTTCGACAATTGTTCACGGTCACTTTCCGGCTACCATTGGTCAACAACCTCTCTTCCCACGACCTTCAGTCCATGACGATCTCAAGTGCCGAATTTTAGGCTAGATTTCATGAACTTAGGGTTCAATTTCATGAACTTAGGGTTCGATTTCATGATATGCTAAATATTTTAATAAAATATTTAACTTAATAAATACTAATTTTTAAGACATGTGAAGTTAACTACTTTTATTTTTATTTATATTATTCATAATGACAATTTAAATCACAAATTAATGTAGATTGTTTTAAAATTTGCTTTAACAAATTATAAATTTATAGTATATATATAGATATAATAATAATCAATTCTAATTTTTTTAATTAATATATTATATTATTTAATTTTTCTTCACGACCTTTTTCTGTATTTATTAACATATTAGTCTTTTATTATTTAAATTATTAGAATCTGATTTTGTTTATGTTATTATAAGATGTTTGTTAATGATTATTTAGAAGATATTTTTTTGGTTATTTTACATATATAAACTAGTTTTTGTCAAAATACTTTATTCAACTAGCTTATAAGCTATCAAATAGTTTATCATTTACTAACTAACTTATTAATTTTAGCTATGTTGTGAAAAATAACCTAATTTAGATTTCTTATTTCATCAAATTTGAACTTCAAGAACTTTGTAAATATAGAAAATACTCTTTTGCATATATTCTTATTCATTCTTGTTAACATATCAATTGATTTCACCACATAAATAAAAACATTTATAATAAAATGACAAATACTTTTTTTTTTCAAGTCATTAAAATTCAACAAACTAGGAAGCAATATAAAAATGTAAATTTACAATTATATTTCATTTTTCTCAAAATAAATATGTGATCAAGACTTAGAAATATAAGAATATTATATCTTTTTAATTAACAAAAATACAAATTTACTTTTAACTATATAAAGACAAAAATTAAAAAGGAAAAAAGTAGGCATGCATTTTGAAAATAATAATATAAATACTTATTTTAGACCAAAAAAGTTATCATTTCAAAAAAAAAAAAACCCTTCTACCATATATTTTTTCAACCTCAATAAAATTAATATACAAAACGAGAAAATAATCAAAATATATAATGCTGTTTCCAAATTCCAGATACGAATTTGACACATGTAAGTATATAATGCAGGCGTACAAGTAGTTAAAGCATAGAATGTTGGGTTTATGACTTATTTGGGTAACCAACTATTTCATTTGTACTAATATTACCATCAAATTATTTTTTGTACTCAATATACCATTGAACTCTTTTTTTTTGTACTCATAATACCATTATGACCGGTAATAGCCCGTTTTTTTTCTTATGTGGTATTTAAAATTATTAAAAAATGCTTATGTGGATATGACGTGTGTTCTACGTGGATCTGACGTGTGTTTTTGACTTTTTATGAGTAATATGAGTATAAAAAGTCAATGGTTTATGAGTATAAAAAGTAAAAAACATACGTCATATCCACATAAGCATTTTTTAATAATTTAAATGTCACATAAGAAAAAAAAGGGCTATTACCAGTCATAATGATATTATGAGTACAAAAAAAAGAGTTCAATGGTATATTGAGTACAAAAATTAGTTTGATGGTAATATTAGTACAAATGTAATAGTTGGTTACCCAAATAAATCATAAACCCTAGAATGTTCCGAATTTTGTTAATTTAAATCTGAAAAAAAGCAATTATTTATATATATATCAACATAGGATACTGCTTTTACTTGAAAAATGGAAGCGTAAAAAGCCCCAATCCTTGGTCATCTTGTCGGAATTTAATATTAATATTTCAGTTATAAAAATAAATAAAAAATTCCAAAAAATTAATAGCTACACAGACCCGTTATAGTCTATCTTTACGAAACGACGTCGTTTGCAGACGTCCACCATAAATCCGAAACTAGCCGTTAGACTCTTAATAATTTCAAAACCCTTCCTTTCTTCACCTCCCAAACTCACACACACACACACACAAATTTGAAACCCTAACTCTCTCTCTCTCTTGCTTTCTCTCTCTATCTGGTTTTTCTTTTGATCTCTGAAGTTTGGAGAGATCTGATTTTGAGGTTTTAGGTGAGTAAATCATTGTCATTTCCTTTATTGATGTTTCAATTTGAAGTAATTTTAGTTTCTCCTAATTGTTGTTGTATTTATGTTAACTTTCCATCTAGGTTTCAGGTTGATTTTGTTTGATTTTAGATTTGATGAAAATGTGTACTGGATTCTGTTCCATATATAGATGAATTTATGGAGTTAGATCTGTGATTTTTCGGTTGAAATTTGTGGAATATGGAATTCGATAGTGAGGATTTGAAAATTTTGAAAACAATTTGTTCGTCGATTTTTGTTTGTGTATGTGATACTTTTTGAGGTTATGTTTTGCTATTAGTGATTGTTTTAGCAGTAATTTCTAAGGTTTATGCTAGTAATGCAATTTGTTAGGTTTTTTTTTGGTGATGAACTGTGATTGACACTATATGTATAGAGGAAATGAGGAAATTGACTGAAAGGAGAATTCTCTTGGTGAAAAATTGACTATCAGTTTGAATGAAATGAAATGAACTGAACTTTTCTTTAGCACAGTTTGAATGCATATTACAAGCTAAATTGACACTTTTGGAGTGCTATTTTGGCATTATATTTGTTAACATGTGTCTTTGAATTTTAAAGTTCATTTTTGTAGATTTGAACTAGTCTCTATGATCTCTTCTAGTTAAGCAGATAAATAATTGGCCAGGACCTTTGCACACAAAGCAGATCCAAAATCTGTTTCTTGTGGTGCCTAATTGAGACATGCAACAGCAGATTTTATCTGAAATGAGATTTTTGGTTGTGGACTTGACTAAATTAAGGAAACATACTATAATCAATGTATTGTTGATCTGTGAGCTAATTTTCTCTTACCTCAATTTATGCAATGCTATACATGAACCTGACATTAGACATCACCCCATATTATTACCTCAAATCAGGTTTTCTGCAGTCTTCAAATTGTTCTTTTGGCATTTTAGTGTCTACTATGCAATTCTGCACTAATCACTGATTGCTGAACAGTATAAGCAATTGGATTAAACAAGGGCAAACCAGGTAGAGCAAGATCGTCTGTCGCTTGATTGTTCAATACACAAGATGACGGTGAGGAGTGTTCCTGGTACACCGGCTTCAAAAATTGAAAGAACACCAATATCAACACCTGGAGGATCAAGAGTCCGAGAAGAGAAAATCGTTGTTACAGTAAGAGTGAGACCTTTAAACAGAAGGGAACAGTTGGCTAAAGACACTGTATCATGGGAATGCATTGATGATCATTCAATTGTATATAAACCGCTCCCTCAGGAGCGTGTAGCTCAGCCAGCTTCCTTTACCTTTGGTATGCATCAGAGCTGATTTATGAACTTATAATCGACTAGTTTGACTTTATTTTTATTCATGAGAAAATTAAAACTCTTCCTGTTCTTGCAGATAAAGTCTTTGGCCCTGCAACATTAACTGAAACTGTCTATGAGGATGGAGTAAAGACGGTTGCTTTATCTGCTTTAATGGGCATCAATGGTATCTACTGTGTTTCTTAATGGTGAACTTTTCTTTTCACTTGTATCTGTTTTATGGATTTCATCTCCCTTGTTCTGTAGCAACCATATTTGCATATGGTCAAACTAGTAGTGGGAAGACCTACACCATGCGAGGAATCACAGAAAAAGCTGTCAATGATATTTACCAGCACATCATGCATGTAAGTTATAAGTGACAAATTTCTATCTCGAACTTTCTTCTTATGTCCCAGCCCACTAAAAATACTTTTGCATACCAAACGCGTTTAGGCCTCTCGAGAGGCAGGGGTTAAATCGATGAGGAGGGTGTATGAGTTTATTTATTGCATTTATCTTATTGGCGTGCTGTTTACTTATTTGACATTATCACAGACTCCAGAAAGGGACTTCAGAATAAAAATATCAGGCTTAGAGATCTACAATGAAAATGTAAGGGACTTGCTGAATTCGGAATCTGGACGCAATCTCAAGCTTCTAGATGATCCAGAGGTAATATATAAAAAAATTTCATCAATAATAACGAAGTTCGTCTCGCTCCTATCGTAACTAGATTGGTAACTTTTTTTAAAATGTAGAAAGGAACAGTAGTTGAGAAGTTAGTGGAGGAAACAGCAAATGATGATCAACATTTAAGAAGTTTAATCAGCATTTGTGAAGGTAAACATTTGAAGTTCCATCTCAAAAAAACCGAAAATTCTGGATTTTTTTAGTTGAGTTGTGCTTAAGGTTTATTTTCTTTTGTATGTTATGCAGCTCAAAGACAAGTAGGTGAAACTGCTCTAAATGATACTAGTTCCAGATCACACCAGATAATAAGACTGGTAAGTATATGAATTTATTAGAAAACATTGTTACTTGCTGCATTTTTTATGCATATGTATGATGAAAGCATGAGGATTCATTAGAAATACTTTATCTGATGATGCAGACAATAGAAAGCACACTCCGGGAGACTTCAGACTGCGTTAGGTCCTTTGTCTCAATCCTGGTACAGTTCGACACCTGCTTTGAGCGTATATAATAATTAACAAGAGGAAAACATGATTGACCACAACTCTAACTATCAACTACAATGCTGTGCAGAACTTCGTAGATTTAGCTGGAAGTGAAAGAGCTTCACAGACAAATGCTGATGGTGCCCGGCTCAGGGAAGGCTGCCATATCAACCTAAGCTTGATGACTCTAACAACTGTGATCAGGAAGCTGAGGTTAGTTTGATTATTGAAATTTAAAATGCCATCTCTTATCATTTATTTGGTCCATTTTCTCACTAACGCTTTCTGCGATTGCATTTTAATTCTATAGGTGAACAGTTTATCTCATATGGAAATACATCTCATTATATTTTATATATCAATTTAGCAAAATGCACTAAAATGTAACAAAGTTTGTTTTTCTTGGTTCCAATTTAGATATTTTTCCCAATTAGTGACAGTTTTTTATCTAATGTAAGGAAGTTCCAGACAGACATAGTTTGTTTGATGACATGGATGTCAAATATGTCGATGCTTAGTTTTTTGATGCATTTGGCTGATGGATATGTATTAGTTCGATTATAGGTGACTGACTCTTGTAGTCTTGTTTCTTGCAGTGTTGGAAAGCGAAGTGGTCATATACCATACAGGGACTCGAAGCTCACTCGCATACTACAACACTCGCTAGGTGGTAATGCCCGTACTGCCATAATATGCACATTGAGCCCAGCTTCTAGTCATGTCGAACAGTCCAGGAACACTCTCTTCTTTGCTACCCGAGCAAAGGAAGTAACAAATAATGCCCAAGTTAACATGGTACATCTATTATTTCGTTTTAATTATTGCCTCCTTATGCTCATAGGCTTTTAACTTGTATTTTAAAAGTCACATGCTTAAGCTGTTGTTTTATGTTTTTGAAAATTTTGATCAGGTTGTTTCAGACAAACAATTGGTTAAGCATTTGCAGAAGGAAGTTTCCAGATTGGAAGCTGAGTTGCGTACTCCTGATCCATCAAATGAGAAAGATTCTAAAATACGTCAGGTATATATGAAATAGAAATACCATTGGTTACATTATACTAACACTTTGCTTATGTAACTGGATTGAGATTCAAATATTCATTTTGTTCAAATATCCTTTAGATGGAGATGGAAATCGAGGAACTGAGGAGACAGAGAGATCTTGCACAGTCAGAGGTTGATGAGCTACGTCGTAAACTTCAAGAAGAACCAAAGGTTTCCTTCTCTTTCTGCATTTGCTTCTTTATCTCATTTAATTACAGCAAATTGCATGACAAAAACAACATACTTCATTCAATTTCTTATTTTGTGCAAGGTACTTCAAAACCTTCGTTTTGGTACCTCAAACCTTTCTATTAGCTGCATGATGTGCCTTCTAGTTGCTTATAATGACCATGTAACCATTTACAATTAATGAATAAAACAGAAATAGTAATCTATTCCCTCAATTCTGATAGACATGACATTAAACATTTTGTTACCTAGTCTCCATCTGGCAATACATGAAAAGGAAACATACTTTCAAAAACCTCCGATTCCTTTTTTCTTTGTAAAAGTATATTGGTCTAAATGTTTGAGATATCAAATCTGAGTTACCAGTGTTTAGAATTCCACATTGGCTAGACTTGGAAACATTCTCCTCAAGGGCTTTTTTGAAGAGTCATCTAATAGGGTTCCACGTATTCTCACAACCAAAATGAAAGATTTGAAAGTACCATACATAAAACAGAAATCAGATCAGAGAACATTGAATTAACATTTATTTTGCCCTTAATTATATAATTTGTGTCTTTAGAGATTTCTAATCGATTTATTTCAATCATCACAGTTATTAAAGCCACAAGAATCTCTAGTTCCAGTGGCTAAGAAATGTCTCTCATTCTCTGGGACATTACCATCAGTCCTGGAGGGCAAGGAACCAACCCGGTTCGAAAAAACAAGAAACACAACGGTCAGGCAGAGCATGCGGCAATCTTCAACTGCTCCATTCACACTCATGCACGAAATCAGGAAACTCGAACACCTCCAGGAGCAACTTGGTGAAGAAGCAAATCGAGCACTAGAAGTGCTTCAAAAAGAGGTAGCTTGTCATAGACAAGGTAACCAAGATGCTGCAGAAACCATCGCTAAATTGCAGGCAGAGATCCGTGATATGTGTGCAGTCCGACCAACACCAAAAAATGTTGATGTTGAAAACATGGTTCCTGTTAACAAAAGCGTTAGCGCTAACCTCAAAGAAGAAATAACTAGACTTCATTCTCAAGGAAGCAACATTGCCAACCTTGAAGAACAGCTTGAAAATGTTCAAAAGTCGATTGACAAATTGATAATGTCACTTCCAAGTAACAATGATCAGCAAGATGAAGCACCGGTGAAGGCCAAGAACTCGAAGAAGAAAAAGTCACCTTTGACTTCAAGCAATGCTATCAACAAGCCAAACTTTATAAGATCTCCATGCTCGCCTTTGTCATCTACTCGGCAAGTATTTGATACAGAAACCGAAAATAGAGTCCCTGAAAATGACGAAACTGTCCCTAGTAACGCACAGAAAGAGACTCCTGTAAAGGGTGAGGAAGGTGGAGATGTGTCGTCAAAGGAAGGCACTCCACATCGACGTACAAGTTCTGTTAACATGAGGAAGATGCAGAAAATGTTTCAGAATGCAGCAGAAGAGAATGTAAGAAGCATTAGAACATATGTAACAGAGTTAAAAGAACGTGTAGCCAAGCTTCAATACCAAAAGCAGCTACTTGTGTGCCAGGTAATACGCTAATTCTTGCATATTTTACATTTTTATTCTGTAAAAAGTTCAAAAAATCCAATGGACTTTCTAAAACGACTAAATTAGAGTTTTTTCAGACTTTTTCCATGATGCAACCACTTTAACGTGTTTTATTGGTCAAAAGTATCTATTTAAGCAGTTTTAGAATGTCTTAAACATATTTATTTATTTGATCTTTAAATTATGTATGTTCTTGTACACAGGTGCTTGAGCTAGAAGCTAATGAGGCAGCTGGATATGATCTTGAGAATGATGAGAACACCGCGGATATAGTAGAAGAGTCTCCAGTTCCATGGCATGTAACATTTAGGGAGCAAAGGAAGAAGATAATAGAGTTATGGGATGTTTGTTTCGTGTCGATTATCCATAGAACCCAGTTCTATATGTTGTTTAAAGGAGATCCTGCAGATGAAATATACATGGAAGTCGAGCTTCGGCGACTTAATTGGCTACAAGAACATTTAGCTGAACATGGAAATGCAACCCCATCCCGTGGTGCAGAAGAGCCCACGATCTCCGTATCCTCAAGGTTATTTTCTCCCCTAAATATTTTCAGCATCTTCTCCAAATCTTTTTATTGCAACTAGAAAGTGACCAACATATTAGATGTATGGAAGAGCCATTTGGCCATATCTAGCTCACGTGGGACTCCAACGCATGAGTGAAAGTGTATGAATCTCTAGGGGTTCTTTTTGGTACGCTAGACATGATAAAACAAAGTCTTGTTGTACCACGTTTTGTGCAACATTTATACTCAGATATCATTTGAGATATGATATAACTGAGTAGGACAAAAATCCCACCTATTTTCCACCAAAATAGGTGCAACTATATTAAGGAGAAAAGACAAGATTTGTAAATTGAAACCCAAAATGCCAAAGGGTAATTGGCTCAACGGGTGTTTGGTTAAGGGTGAGTCCAACCTCCCGTCAAGGGTTCAAACCTCACCTTGGTGAAGTATGTGTGAGTATTTGCTTTTTATAAAATCTATATACTCTAAAGATGTCAAAACCCTAAAACCTTGCGTAATTCTTTCACTCATCTACCTTACTCTGGTCTGTCCATGCTTGTCGTCCCGTTTGCATAGCAAATATACCCCTAGATGTGGTAGACCCCGACTCCGATACATGTCCCAAAATAAGTGTCACTTTTAAAAGTAATAGTTTCCTCTCCATTCTACACTTAATTATGAGATGGAGAAAGTTTCTCTTTATTAGGGGTAAAATTGTCCTTTAATTAATAAAAAAGGTATAATAATTACATTCCTAATTTGTGTGATCATCTACTTGCATAAACCCTTTTGGATTTTCTATAAAAGATCAGCTATAGGAGTGTATTTCTATTTGATATGGTAATACAACAATTGAGTTGATAACAAATGATGGTAACCAGAGTTGTATTTCTTACTTCATTGTCTATTTCTGCAGTCTTAGATCACTGAAGCGCGAACGAGAGTTTCTAGCGAAGAGGTTGACAACGCGTTTAACAACAGAGGAGCGAGAGCTGCTGTACATGAAATGGGACGTTCCATTGGAGGGAAAGCAAAGGAGGATTCAGTTCATTAGCAAACTGTGGACCAATCCTCATGACTCTGCCCATGTACAAGAAAGCGCGGAGATTGTTGCCAAGCTGGTCGGATTTCGTGAAGGTGGGAATTTATCAAAAGAAATGTTTGAGCTCAACTTCGTGCTTCCAACCGATAATAGACCGTGGATCATGGGATGGAACCCGATCTCGAACCTCCTTAATTTGTAAGAGACAAAAGGATTCTTTGTTTATCTTTGCAGTAAGAATGCATTCATTCTTTATTTACTACTTCCTTTTGAATGTATATGATGAATCTTGGAGTCTTCCTCCAGGTCTATTGTTCTTGTTCTTCCTTCCATTATTTGCAAAATTAGCTGTTCCTTCATATATATTATTATAATTCTTCATTCTTTTTGCTATATACATATATATAATAGTAAGAGCCACCACAATTACTAACCTTATTGGTCATCATTTGCATAGCATAGTGTTTTTACCTGTAAGCTCTTTTTAGCCGAAGAGTCATCATCATCACTTACCACTTGAGTTAGTAGAACTACATGGTAGGATTGTTGAAAAATATTAAGTTTTAGAGATTTCTCCAAAATTTAGAGATTTTCCATCTTCAATATCTTTTCTGTTTTGTGTACTTGCATAGCATTTGGTATAAATGATGGAGGAAAAAAAAACTTCTAAATCTCAAAACTAAGAGATCACACAAGAAAGAGCCAATAATGGTCCAACCCAATTTCTGGATGTGTTCTAATTGCCATGAGCATCATCAACTTCAACCGGACAAAACAAATTGTATTGTTTCGATATATATCGACAAAATGGTAACGTTATTTTATTTAAGTTAATAGATACCACAAAGCTCGGTCACAGACAAGACAGAACAATCCTCAACTCCTGATACAACAATGGATAGATGAAAAAGATAAATCACTTTATTTGTAGTAATAACTTCATATAGGAACCCTGCAAATCGTCTCTTTAGACACATGATAATCATGTGTTAGTTAATTGATTCAACACCTAGGAACAGCGATCCTGCATATCTTGGCGACTTTCTTGGCGTTAGGGGAAGTAACATACCCTCTTAGGCTTGGGTTCCTTATGTACTTGCAAAGGCATGGCCTCTGTTGTTTAATCCTAGTGCAACAAAGCTTAGATGGTGGGGATGACGACGAGATGGCTTTTGCACATGGCGCTAGCTGAGTGGGAGCGCACGTCACTGCCATCGTGACGTGTGACTCGGCTAAGAGCAACATCAGTACTGCTACTGCTGTTGCTCTTACTGCAATATATGATGTTGCAGTCATCTTGAACTCGAACTTAGTTCGATTGGTTTTTTTGGAGTGTTTAAGTGAGGAAATGGAGAGAAAGAGGACTTGGTGGGGGGTGTTGCATTTTGGGTTGGTCTCCCTTATCTCTCTATTTATAAGGGAAAAGATTGGCATAATAACGTTGTACTTTTTGGTTACACTTTGTTGTGTACTAGTGTATTGTATCTTGATTAATTTTATTTCATTTTATTGTTGTTCCTTCTTGGTTTTGTTACAAGTTTTTGAACTAAAAACATATGAATATTCGGTTAATTAGTTAGTTTGATAGAGTTTAAATATGGTTAAAAGATCAAAGATGTATAAATTTGGTTTGCATGGAAATTAGTATTTACTTTATTTTGTGAATTTTGGTTAATAAGATTATAACCATAGTATTTGAAGTATTTTGAACTTAAGTGATCGTAAATATTTATAATAAAAATGTGCATTCAACACACTATATAGCTTATACGGTATATCCGACGGTGTGGAAGTAAGCCAACATTTTTATTGGATTATTGTTGTAGTTTTTGTTAAAGAAAATAAATAGAATTAATATTTTGTTAAGTATTTAAAAGATATAAAATAATAAAAGGTCGGGGATGATGGACACGATTTATTCCACTTGAAGTTGTCTTTGTGCATGTGTAATTTTGGGAGGTTATATTGAGTTGAATGTGTTAACTTATTATTGCTTGTAATGATTGAGTCTCTCTTGAATCATCAAACTAATAAAAGATTCTTTGCAAAAAGATGGATATCTTTGTGTATTTTATTATCGTCCACAATGGTGGATGGTCTTATCAATGACAATAGTCACCATATCAGTGTCATATATCAGTTTTTCACTATCTTATCAATCCTTACCAATTCAACCAATCTAAATGATTAATAAAAAAAAAGAGAGAGATAAAGACAAAGGAGAGAGAGAGAGAGAGAGAGAGAGAGAGAGAGAGAGAGAGAGAGAGAGAGAGAGAGGGTGGGGTGGGATGGTGTGGGGTGGGGGACTGTGGGGTAGTCTAACAAGTCGGCAAGGACATGTCGATTTCTCTCTATGCTAATCAACCACGGCGGTGTTGCCAGCTTGTCGATAGCTTTGACGCTACCATTGTGGATAAATAAGTTGTTTTTAACCTTTTCTTTTTCTTTAAAATTTTATATGCATCAACAATTTATATATAAACTTCTAATCGTATCATGACAGAATCTGTTCTGTTTCTTCTTGTTAAGAAAAAAAACATTATATATATATATATATACACATAATACATGTCAAACTCTTCTTTCAAATGAGAAGAAGGCTTTCCTTTAGACATGTTCCTTGGATTTTATAAGCCCAACTATTGAGGCGTTTGTGACAAAGGGTCCTTTACCAAGTATATGGTTCATAAAAAAACAAAAATTTTCATGTATTATAGAAGCATAGTTAAATGAATATATAATATTAATTTTTCATGTATTTTGACATGTTCCTTAGATTTTATAAGCCCAACTATTGAAGGATCGAATATTTTTTTTTCCTCTTTTTCTAACTCATAAAACTACATTTATTTATAATTCTAATAATAATGATATTATACAATATAACTAGACTTATTTTATAATTCTTAAGTTTAAATTATAAATTAAATTTATTTTATGAACCTAAATCATACACAAATTTATTTTAAACCACTAAAACTAAATTATATAAAACAAATATACTAACAAATACATTTACTATAATTATAGTAATTTAAGATGCATCTAAATCAATATTAATAAGTTTAAAAATACTTGAAAAAATTACGATTTTGCCATTAAACCGGGCCATGTTGGGCTTGGGCCTTGAATTGGGCCTTTCGGGCCACCGGGCTCAGGCCGGGCCGGGCTTTCAAATCGTCCAAGACAAGGACCGGGCCTTGGTCGGGACAGACTTTTCGTCGGGCTCGAGCCAGGTCCGGACCGGATGCCAATCTCTACTTTTAAATATGACACTTTGGTTTGATCCTATAAACTTAGAAATAAAATACTATATTAAAATGTTTTTAAACTCAGTTTTAACACTTGTCTATCCTGAACCCTTATAGGTTATCTCCATCCGCATGGTTCATTGTTGTTCCTCTTTCAATTCGGAACTTCCGATCTACTTATATTGATTGCTGATCATAAAGTTTAAATTGTTTATGATTAAGTCTCTAAAATACCACTCAAGCATCTTAAACTAATTTTTTTTACAGGAGATCAAATATATCATATGTCTTGGAGATATCCAAGAAATATCTCATCTTCCAAGCAAATCTTATTTAATCAAAGTATTATGTTAATTCTTATATTGAAATGTAAAAAATAGATTATGATGTTAATATTAGAAGGAGAAAATCATTTAATAGATGTTCATTCAGCAATGTATAAAGATACTATTATATAACATTCTCCATTATAACTAACGTATTTCATATGTATGAGTACGACAATAGACCTTTATTCGCTTTTGTTAGAAAAGACACCCTCATCGAACAATTATCGTTGTACGCAATGAAATGTATTTACAGTTTCTTTATCGTCCGTATCATATTTTTCAAGCATGCTATACAAAGAACTTTATAAAAATATCGAATAAATAATCTCTATCAATGTTAATTGTAGGGGTTGTTTGGTTAGTTTTTTATTAGTTTTTATATAGATAAAGTTGTCAGTAATGATTAATCTGTTTATTATACAATTAAGAAAACTTTGTTTGGAATTATTTTTTCATAAATGGAATTAGCGTGTGTATTATAACTACCATGTATATGTTTAGAAAACTTAGCTTTTTGATATAAAACTCCTTTTAAAAGCTTATTGAATAAACCATTTTCTATATGATTAAATTATTATCAAACAATCACTTATATATGAATAAACTCTAAATTTCAATAAACTTGTTAAACTATTAAAAATATACATGCCATTTCTCTAACCTCGTATAAATAGGCATGTGTAATCCACCATAAGGATTTTACGTTTTTGTCGGCAAATAAATGTCATGTAATCAAAACCTTTGGTCCACCACTTCCTTCTACGATATCATTGTTCTCATATGCTTGTTTAGTTATTTTCATAAAACAAGTGAATTCAAAAGGATCAATCTCTATGCTTTCTACGTGTCAAGTGGGAGTTCTTCTGACCTTCTTCACTTTTTCATGGTTCAAAATAACTTTTTAAGGTTTTTTCATGACTTTGTTAAGCGTTAAGGTTTCACTTTACTGTAATTAATGATGGATCCATGAAATTTTTTAAGCCGACGTACATTTTAGTTGGATCAATTTCCCATAAAATTATGTATTGATTGGAGAAAAAAGTTGACACAGTTTGACTTTAGGAAAACAGTTATGGCTATGTTTGACAAACTAGCTGGTAGCTGATACTGTTGATTGATAAGTTTGATTGTAGTTGATAAGCTAGCTTATGAATAAGTTATGTTTGGAAAAAACTAGCTTATGAGTATATAAAATGACCAAAAAAAATATTTTTGAATTTAATGATTAACATTAATAAGGGTATAATTGGAAAAAGTTACAAAAAACTTCTCAAAAGCTACTCAAAGTAGCGTTTGAAAAAGCTAGCTTATAAACCAACTTCTGGTACATGTTTAACTTATAAGCTAGCTTATCATCTAGCTTATTTTTTCCATACACAACCTATGTTGATTTCGAGAATAATACCTTTTTCATATTGAAACGATTTTGCATATTTTAGCAAAACACAAGACTACGTCTTATACCCGAGGTGTATTTAGCTGAATTCATCCGGTATGAATAACATTCGTGTTTTCTGGGTGATTTAATAGATTTTCCATTTTTTGTTGCATTTGATATTGATTATCCTGTTTTTTATATTTGGATCCTTATGCATTTAGAAATTAGAGCTCATAGTACTAAATAAAATGTTTTGTAAACCAAAAATTAGAATGCTCATCTTATTTAGCTTCATTATACATCTTTCTACTAACAATAATCAAATTAATCATTAACATTGTGTTTTCGAAAGGCGTTTTATGAAAGATAGGCAATGGAGGAAGAGTGGAGTAAAATAAAAAACCTTATGTTCTTGAAAAAGTTTCAGGAGAAAAGGAAAAGACAATGAAAAATATAAATATGGGAAGAAATAGAGGGAAACAACCAATA
>CM058043.1:5822343-6037730 GCA_030169165.1 Centaurea solstitialis | reverse complement strand
GATGATTGTGGGAAGGAACGCGATGATTAAGCAATATACAATAGCGGTGGATCGAGCAACACTCATGTTGACTGAAACCCATGATTATCGGAATTAATGAACGCGTCTCATGTTGATTGAAATGTTTCAACGTCGGAAGGACCACCATGATTGGAGAGGTGGCCAACAATGGCGGAGCAACGGAACAAACGCCATGATTAAACGTTTCATTGCTTTCGAATATGTGCAGAACAATGTGTTCATTAGATGAAACTCCTTTAACATGCGAATTTTCCATTACTCAACAGGCAAAAGATATGAAGAAGATAGAACCAAGAAACCAATCTATAAAAAAATTTAATTTCAATTAAAAACATATTATTTTCAGGTACTAGTTATAAAAAAAATACAGACATTGACATCTATCTAAACATAAATGCATAATATAACTATGTACCATGCCAAAGGGATTGCAGCTAGCCCAACGGTATTTGGTGTTTGGTAATTAAGATGTCCCGGTCCTTTCCTTGTGGTTGTGGGTTCAACTACCATTGTGAACGTTGGTGTAGATAGGAATAGGTTTAGTTGTATGTTGCCATTAGAATAATAATAATAATAATAATATAACTACTATAAATAAGTGGTTTATATAGAAAAAAAGACCAACTTACCTTTAAAAGTAAACCAAAACTTAAAAAGAAATCTCTCATATAAATGGAAAAGTTGTTATGATGCCCACAAGCCTCACATAAATTTATTATAACATTTTTAAATATGACACTTTGGTTTGATCCTATAAACTTAGGAATATAATTTTTTTTTATTAGTTTTTATATAGATAAAGTTGTCAGTAATGATTAATCTGTTTATTATACAATTGAGAAAACTTTGTTTTGAAGTATTTTTTTCATAAATGGAATAAGCGTGTGTATTATAACTACGATGTATATGTTTGAAAGAAAACTAGGCTTTTGATATGGAATTTTTTTTAAAGCTTACTCAATAAACCATTTTCTATATCATTAAACTAACTATTATCGAACAGTCACACTTATATATATATGAATAAACTGTAAATTTCATTAAACTTGTTAAACTGTTAAAAATAGACCTCTAATTATATATGTTGTAAAACCCTCTACTAGTATAATAACCTCTTAATTACAATTTAAACTCTAAAAACAACTTTTAATATTGAATAGTCTCAACATATACATGCCATTTCTCTAACCTCGTATAAATAGGCATGTGTAATCCACCATAAGGATTTTACATTTTTGTCGGCAAATAAATGTTATGTAATCAAAACCTTTGGTCCACCACTTCCTTCTACGATATCATTGTTCTCATATGCTTATTTTCATAAAACAAGTGAATTCAAAATGATCAATCTCTATGCTTTCTACGTGTCAAGTGGGAGTTCTTTCTAACCTTTTTTCAGTTTTTCATGGTTCTAAATAACTTTTCAAAGGTTTTGTTATGGCTTTGTTACGCATTAAGGTTTGACTTTGCCGTTATTAATGGTGGATCTATAAAAATTTTAAGCGGGCGTACATTTATGGTGGATCTATTTCCCATAAAATTATGTATTCGATTGGAGGAAAAAGTTGACACAATTTAACTTTAGGAAAACAATTATGTTGATTTCGAGAATAATACCCTTTTCAAATTGAAATTAAACGACCTTGCATATTTTAGCAAAACACAAGACTACGTTGTAAGTTTGTGGGGTTTCAACTCAAAACCAATTGGCTATGAGTGGAGTAGCCCCGGACCTTTATAAGTACATTACAAGTTCACTTTATGTCCGATGTGGGACATTTCTCAGCATACGTTTTATACCCTACGTGTATTTAGCTGAATTCAATCGGTACGAGGAACATTTTTGTTTTCTGGTTGATTTCATAAATTTTCCATTTTTTTGTTGTATTTGATGTTGATTATCGCTGTTTTCTTTCTATTCATTTTCCTTCCATTATAAGGACATAACATAACGTCAAAACTCAAAAACAAATCAGAAAACACAAACAAACCAAGGAGAAGACTTACATTTTTAGGGAAAGTTAATGATTAATAATAACTTATAAAATGCGGTTAATCAATAAATAAGGAAACAAATTTGGAGACGAATATGAAATTAGTGAGTATTCGATAATATTTTTGTGAAGTGATTTGGAACTGAAAAATATAAGACTAACACAAATTTGCTTAAAATATTGTATTAATTATTTTGTTGGACACTTATAAACGTATCTTTTTATTAAGACACTTATATTTATTTGTCACTTTTCAAATAGTTTGGTGTACATAGTTAATAAGGTTCTTTTTTAAAAAGCGTTCTAAAAAACTTAACGATTCCCTTAGAACGGCTAATTTTATTTTAACTCTTTAGTGATCTGGTGGTACTGTAAGGCGAGAGGGCTAACGGACAGGCTGCTAGATTGATCGTTACGGTGTTGTTTCTTTTCTTTGTTTGCGCTGATTTCACGTTTTGTTCTCGCCATGGCTACCGCCTTGCTAGAGCCGGTGCTTTAATAGTATGACTGTTCTTAAGAACAAGTTAACTATTGAAAGTGTCTAATTAATAAACCTACTGTTTAGGATATGACCTTTTTTTTTTTGCTTTAACTATTTAAACTCAAGTCTTATAAAAGGCTCTTTATTATGACCCTTAGACATCTTTTTTTTTTTGGATAAGGTTCATCTACGCTTTGTCTAGACTACATCCTTGACAATTTGAAATAGAAAGAAAATCCGGCCGTCTGAGACTAAGCCTGGCCACAAGATGCGCACGAAGGGATTCGAACCTGGGGTGAATGGGATACCATCCACATCCCCACACGCCTTACCGCTACGCCACAAGCATTGTGGTTAATTGACCCTTAGACATCCTACTTTGTTGATTAATACTTTGTACCATGTTCAGATATCTTTTTGTGAATTGTATCAATATAAAATTTTGTTGGAGTTTCCACAGAACCCATAATTAAAGACAAGAAACCAAGAAAGAATATTATTTATTATTTATTAATACAATGAGATCATTAACGTTATTCAATTCAGGAAATACCATATTACAAAAGCCTTATTCCGAATGTATCACGAAAAAGTAAACGGTGCACCAAAATATAGAGAATATTGATTAACCTGGGAACCATCGAGGGAAACGCCACTGTGGAACAAATGATAAATGAGCTAATAACACATAAGAAAATTGCCAAATCGAGGGATGGGGTTAGCACAAGATATGTGCCTGTGATAAAAGCAATTACCATCGTCAACATGGCCATTCCTGTAAGAATGTACATACTAGCTACTCTATCCTGAACCTTGATCAAACTGTCGAAGTTATCAAACTTACCGAGAAGACGATAGAGTAGTAGCACGACATGTCCACATAAAACAGAGCAAGAGCATGCAAATGCTATCGTGTTACTGACGATAAATGCCTTGAACACGGCTTTTTTAAGTAAAATTGGGGTGCCTTTTGTGGAGCCCTCGTCGGTGTCAAAACCGCCAGGGATTGTAAAAGCGGCTGCAAATGTTGCTGTTGCTATAAGAGTAGCAACTAATAGAGCATCTTTCACCATCGTAAATGCATCTTTCGATCTTTCTCTTAAAAACTCTTGGTTATCGCTTGATCTTGGTTCAGGGAAGAGACATGTCTTATTATGTTTGCTTCTACCCATTCCTATGCCCTGTATAATTTGTTAATTAATTGTTACTAAAATGAAATCTAAATAACAATAACTTCTTATATATATATATATATATATATATATATATATATATATAGAGGGGAAGGTTCAAATGAAAAGCATGTCAATTTAAGAAAAAGCGAGAAGCAATCTCGGCCACTCATCTTGCGGTTACGGTGGACGTGATCACGGAGGATCGACGCGATTCATGGGAGGGTAGAGATTATTAAAGGGGGGACCACCGAGATGAGTGGTTGAGATTGCTCCTCGCGTTTTCTTAAAAAGTTATATTTTTCGTATGAACCTCCCTCTCTCTCTCTCTCTCTCTCTATATATATATATATATATATATATATATATATATATATATAGAGGGAGGTTCAAACAAGAACAACCTCATTTTGTAAGAACAAAAGAATGCATTTTGAGCCATATGTTATGTGGGACCCATCATTAAATAAATCATATATGATTTAGTGGTGGGATCCACCTGAATCATATATGATTTTTTATTATGTGGGACCCACATCACATGTGATCCAGAATTGTCCCTTTGTTCTTGCAAAATAGATTTGTTCTTGTTTGAACCTTTCTCTATCTCTCTCTCTCTCTATATATATATATATACATATATATATATAGGGTTACGTTCAAATGTGAACTCAATTTTGGTTGTGGACGTGAGGACGAATCTCAGCCACACATCTTCGGTTAAGATTCGGTTACGGTGGACACAATCACGGAGGATTGACGCGATTCATGGGAGGATGGAGATTTTTAAAGGAGGGGACCCGGTCAGATCCGCCTTTATCGACAGGATGAGTGGCTGAGATTCGTCCTCATGCACAACCAAAATTGAGTTCACATTTGAACTTTCCTCTCTCTCTCTCTCTCTCTCTCTAGGGTTGGCTTCCGATGAGAAGTGATTATCAGCTTATACCTCGAGTAATTTGTCTCTTTTTCCTTGTGAAGATGCCATGTCCAAAGGAGTACGTTTATCATTGTTGAGAAGATTAACATTGACTCTACAGTCCGTTACAAGTTCCATCTTCTCAATATCCGAAGCCATAAGCAAATGAATAGGAGTATTCCCGTCGTTATCTTTTTGATTGATAAGACTTGTGAACGATTCATCGCCAAAGATGAATTCTATCACTTCCGTTTTCTTACTTTCAACACCAAGATGAAGAATATTCCTTCCATTGCTATCAGTAAGCTCAAAGCATCCATGAATTCCGGAAATAAGAATTTCCATCATTTGAACATCACCTCGACTAGCTGCGATGTGAATTGCGGCTTTGCCGTCTTCTGTGATTATTTGATATCCGAAGGACACATCTTTGGATAGTAGCATTTCCATTACGTCTAAATTATTATGATGGACAGCATAATTCCATGCTGTCTTGCCATCAGTATCTTTTACGTAGAGCAGATCAACGTTTGCAGATAACAAATGTTCAATAACATCTGCAGAGAAAAAAATGATGGATCAAATCTATATATATATATATATATATAGAGGAAAGTTCAAATGTGAACCACATTTTGGTTGTGAACGTGAGGACAACCGAGAGCGCGACACGTGGCGACTTTAAGTGTGGTCCTCCTCTTTAATTCAATGCCCTCCCATGAATCGCGCCTAGTCATCCGCCGCGGATCTTACGTGGCGCCTAGTCATCCGCCGTGGATCTTACGTGGCGCCTAGTCATCCTCCACGTGTCGCGTTCTCAGTTGTCCTCACGTTCACAACCAAAAAGTGGTTCACATTTGAACCCACCCCTATATATATATATATATATATAAGCAAGATGTTGGAAGAATGATGTGGACACCCTATCTATTGAGTATTTGGCTATAGGAATTTTCTCATTTTTTTGAATTTTTTAAATGTCAATTAAACTAAAGACTATTTTACCCCTAAATGAAAATTGCATCTTTTATTATAAGAAAGACTATTTGGTAATTTGACTTAACAATTTAATTATCTTTAATTTTCATATTATTTAACTTTTAAGAACATTTATACTACCCTCTTCATCTTCTCATTTATTAGTTAAAATAAAACCTACAACATGTTCATCTATAAATTACAACCTAATGTTCCACCAAAAATGTAGTCAACAACTTTTAGTTCTATGTTTTGCTATAGGTTTCTATGTTTGTTTGATTGTTGCTCATTCTTCGCAAAATTTCTAGGTAAACTAACATTTTTTATGATTTACGTAAGTTATATATTGTTTGTGTGTGTCAATCAATATTATTGTTTTCTTATTTCTACCAAAAAATTACCTAATGTTCCACCAAAAATGTAGTCAACGACTCTTAGTTCTATGTTTTGCTATAGGTTTCTATGTTTGTTTGATTGTTGCTCATTTTCGCAAGATTTCTAGGTAAACTAACATTTTTTATGATTTCCTTAAGTTATATATTGTTTATGTGTGTGTCAATCAATATTATTGTTTTCTTATTTCTACCAGAAAATTATATATTATTTTTATATATTTTTGTGTATATTCTTTATTGTTATTATAAAAGTTTTAGTTTTTTTTTATTTAAAAAAATAATTCTAATTATAAAACCTTTGTTTTTTTTTTCATTTTTATATTTTCCAATTGAGATTTATGTTAATACTGTAACTTTTATCTTTCATTAAAATTCAAATAATGTTTCTAATTTGTGTATATTATACATGATTAATTGTTAATAAGTATTTGAGTTTTATTTGTAATTTCTTTACAATGTTATTTGAATTTTTTATTGATGTTTTCTACTTGATATTTTTGTTATACAAGTGTTTTAGTGGGTCTTTTTGTCAATTTATTTTGCTTATATTGTTATAGTTTTATAAAAGAAATTGTTGACAACAATCAAACTCTTATGTGATTTTTTATGCTTTGTTTTGTCGGGATTCTCTTCTCATTTTTTATATTTTCATGGTCACTTGATTTATTTATTTTAATTAAAAAACCACCAACAATGAGATAAACATCTTAATCCTAATTTTTTTCTTTAAACCAATACATAAAATTAAAAATATTATTATTTAAAATCTTATTAAAATCAATAATAAAAATGAATGACGTTAGAACCAATATATATAAATAAATTTATAATTAAATATTTATTATCATAAACTTTTTAATAAATGAATATATATATATATATATATATATAAAGAAGATGTTGGAAGTATGATGTGACACTCTCTAACAGTAGGTTTTGGTTCTACAAATTTTCTTATAATTTTGATTTTTTTAATGTATTAAATAAGTTAAAGACTATTCTACCCCTAATAAAAGTTGTAAATTTTATTATAAAAAGGTTTTTTGGGTAATTTGACTTACACATTAAGTAGCCTTAACTTCTAAACTATTTAACTTAGTGTATACATTAATTTACCTCTTCGTATTCCATTTATTAATTGAAAGGAAAACCTACAACAAAGTCACTTATAAATTTTTATTAAAAACTAATATGAAAATATGAATGACGTTAGAGGCAATGTATATAAGAAAAGATTAGAATGAATATATAATCAAATATTCATTATCATTTCACATCTTATTACAGAAATATATAAATACAACGACATTAAGACTAACATATGTAAATAAAATAAAAACTAATATATAGTTAAATACCCATTATTAGCCAATTCTTTAATAAATAAAATATTTATTTCAACATTTAATAACATTAAATAAAACAAATATGTAATTGAAAATATTCATTATTAAATTAATAATTAAATACTTACTTTATGTAATATCTTTAACTAAATCATTATATATATAGTTAAAACTATATTCAAAACAAGAAAATTACTAAAATCAATAAAGCAATAAGTAGCGAACGTAGAAACATACGTAGTTTAATTAGAATAAATAAATATATAAAATTAAAAAGAATTACTTATTACAGTTATTAATATTATTATTATTATTATTTCAATTTTAATTTCTTGATTTAAATTGAAATCAAACTATACAAAAGAATAACATTAAAACCGATGTGATATCTTTCATTTTATGATTAAAACATATTTTTCAAGATTTTACAGGTTTTTATACTATGTTGCTATATCTCGAGTTACATGACGTGAAGGACTACAAGCATGTTAATTGTCATTGTTATTGATTCATTTAGACAATATCATTCAATTATGCCAAAAAGAACATAATTGATAGGATGATTGATGGTAGAGATCTATAGTCCAAAATGTATATCATATAAACTAAGATGTCTTTACATAGGACAAACGAATAAAACTTATTAAATATAACTAATAAACAATATTTTATGTTATTTTCTAAATACCGCGCAACGCGCGGTGCGGACCACTAGTTATATTAGAAATAATATATGGGATCTCTCGTTAACTAGCAGTTGTTAATAAAATACCACTACTTCAGCATATCAATAAATTTGGTGATCGAAAGAAATTAAGCAAAAATTAAGGGGGTGTTTGGTGATGGAATTTTTTCATCAAGAAAACTTTCAAAAATTTTTCCAATAAATGAAAATTTTCTGTTTTTTTAACTTATATGTAAATAAGAAAACTAATTTTAATAGTTTTCCAAAATTTTCTAAATGCGTTTTCTACTTTTCTAAAATGAAAAATGAAAAATGAAAAACTCCATCATATTAACCAAACACGTTTTCTTAAAGTTTTTATAGAAAATTGAAAATGAAAATTCATCTTATTTTTCAAAAACCTTTTCTAGAAAAATGAAAACCATTTTCCATAACCAAACATATCCTAATTCTATATATATATTCTATATACTAACATTTAGCAAATGTTGAGTTAGCAACAGTGCATATAGATAATATTAAAATAAATAGATTTTTGGTCATGATTTTACTGACAAGGTATGGTGGTGGCCTGGTAGGTATGGTTGGGGTCTCTTGAGAGGAATAGAAAGGATTACAATCCAATGTCCATACCCCAAATTTGGGGAAATGGAAGATTTGGTAGTACATCTCCTCCTCCTTTGTGGTTAACCTAACCATCTACCCTCTTCCTTCTTTCTACTTGCTGTCAAAATTCTCTCTCTCCCTCTCCCTCTCCCTCTCTCTCTCTGCATAGAACTCACCAAAAAGAAAACTCCATTTTGTAGAACTTGATGGCAATATCAAACTTCAATCGATAAAAGGATTCTAATATGCTTCAATGAAGTAAAATGCTTGGACATCAAAGCCGATATGCTCCGAATAAACAAGGATTTTGTTAGTCGATGAGTAAAAATAACCCTATTCAACTTCTTTTTTCATCTTGGTTTGGCCTTTTCTGTTTTGCTCTTCTTTTTCTTCTGACTTCGACTTCTTCTACTTTTCTCTTTATTTTTCTTCTTGATTCAACGAAACCAAATCCCAAGTCTCCGACCAAGGTTAGCAAATTTGAGTTAAGTTATTTTCAGAATCTATTGTCTTCTTCTTAACTTACTATTTTGATTTCTATTTATGAATGTATTCTTGAGAGTTGTTGGAGAAACAACAAAGTTAGGGTGATGCTCATAACATGTTTGATAAAATGCCTCAAAGAAATGTTATTACTTGGATTGTTGACACAATTGATTTTGAGCTTTAGTTTTTTGGTTCAGGGTAGGGTGCAAATCCAAAAAGAAGAAGAAATCAGAAGAAGGGTGTTGCTATGGAAAGAGACTCTTCAAAATGGTTTACCATTGGAGAATATAATGCAAAAAAAAAAAAAAAAAACAAAAACAATCAACAATGAAGAATGCTTACCATCGAGGTTCAGACTAAGGATTCGATGGGATCTCAGGCAATAAAAAGAATTAGCAGATGACAAGGGAAGAGAGATAGAATAGTTTGAAATAAAAAGAAGAAAAAAGGCAACGAGGGATAGAATAGATTGAAATGAAAAGAAAATAAAATTGTCAAGATGACAAGAAAGATAGGGCAAATGATGAAGCCTATGCACATACTTCTAAAAAGAAAGTGCTATGATTCACATTTAAAGTTATTTAACATATTATTAATATCATATTCAAATAGATTTATGTAAATTGAAGATTCAAAATTATATGTAAGTTTTCTGAATAAACAAAATTTTGTAATTAACATTTATTCTGTAGGAGTATACTTATCATTTTTACTTGATTAGCGCTTAATACAAAATATTTGATAAACACCATTTCTCAATTAGCAATTCTATGAGTCAGACATCTAATTCGCCTCTTACCTTCGTCAGCGGCAATTTTTCTTCTTCATTTTTTGAGATCTATAATTGATTGATTTCTGTTCCATCCAAATTTGAGAGAAATGAAATTTACCCAAATCTATCATAACTATTAATTATTGTATCTAAACCAAATAGCATTTTTCATTTCATTGTCATTCCTTTATTTGACCAATTACTAAATAACCATATTTCATTTTGCACTATATCATAAGTGTCTCTTGGTTCTGACCATTTAATCATCATGCATCAGATTGGTCGGCAACTACGCCATAGTTGTCCTATTAATTTGTCTTACATTTGAACTGCTTTCTGTTGATTTATATCGTTATATTTTTGTAACCTTTCATCTCCCCTGCAACGCGGGGCTAAAAAACCTCGTATATATACATTTGACAAATATGTAGCACTGTTCCTAAGTGACAGTGCTACACATTATATTTTTAATATTGAATTTATTATAACATTTACGGTTTATACCTTTTAACTTATTTAATTATTTACTTTATACCTTTTAGTTATCTATATTTTATTTTACATTTTTATTATATTAACACGTATAATCGTATATTGACTAAAATACGTTTAAAAAATACGCTTTAATTTTAACAAGTTATAACATTATAATCGTCTCTTCGACACCTTTGAAATGAGCCTAATATTGAATACTTTTAGATTTAATTATGATTTTTTATATAATATATATACTATATAAAAATATTTTAAATATTTACAATTCATACTATTATACAGTCTTTTAGAAAATGTCTAAAGACGTAATTGTGAAAAGAACGAGTCTTAATTCCGAAGACGTGATCGTTATTTGTCTGAAGACTTAATTTTAATTTTAACTGTATAGTTAACCGGAAATATTGACCACGTCAAAAGATACATTAACCTGATTTCAACTTTATATTTTCTCATGAGATTTTTTTTAGGTTAATCGTCGTTTCAGCCGTAGTTGTCCTATCGATTTGTGTTAAATTTCAATTATATTTTTGTTGATTTATGTCGTTATATTTTTATGACCTTCCATCTCCCTGCAACGCGGGATTAAAAAACCCTCGTTAAATGGGTTGTTTGGCCCAAAATAACACTCGCCATCAAGTCTGCGACCTAGGTCATGACTTGGATTCCATAATTCTTAAATTTCTGGTAATAAATTTCATGGACTATGCTTTGATAAACGAATTACCAAAAATTGGAGTACTCAATGGTGTTCCAAAGGACATATGTTGGTTTCTACAAAGATATTTATTATAACTAAGTTTAATTTTCCGCATTTAGGAATTTTTTATTATAAGTTTGGCTAATTCTTTCACATAACTTGAAGATGCGAGACAACTAATTCAATTATAAAAAAAATATGGATCAAAATTACCTTGTGATCCTGAAATTGCTGCTGCATGTAATGCTGTTCTGCCCTTTGGTCCATCAAAAGCTTGATTTGCCCTCTTGTCTTTAGTTAGTTCCAAGATTATATAATGATAATTTCTTTCAGCAGCAAGGTACAATGAGCTTTCTCCGAAATCGTTAACGCAATTTGCAAGTCGAGGAACTTCCTTTGCCAACAAAAAGACAACTCCAACATGATGATTTTCTACAGCGATGTGCAAGGCGGTGGTTTTGTCGATGCTCCTTGTGAGAAGCAGTTCGCTGTCATCACCATTTACCTGAAAACACTTGATCATCATTGCAAGAATATCAAAATGTCCATCCCTTGCAGCAACATAAGCCGGTGTCTCCCCGTGAGAATTGCGCATGTATACGAGAGAAGGGTGTCTTTGAAGAATATCTTTCGCGTATTTCACATCTCCACATTTGACAACAAGGTGAAGAATTGTGTTCCTGTTTGCACTCAATTCAAGTTGGCCTTGATCAAGTTTGTTCAAAGAGTCCCTTGTATCATTTATATGTGATATCGGGTATGAATTCGGATCCATTGCGTTGTCTCTATATACTTTCAACTCTACAATCATAAATAGGTTAATTAACCAAAATTGTAATACAACTTTAAAAGCATTTATAATATATATATATATATATATATATATATATTGCATTTATAAGATTATGTTAAGACTTGAAGAAAACTTCTTCCAATATACACTAATTAGGACAAGAGCTTAAGGATAGTTCAACTTCCACAATTAGAGTTTGTCTCTTTATAGCAACAAGACAACGAGAATTTGACAATTAGCAAAACAACAATAGTGAGATTTGGTTGGTTGTGATGAAAGAATATATGGAGTCTCTGTTGGGTTAATCGTTTAATTACCGAGTTCACGTGATTGCATGCATGGTTCGAATCTTTGGTTTTAATAATTAGTTATGATTTTAGCTAATAGTTATTTTAGTTTGTTTTTATTTAGTGGGTTAATTAGTCATAGACATGGACGAGTTGTTGGCATGGAATTAGTCTATGGAGTTTGGAGAATGAAATGGTCACGGAGATAGTGGCTAGAAATTAGGAGGTTTTAGTTCGGTCTCTTAAATTTTATTTCCTATATATTGTAGTTGCTTTTATTCTATAAAGTAAGTAATTTGGTTTTGCAAATTCTCAAGTGTTCTTCCTCCCGTATAATTATTACCTTGTGTTCTTTACTTTCCCTTGTCATATATATTTTAATCTTCTTGGTTAAATAATATATCATCTAATCTTTTAACCAACAGTCTCTTCAGAAGAACCAAACATAGAAGGCGGTCTCGTTGCCAATATGGAAGAAAGTTATTTGTCGTTGAAAAAAATGGTCCTTCCAAGCTTGTAGAACAAGATACAAAGCGAGGCTAGTGGCTTAGGGTTTACAGAAAGAGAGGGAATGTACTATGCCAAGATATCTTATTGTTATTAATGATTGATTTGGAACTAGAACAACTCGATGACAAATAGTCTTCTTAAGCAAAGACATAGATAAAGGATATCTCTATGCATCAACCTTAAAAGTGGTTCACATTTGAACTTTCCTATATAGAGCAAAGTTCAATTGTGAACCACTTTTTGGTTCTGAACGTGAGGACAACCGAGAGCGTGACACGTGGCGTCTTTGAGTGTGGTCCCCCTCTTTAATTCAATGCCCTCCCATGAATCGCGCCTAGTCATCCGCCGTGGATCTGACGTGGCGCCTTGTCATCCGCCACGTGTCGCGCTCTCGGTTGTCCTCACGTTCACAACCAAAAAGTGGTTCACATTTGAACCCACCCCTATATATATATATGCGGCAAAAGGAAGGAAAATCCATGGACCGACCCCATCATCTCCACCCCGTAGGAACTACGAGATTACCCCAAGGACGCCTTCGGCATCCAGGGGTCACGGACCGACCATAGAACCCTGTTCAATAAGTGGAACGCATCAGCTGTCCACTGTCAGGCGTCCTTGGGGTAATCTCGTAGTTCCTACGGGGTGGAGATGATGGGGTCGGTCCATGGATTTTCCTTCCTTTTGCCGCATATATAGGGGTGGGTTCAAATGTGAACCACTTTTTGGTTGTGAACGTGAGGACAACCGAGAGCGCGACACGTGGCGGATGACAAGGCGCCACGTCAGATCCACGGCGGATGACTAGGCGCGATTCATGGGAGGGCATTGAATTAAAGAGGGGGACCACACTCAAAGACGCCACGTGTCACGCTCTCGGTTGTCCTCACGTTCAGAACCAAAAAGTGGTTCACATTTGAACTTTCCTCTCTCTATATATATATTATTAGGTTCAAATGATAAGTGCTAAAAAAATACGAAGTAAAGAAGTGATCTCCATCACTTATGCGATCAATAAAGACGACTTTGACCTCTGCTCCTCCGTGAATCGCGTCCAACCGAACTTTGACTAGTCAAAGATTGCGGCTTTTGACCGGTCAAACTAAATCGCAATCTTTGACTATTCAACTATCATCTCAACCGTATCAACGGTTGAGATCACTTATCTACTTCGTATTTTTTGGCATTTCTCATTTGAACATTTCTCTCTCTCTCATATATATATATATATATATATATATAGGAAGGTTCATACGAGAAACATATAAATTTAAGAGAATGTGAGGAGCAATCTCGGCCACTCATCTTCGGTCATGGTGGACGTGATCACGGAGGATTGATGCGATTCGTGGTTGATATTGCTTCTCATGTTCTCTTAAAAAATTATGTTTCTCATTGGAACCTTTGTCTCTCTCTATAGAGGGAAGTTCATTTTGTAAACCCAAAAAAGGTTGTAAACCGTGTAAACTCATTGTTGCATACGTAAATCAATGAATTTTTTTTTGTGGAGTTGTTTAACATGATGAAAATGTTTCATAAACTTCAATTTTTGATTAAATTGTTTCATATTTCGGTGTTTTTATTCTTATGAAACTTTTTTCTTATTCCTGTGAAGTTTTTTTCATTTCTATGTAAAAAACACTTTTATATGAAACAATTTCATCAATAAATTTAATATATCTTTGTTAACCTATTATAACCAATGAAATTGCTCCGTTAGTTTTGGTCTTTGAAGGGCATATTGAGAATTTTAGCTTTAACAAAACAATATAACCACCATCTTCATCAACAAGGGTTTTAGGTTCTAGGGTTCTCTCCACCACTACCACCACCACACCCGCCGCCTTCCACCACAACCACACCCGCGGACGCCTTCCACCTACAATCCCACCACCATCACTGCCGGGGTCACCCTCCCCCGCCTTCTGCATTTCCGCCGAGGTCACCCTCCACCATCGTCCGCATCGTCACCGGGGTCACCCTTCGCCGTCGTCCACATCGCCGCCGGAATCACCCTCCTCAGCCTTCCGCATGGCCGCCGGGATATCCCTCTTCCTCAGCATCTCGCGGTTACGGTGGACGTGATCACGAAGGATTGACGTGATTCATGAAAGGGTAGAGATTATTAAAGGGTAGAGATTATCTTGTTAGACTTTTTAAATATTGTTTCAATGGTGCCTTAGGGGTGTAAACGAGTCGAGCCGAGTCGAGTATTAGGTAGTTCGAGTCGAGTCGTTAGTATCTCGAGTCGAGTTTTGACCGGGTTCATTCGAGAGGAGTTTTAAACGAGTTTTGACCGAGTCGATTTCGAGTAGCTCGCGAGTTTTCTTGGATTGAGCCGAGTCGAGCCGAGTATCAGGTAGTTCGAGTCGAGTCGTTAGTATCTCGAGTCGAGTTTTATTCGAGTCGAGTTTTGACCAGGTTCATTCGAGTCGAGTTTTGATCGAGTTTTGACCGAGTCAATCTCGGGTAGCTCACGAGTTGTCTCGGCTCATTTACACCCCTAAATGGTGGTACGTAATTATCTTTTGCATGCATTTTGATACCGAAAATTTGAAAGTGGCCAATCCTTGTTGTGTCGTCTTATACAAGATATTTTCCTGATATTTGAATCTAGTCTTTAATGCAATATGATTGATCATCTATGTAATCTTGTTTAGAAATCCTGAGTTTTTAGAAATGTTTGGATCGAATTTTGGAGTACCAGGTCTCGACCTCCTCGAATCTGGAAATCCGAATTGGATTACCCCTTGGAAAAGTTCGAAATCCAAGTCGGACTACTCCGTAGTTCGAGATTGTGTTCTCCGGGTCAAACTACTCATTAGTCCGAGTCGGATTTGGGATATTTCGGCCCTAGAGTTAGATTTCTGAGGAAGATTCTGTAGTAATTTATTTCTATAGGAGGAAAATTTTCTAAGGATGATCCGCAAGGGCGGTCCCTCTTGACCCCATCCGCTAACCGGGTAGCGGAACCCCCATGATAAGTCTGCCTAAGGAGTCATTATTTCAAGGGTCTAGCTGTTCCTAAGGTTAACTTGTGATGTTATAGATCGACACAAATCATTAGGCGAGCATTATCTGTGGTGACCAGTTTGTGAGATAGACTCAGGTGAGTTCCCTTGCTAAACTCTCTTAATAAAACCAAAATGTTATTGAAATATTCACTGAAATGATTTACGAAATGTTTACTGAAGATGTTTGTTTTGTTCTGCTTTGATAACTGATGATCACCTTTATACCCGTAAGCATGCTTATATTAGACTGTATATGAGTTTAAATGTTCTGGGAGAGTTGCATAGTGGACAATGTGTACCAAGGGACAATACATCCCTTGGGAGTGGTGTGTGTAGTGCAGATCATGAATATGTTTCGTCCTCCCATAAAAAGGCATCTACATGCGGGGGGGGGGGGGGGGGGGGGGGGGGGGGGGGGGGGGGGCGCTTGCCACTAATGGTTTGTTTATAATGAACTTACTTGGGCCACGTTTGCAAAATAACTGCTTTTTGAGGGAATTCACTAGACCTTGTGGTCTAACCCTCGCTTTCAAACCTTTAAACATTTTCAGGGAAAGCTCGAGCATCAGGTAAAGAAAAGGAGAAGGTGAGCGACTAGTATAGCTGCCTTTTGACTCTACTTGATTAATCTAGATCATATATCTCAGCTGTGGAGGGATGTTACACTAGCAGCGCTACTTATCTATTTGAGCTATGACTTAGGCTTAATGCCAGCTTTTGATATTGAATTTACATTTCCGCTGCGTTAGATCACTGAATTATTTGATATTATCTCTGTTTAGGTTTTTAGATGTTACACTATGTACTATAAGACTATCTCCAACAACAAACCAAACCAAACTCTTTGCATATAAGACAAAAATGATTTAATTTAAGAAAAAAGGAAAAAGAAATGAAATACAAATAGTTTGTGCAAACGGTTTGCTCCAACAAACCAAGTTTGTCTAATATTTTATTAATGGATTCTGATTTTATAGATAAAGTATAATTAGGTGTTAATATTTTATTAGTTGATTTAAATTTTATTAAAATAAACTTATCTAATTAAAAATGTAACTTTAATATTAAAATTGAAAATTAAAAATAATACCAATAATTTTATTTTTCAATTCTCTACAAATAGATATCAATGTTGACATATTTTCAATATACAAAATTTTCTCTTTATTTCAATACTTTATCCTTTTGAAAATTTCAAAAATCGTGATTTTTTTCAAGTTTTTCTCTATGGATCCAAACTAGCAAAACTTTTGGATTAACTCTAAACATTTTGATATTTATATTTTATTTAAAGTTAAAAGATATATATATATATATATTAAATATATATATTAAATATAGAATTTTTAAGATTGGTTTGGATTGTCAATAAAATATGAAAATGTTATATTTGATTGGAATTATAGATTGGATAGGTGGAAGAGAGAGAAGTTAATTTTTTATTAAATATTAGTTTGGTTTGGTTTGTGAATAAATATAGTCTAACGACTTGTTTGTGTTGTTAGGTTATTCAACTTAATAACTTATTATCTAATATATACAAAGAGCAGGCGCCCCAGCTCGCCAGCGTCACCCCGACTCGCAACCCGACCCGCTCCGACCCGAATCCATTTCCTTCTCTACCTTTTGACCCAAACCCGCTGTTGACCCGCCCATGACCCGCCATAAGCTCCCACATGACCCGTGCGTCCTCCAGCCATACCCATCTCCAATTTTACAGTTTTGGCCCCTCAACCTATAATACTTATTCACTTTATACCTTTAACATTTCAATATTTATTTTACATTTTAGTCATATATCGTGTATTGGCTAAAAGACGTTAAAAATACGTTTTAATTTTAAAAAATTACGCCATTAAATTCGTATCGTCGATACGATCGAAATGAGCCTAATATTGAATATTTTGTGACGTACTTATTTTATTATATGCTATATATATACGTTCCAACTTCGAACCGACCCATATCCTATTTCCATTTTCAAATTTACATATTAGCCCTCTAAACTTAGGCTATGTTTGGCAAACATAAGCTAACTTATAGCTTATAAGCTAGTCCATCCAAACATGTACCAGGAAGCTAGCTTATCAGCTAGCTTTTTGAAACGCTACTTTGAGTAGCTTATGAGGAGCTTATCGTAGCTTTTTCCAATTATACCCTTATTAATATTAATTATTAAATTCAAATATACCCTTTTTGTCATTTTACATATTCATAAGCTAGTTTTTGCCAAACATAATTTGTTCATACGCTAGCTTATCAGCTACCAGCAAGCTTATCAATCAACAGCTAGCTTATCAGCTATCCGCTAGCTTATCAGCTACCTTATCAGCTACCAGCTAGCTTATAAGCTACGCTTGCCAAACTTAGCCTTAGAACTTATAAGGTTTATTCACTTTACTTTTCAATATTTCATTTTACGTTTTAGTCATATATCGTGTATTGGCAAAAAGATGTTACAAAAATACGTTTTCATTTTAATAAATTACGCCATTATGTTCGTATCGTCGACACGATCGAAATGAGCCTAATATTGAATATTTTTTGATATATCTATTTTATTATATACTATATATAAGCTCCAACCGACCCAAATACTATACCCATTTTCAAATTCACATATTAGCGCCCCAAACTTATAATATTTATTCACTTTATACCTTTACTTTTCTATATTTCATTTTACTTTTTAATCATATATCGTATATTGGTTGGAACATGTTAAAAAAATACATTTTAATTTAAACAAATTACGTCATTATAATCGTATCGTCGATACGATCTAAAATATGTTAAAAAAATACGTTTTAATGTTAACAAACTGCGCCATTATAATTGTATCGTTGATAAGATCGAAATGAGCCTAATATTGAATATTTTTTATGTATTTATTTCATTATATACGATATATATGCTCCAACCGACCAGAATCCTATACCCACCTTTAAACTTACATATTAGGCCCTAAACTTATAATATTTATTCACTTTATATCTTTTAGTTTTCTATATTTTATTTTACGTTTTAATCATATATAGTATATAGTATATTGACTGAAATATGTTAAAGTATCGGTAACTACTGTTCATGAACCCGGTGCGAAGCTCGGGCTTATCAACTAGTTTAACAACAAATATTAAGACAACAAATTATAGTGACAAAATACAAAAATAGTATTGTAATATTACCTTGTAGATCGTCGATTGATATTATTGATGTCGGTGTATGAACCTCTCCTCTTTTTGTTTCCTCCAAAAATCTAAATATGAATTGGTCATATTTAGGATCTTGTAGCAAGGATAACGGAGTCTTGCCTCTGACATTCCTACACGATGATAAAAGCTCGAGAGATGCATGCTGCAACAACACCTTGACCACGTCTACATGATCATATAAAGCTGCCAAGTGCAAGGCCGTGTTACCTTCCTTGGTTGCATGCCCTAAAAACTGGTGAAATTTCCCAACTTCACCGGTATTCAAATTGGTGTTGGTTTTTAGTGCACATTCTATAAAAACCCTGACTATGTCATCATGTCCAAGTATTGCTACCATGATTAGTGGTGTTTCCTCACCATGGCAACATTTTAAACAATCACGATAAATCTTTTTCACCATCGTGATAGTTTTGGGTTGCATCGGTGTCTCAATTGACATAAGAGACCGGTAACCTTTGGCTCGAGTGATAGACTCCAGACGCCATTGAAGCATCATGTTGTCGTCATCCATTTGGTTAGTATTAATATATAGCTTCCACTAAGGAACTTGTTTGGTCTGATTAATGTTGCAAATGCAATCCAACATCCATTTATGAAGTTCTTATATAAACACAAAAAATGATAAACGTAATCAAAACACCATTCATAAACTTGAAGCTAAAAGAACTTTTGTAAAGAAAACATTCGTAGAAATAAATATTGAAGTTATTCCAAACTACTTTTTCTTTTCTTTGTGTTTGTTTCGTATAGATTCGAGAAAGATTCATTTATTATGATTTTGATAATTATGGAAGATCGATTAATGAATATAAGGTTTCACATAAATCCTGACTAAAAAAATATGTCATTTATCTATGCTTCATAACAAGCGTGGAAAATTATGTGTAACAAATGGTTTTTTATATAAAGATGTTGAAAAAGAAAAAAACTCCACATTTATAAATGTATACGTTTGATTTCAAAAGTCCACACTTTTAAATGTGTAAATTTTGTAATTAAAAAAGTCCACACTTAATTTTTTTTCAATTTTGCATGTTTATAAATGTGAAAATTTAGGGGGCGTTTGGTTGGGGGTATTAAGCAGTCAGGAATGAGAATGATAATGAAAACTGCTGTTTGGTTTGATATTATATAATGGAATCATTCCTGCACATCCATTAATTTCCATTCTGACCAAATTGGGGGAATGAAATTTTTATTTCTACTTGGTTCTTTTTTTCATGCATTGTTTCATCTATCGATGTTAAATGAAATATCTTTTGTATTTTGAAGTTGAAAAAACAAAATTTTTTAATATGAAGCAATTTTTCATTGATTATAATGAGTTAACCAAACAGCATCAATGGAATGTTCATTCCATTCCCATTCTCCTGCATTCCCATTTTCATTTTCATTCCCATCCCCTGAAATGAACCAAACGCTCCCTTAGATAATATGTCCATACTAATAAATGTGATTTTTAATTGTATCGCCAAATATATCCACGTTGTCTTATAGTTTTCCACACTTAAAAAGGTGTCGATAATCAACCACTTTCTTGTAGTGTCTCTTAATTGTTTTTTTAGTAAAGGCGTTTTTCGTAACTAATGAAATCTCTCTTTCTTTCTCTCTCTCTCTCTGTATATATATATATATAGAGAGAGAGAGAAGAGGTGGGTTCAAAAGAGAACACCACCTTTTTAAGATGGAATATGTCATATGACGCACTTTCGGTTGTTCTCCCGTTTGCAATGGAAAATGAGTTTCCATTTGAACTTCTCTCTCTCTCTCTCTCTCTCTCTATATATATATATATATATATATATATTTATATATATATATCAAGGTTCAAATAAGAACCACCCCCATTTCTAGGAACAAAGGAACTGAATTTGAGTTACTTGTGACGTAGGCTCATATATGATTCACACGATCTTGCAAGTCTTGTCCAAAGTCGCCAATGTAGTTTTTTCCGAAAGTTAATGCATTTAAATAAATATTATTCTCGTTTAAACCCTACTATATATTATATATAAGTGGTTTATCAATTATCATAGAACTTATCCCATTTGTACCAACATTGCAACTCAATCTCAAGTGTCTATTTAACAAAATGACTATGCAATTTAATAAATATTATAATTGTTTTAATATAAAACATTATTCATAAAAATTAAACCTTATGAATATTAAAATTATAATAAATGAATCCATCGTTAGATTCTCATTCGAATCCATACAAGAGAAACAAAAAAGTAGAATGACTTCAACTTTTATTTCTAAGAATATCTTCTTTACGTATTATTAAATCATTCATTGAGATATCACTCCTTGGGTATCAAATTAAAACGTGAATCATAAAAAGAAAAGGAGAACAAAAATTTCTTAACATTCCAAACGCCTTCCTTAGGGTTACGGAAAGTGATAATAAGAAAAACGTGTTACTTTTTGATATGTAACGGCATAAAGAAACATATCTATACTATATATAAAAGCAAATAACTCAATATGACAGTTTCTTTTGTTGAAGATTTCATTTTACACATTTACACTTTGTATCCCCATAGTTAGTTATTAAATCTTATTTTAGTCCTTTACTTTTTCATTTTCTATTTTAAACCCTTATCATATAATCTAACTAATCATATATTATGAACTAAAATTTATATTAGAATTACGTTTTTTTAAACAAATTATACCATCATAATCGTCTCGTCAATACCTTCGAAATAAGCCCAATATTGAATATTTTTTATTCAATTATACTATATATTCTATTATATAAAGATAATACTTTTATTTCAATTTTCGAAATTGACTATTCAATAAACCATTAGGAGGTTAATTGATTGAACATATGATTAAACTGATGTTTACAATGATGTATATAAAAATCGGGCAATTGATACATACTTCGCGCTGCAACGCGCACGGGTACGTTTCTAGTTTATAAATAAACTTCTAATTGTTCTGTTTCTTCTTGTGAAGAAAAAAAACATTATATATATAAGGGGTTCAAATGTGAACCAACTGTGACGACGAATCTCAGCCACACATCTTCGATTACGATGGATGTGATCACGGAGGATTGACGCGATTCATGGGAGGGCAGAGATTATTAAAGAGCAGGGACCGGTTAAAGCCGCATTTATTGACCAAATGAGTGGCTGAGATTCGTTTTCATGTTCACAATGAAAAAGCAGTTCACATTTGAACTTTCCTCTCTCTCCCTCTCTCTCTCTCTCTATATATATATATATATATACTTATTTTGTAAAAACCCTATTATTTTTATAGTTTTTTTTGCATCTTTTTCGTTTCCTTTCGAAAGTGTCTCATGCATTTTTATTACCTTTTGTATAGTTTTTCTCTTTTTGATGCTTATTACTTTGTTGTCGGTATTTATATGTTTTTGGCTAGTATTTCCGTGTTTTTGGCGAGTTTTATTTCCATTGTGCAGGTGTGCATGGATTCGAGAAAGAGCGAAAGGAAAGAAGTGCAAGCGATGTGGATAGCGGAAAAGATGAAGAATGAGAAAGACAAAGAATGGAACTTGGGCCTAAAGTATCTTTCTCTTTTTGGGCTTTTTGGCCTTTTGGCCTTTTCGGCCCAAGTATTTAAGCCTTTTTGCTCCCCACTTTTTGGGGAGGAAGCCATTATTTTTCATTTTGCTAGTTTTAGGGTTTCCTCTAGATTAGGTTAGTTTTTATTTTTTGGGGATTTTGGAGCTACAAACTCTCTTGGACATCAATAACAATGGTTTTGAACTCATCTTTGAGCAAGGATCTATCTTTTGAAGAGTAATGTGTATCTTCTTATCCCTTTTATCTTTTATTTTATTTCTTAATTTGTTTTTATAATTTAGATTATTGAGTTTTAGTAGTTAGCTTCCATTTTATGCAAGTAATTAGTTTATAGATCTTAATTCTTTCATTAATTTCATGTTTCTTATCTTATTAGATTTAGGGTTTATGTGTTTTTCTTATTTTAGTTGTTTCCTTTATAGTTGGTTATTGTTTATTCATGTTTTAGGCTATAATTTTGTTTCCCCCAATTAGTGTTGGGTTGATTTTTAGCAATTTCATGTTTATTAGTTATATGTTAATTTAGTACTTAGGTTAAGGTGAAATTTTGGTGAAGACTTGATTTGTATCAATTGGTTGGTTTTATGAAAAATAGTTTTCGGTAAAATAGTCGTTTGATTGTCCGACTAACGGAAGTTAGGGGTCGTTAATTGATTACGAATCGATAATTGTTGAGTTTGTTGTTAAGATCTAAATGGAAGTTTGATTTTGACTTGGGTTAACCAATTGGTGATTCTCGCTACATCATGGAAATAGATGTTTTGAGTAATTGAGTATATATCTGTCTTGCTTAAATGCTTCTTGTTGGAATTATTCGATATGGAAATAATCGGGTTTCAATTGAGAAAGAACTTTGTTGCCTTGGAAAAGGGACAAAAGTGACAATTGATTTGGATAACACTCACTTTGAAAGCCTAAACCGATTTTCACCATCTTAGCTAATTAGTGTAGATATTAGTATTTTTGGTTCATTCGTGTTTTTAATATTAATTAGATCTTTCGTTTGATTTTCATTTTAGTTATTAGTCGAGTCTTGTTTGTTTCTTAGTTTTAGTTCCTTTATAGCTTTGTTTAATTTCTAGTCTTTGTTATGTTTAGTGTAGTTAATTAGTTAGGTTTGTTATTTGATTTCCTTAGTTAATACAATTTTTGGAAAAAAATGATTTCACGCAACTAGTTAACGCCGTGGGTAAATCCATGCTTACTCCGTTGCCTCCCTGTGATCGACCCGTATGCTACACACCGTACGCTTGCGGTATAAATTTTAAAACTCACAAACATTTCCTGCAAATATTTTCTCTCAAGTATGGGAAGAAATAGAGGGAAATAACCAATGTATATTAAAAGTTTTTAAAAGAATTATAATTACTAAAATTATAAATTTATCAAACCTTTTATTTAAAAAATATAATATTAAAGTATATTTGTAAAAACAACATCTTTATTTTTCGTCATCTTCTCTTTAAAAACATAGAAAATATTTTCTTTTTATTCATTTTCCTTCCATCATAAGAACATAATGTCAAAACTCGAAACAAAATAGAAATTACAAACAAACCAAGGAGAAAAACTTATACTTTCGAAGATCTTTCTTTTAAGCTAAAGATTTTCATTCAACAATGCTTCTTCTTTCTTTTCAAAATTAGCTACTTTGAAATTAAGCTGATCTTCGAAATCCCTACTCATCTCTGATAGATAGGCTTTTGCCAAATGTTTTATCGTTAAAGCCTCTGTAATAACATGCATCTTGAACAAACTAGAGAAAAATAAACACAAAAAGTTAAACCTAGTAAATAAAAAATAAGAATAAAAATGTTACCTGAATGTAGGATCGTTGTAACACCCCAAAATTTATGTTCATAGATTTATTTTATTTTATGGTAATTAATTAAGAATAAAAATAGATGGGCCATGTAACTAATTAATTATGCTTGGGCTTGGGATTTAGCTTTTGGCTTAGTGGGTAGAGGCCCATAAGGAAAGATTTAACCTAGGAGGTTAAATAGTTTCCATATTAGCAAAACCCAAATCCTCTCTTATTTGCCTCCAACCTCCCTCTTGTTGGCCGTCTTGGACTCACACACATATTGAGTTTTCTTGAATTTCTCTTCAAAATCTTGGCTTGCGTAGTGTTTTGGAATTGATTTCGTTGGTTGGTTGTGTGCGAGATAAGCCTAAAACTCATATTTTTACATGATTTTTTGTTCTAAGTATAGGGTTTCAACCTCTTTCATGTTACAAATAATTTTATGAGAAAAACTTATGATTTTTGTAGTTTAAAAAGGTTGCTAACATCAAAAAGATTGAATTCGTATGCTTGTTTTTGCGTTAGATATAGTCTAGGGTTGTTCGTGCCACTTTTCGGAAGTTAAAACTAGACCTGAGGTTTTTTGGTGGAAACCGTAACTATAGAGTCCATTTCTGCACATTCCAGAAAGTTAAATTTGTGGTTTTGGAGTTGTTTTATATTTTGCAAGTCCAGAGGGCAAATCTGTTTTTTTTTTTTTTTGAAACTTAAAAATGTTGTTTGGGGTTGATTTGGGTGAAACAAAACCTTAGGGACCATTCTGTAATTTTCTGAAAGCAAGTTCGGTGGTGTTTCCGTCATTCCCGAAAGTCCAGGGGCTAATCTGTCAATCTGGAAACATTACACTAAAAGACAAAATAGTCGGGGTGTGAGTTGACATTTCCCAAAATTCAGGGGCTGAAAGTGTAGTTTACGAAAAGCGTTAACCGGTTTTAAACGGCGTTAGGAGTCTGGGCTGTTTTCGTTAGAAAGTTAACGGAATAGGGGCCAAAGTGTAATTCTTGAAACTTTTCATTTAAACAGAAGCGCCGGGGGCCATTTCAGGCAATTCTCGAAACTTTATATAATTATTAATTAATATAATTGTTTTATTTAATTTCACATAAAACTTCTGTTAGCCATAAAAACCAAACCGTAAGTTCGTTTTTGACCCATAATATATGCACGGAAAGCTCTCAAAGCGCACTACAACTTTGTAGTTGACACTTTCGACTTTAGAGATCAGTTAGGGCACGTTATTTGCTTCTGAAAGTTCAGCTTTTGTTGTTTGGTTATTTATGAGAAATAAATTAATTGGATAGGTGCTACTAATTTGTGATTTGTGTTTTTGGGTTATTCGTGATTGGAAGCTAGCACCCCCAGGTGAGTTTCTTTCTCTTAATTTGTCATGTATGTGGATGTCGGTCATCGGGTCGTAAGGTTTTGGGAATCCCATGTACCATTTATGTGGTTGTTGGTCGCTGGGTCGTAAGGTTTTGGGAACCCAGTGTACTTAGGTGTCGGGCCGTAAGTGAGTTGGGAACCCGGTACGCCTAAGGTCCTCGGTTCGTAAGGTTATGGGAAACCGATGTACCATTTATATGTGTGGACGGTGTCGTCGGGTCGTAAGGTGTTGGGAACCTGAGGCACCATATTTGAATTTATGTGATGACATGCCTGGTAAGTTAGGAGTTAGAACCTCACTAAGCACGTGGAGCTTACCCTTTTCCATGTGTCATTTTTTTTAGATATGAAGGAGGAGCACGCTTGATGGTTACCATATGGATTGGCTTGGTTATTCTCGTTCTTTATAATACTTCGTTATGAATATTACTTAATTGTTTTGAATTTTAGGTGATGGTTTGGAAAACTTAATTTGTTTTGTATTATGGATTAATTTAATTAAATGAATTTCAGCTTTTGTTTATTATTTTTGTAATATAAAAATTCGAACATATGGTGAAATTATGCACTAGCGATCTATATCAAATACAATAATAACACGGAAAAACTAACTAAAATCAAACTCTAAAGAAAATGAAACAAAAATAAATAAGGCTAACACCAAGAAATTAAAAAAAAAAAAACATTATGTAAACTCTAATCTATATAATTATCTATCTAAATATATGGAAAAAGATATCAAAAGAAAATGTGATTACTAAATTCATTAGACAAGTACACCGACATCTCTCTCATCATTTCTTTCTATAAAATAACCATGCAATATAAAACTCATATGCACCCATGAAGTTTGTTGATAATCAATGCATTATGTAGATCGAAGCCACGTCATATTTCTTTCCATAAAATAGTAGCCACGTAAACACATGATGACACGAATCAAATAATTACTCTATGATTTGTTAGCTAAATTAAAAACTCTTATTAATTCAGATTTGAGACTTTAATACTTTCTATTAGAAATTAAAAGTGATGTCAAAATTAAAACTTCTAACACCTTTTTATAGAACAAACCCACCTAAGTGTAGAGATGGCCAAAACAAGCCCAAATTGACCCTTAATCGTTTACAAAATTTTGGGGTTTTTTGCATTACCGGTTATAACTGTTTCAAAACCGGTTATTATCCTAACCGATATATTTCATAAATCTAGTGGTTAGATATGCCTTTTTTTGTTTTTTTCAACTTGACCGTTTTGTTTGCATTTTAACTCCTCAAGAACACTATAAATAAGTTGTGTGATGTATGGGGCTAGATACCAAGTTACAAAATGCAAAAAACAAAAAAAACAATTTTCGCTATAATTTGTGATTTCAACTCGTATTCGTTTATCTCAAACTCACAAGTTCTAATATCTCAAGTCTTGATTATTTTTAAAACGTATTTTTAAAGTGTATGTGAGCGATCCAATGTTTATTCTTTTAAAAGTTTATATTGTTAATCATAAAAATTATTTAAACAAAAAACCTTAACCGATTTATAACTGGTCCTAAACTGGTCAAAGTTAACCAGTTACAAATTACCTAAACCAGTTACAAATTACCTGAACCGGTCAGGATCCTAAAGGCCTAAAATAATTAACAGATCGTAACCGATTACGTTTTAACTAGCCTAGTGTAACCGGTCATAACCGGACCGAGCTCGATTTTTGGCCACCACTACGCAAGGGGTTATTTGTACAAAGATTTGGAACCAGAGAATGGAAATGGATGTGAATCTCTTGTTTGGGAGAATTGACATTATTTTGGGCGAAGAAATGGATTTCTCTAGGAATTTATTGTAGTGAAGAAATAGAGAAATGCAATTCACTCCATTTTAAGAAGAAATGGAGAGTGTTGGTGTCTGATGTTGTTCAGTTTCAAACTCGACGACCACCTAAACCTCTGACGACCTCTCACTCCTAGTGGATGGCTAGATGTCATGTTTATTGTCAGCTTCACCATAATTTCGTTATGAGGAAGTATTAAATTTATATAAATAGAGATGTTTTAATAGAATTACTAAGGTGCTTGGAATTTTTTCTGTTTTCTAGGAAAATTTTCTATGAAAAATGAAAAATTAGAAAACTTGTTTAGTTGGATTAGTTTTCAAAAAAAAAAATTCACTTTCATTTTTCAAAATGTTGTGTAAATTGGAAAACTACTTTGGATAGTATTTCAATTTTTCACTCAATTTTTTTTTTCATTCCATCACCTCCGTCTTCTATTAGGTCGTGCGTACCGGAGTATTGGGTTGGGCGGGTTCAAAGCCGGCGGCTTCAGCACGTTAGGCTGGTACGGCTACGCCGGAGGTGGAGGCTGGGGCCTTGAGCGGTCTCCTAAAGCCGCCAGTGGTGTGAGAAGCCGTTGATAAATAGAGTGTGTTGTGTATGGTTTGTGAGAGGGTTGGGAGCCTAATTAGAGAGGGTTCCAAAGGGTTAATGGAATGGTTGGAAAAAAGCTAATGTACCAACTGATGTGACAGTGGGGTTGAAAATGTTGGAAGGGTTGAATACCGATAGCCTTAAAAGTTTCTAAAGGGTATTCTGATTCACACACCCCATCACATCAAAAATATTTTATAATAATATTATATAATAATAAGTATTATTATTATTATTATTATTATTATCCATAAAATGTTTCTAGAAAGTTTTCCAATCCATACACCTAATCTCATAAAAATAATTTATAATAAAATTATTATAAATTTTATAATAATTGTTGTCGGAGCGGTGGGTTTTATCGAGAGCACTGTCGTTTATAACGAGAGCATTGGTAGTTATGTCTCCGAGGGTGGTGCGAGGCGTGACTTCGTCAAAGGCCGACATGTTGTAATGTTTGAAAAAAATGGAAATGGAAAATGAAAATTAATGGAGGATCATGTACAACTAAATGAGTTTCTAATTTTTCTATAAATGAAAAATGAAAATTCCATCATTCCAAATAAACGAATTTTCTAAAATTTTCATAAAAAACTGAAAACTCACTCAACTCCATTTTCTAAAAACGTTTTCTATAAAATGAAAATTAAGTGTTTTTATAAAACTTCAATTTATATTGCATAGTTTTTGTACATTGCATTATTGGACAAAATAGTTTAGGAAAACAATCTCATATAATGGTCATGTTTAGGCTGTGTTTGGCAACGCTAGTTAGAGTAGTGGTTTAGAAGATTTTTTATAAGTTTTTCCAATTATACCAATTATTAAAAATATTAATTATTAGACTAAAATACATTTTTTTATCATTTTACATACTCATAAGATAGTTTTGCCAAAGATAGTATATTTATAAGGTACTTATCAACTACTTTGACAAACACGACTTTATAGAAAACTTTTCTAGAATATCCTAATAAAAGTTATTATTGATTATATTTTAAAATAAATTCTAAAAGCTTGTTAAAACAATCGTTACATTTTTGCAACATTTTATATAGAAGTCTAATTATTCGATACTAAAATCTTATGTTTAAAAAAGTAATTTATCAGGGTATTTAAACTTTTTCAAAGTTGTTTTGTTTTTGTAAACATTTCACAAACTTTTCTAGAATAATTACCTCATCAAATACTACAAAACGTAAAGGTTAATGCAGATGTCGTAAAACAATAAAGAACTAAAACTTTGTTACTTTATGTTTGAAAGAAAAACTTTTCGTTATACTAACTAGAAACCAAAAGAAAATTAGGGTGCATTTGGTTTTGGAATTCCTTTACGAAGTTTATAGAAAAAGAGTCGAGGAAAATGAAAATTCAGAAAACACGTTTGATTCATTTAGTTTTTTAAAAGTTTTCTAAAAAAAATAAAATGTTTTTGTTTTCTAAATTTCTATGTAAATTAGAGAACTGATTTTAGTAGTTTTCTAAATTTTTCATAATGCGTTTTTTAATTTTCTAAAATGAAAAAAATGAAAACTCCCCTGTTTTAACCAAACGCGTTTTCTAAAATTTTCATAGAAAACTTAAAATGAAAACTCAATTCCATTTTCTGCAAACGTTTTTAAGAAAAATGAAAACAGTTTTCCACAACCGAACGCACCTTTAATACTTTGACTACTTTAATTTTCGGTATCTTTTTCTAGTGTCCTTCCTATAAATACATGCAAGATATGCCTAAACAAACCACAAAACTTCCAAAACTCACTCTCTCTTTGCACCCTTTTTCGAGCTAGAGATACGCAAATATGAGGTCATCAACATCCATGCTGGCGGTATGTGCAATAGCGATTATGGTGATGATCTTGGCGGGATCCCAGGCGGCAACGGCGGCAACGTCGTCCATATGCACGTCAGAGGAGTTTACGCCATGTATGCCTGCATATGCGTCGTCATCAGTGAAACCATCAAAAGAGTGTTGCACAGGGCTAAAACGACGTGCGAAGCCGTGCTTATGCCAGTACAGATATAACCCAAACATCCGTCCGTATGTTACTTCTGCTTGGGCCAAGAGGGTTTTCAACGCTTGTGGAGTTCCCATTCATAAGTGTGGTTAATAAATCTAGCTAACAGGCCACCCCACCTGCTATATATATATAAAGAAAGTACTACTCTTAAATAATGCACTATGTATCACTAATATATGTGTTCTCTTTCTCTCTATTTCTCAAGATGCATGCTTGAGTTTTGAAGAGATCTAGTTGTTTTGTGTGTGTTGTAGTGATCTATCCTTCAACAAACAGTTGCATCTATTGATCATATATATAATTATCTAGGGGTTGTATAGGGGTTGTATCCGTTACAAACCGCATAGTTTGTACAAACTATACAAACCAATCTCAACCATACATGTACATGATCAATGGTGTAGATTAATTAAGTTCCTAAATTCTCTCAACCACATTTGAAAAAAACTGCCTAAAAATTAGGGATACACAAAATCAATGAAAATAAATAGAAAATCAATGGTTAAGATTAGGTTTGTATAGTTTGCACAATCTAGGTGGTTTGCAACGGATACTTCCCCTAATTATCTATATATATTTGCAATATATAATTGGTCTTCATTTTAATTTCCATATTACCTGTTGTATAGAATATCAAAGTATATCTAGCTCATTTTCCTGAGGGGTCAATGGATTGTATCCCTGACTATTCGGATTCGAACCCTGTGAAGAGCATGTAGCGATATTCAAATCATAGACCTGCCACATAATGGTACCCTTAACTAGGTTGGATCGTGATCGACATGGATTAATTACATGCCCTGGTGAGTCAAAATACCTCGGAAACATTTATACATTTACTTGCCATTAAAAAAAAACTATTGCATAGAAGATAAACAAAAATGCTACTCTTGAATTACACCTTTAGTATTGGGGTAAAGCACTCCAAAGTGAGGCTTAAACCATTTAATTTTTGAAGAAAAAATCAAGTTGGGCATTCAAATTTGAATAATCATTTTGAAGTCAATATCGGTATTAAAAAATGTTCAATTTAAATAAGAAGGGTAGCTATTTTTTTTTTCATTGTTAGTTTTTTTTTTTTTTTTTTTTTTTTTTTTTTTTTTTTGAGGAAAATTAAATTTTAGGAAGCGCATGTAGTTCATTTAATATCCAAATTTTTTTTTTAAAAATGAAAATTTTTGGTTTTGTAACTTCTATGTAACTAGATAACTGAGTTTTCTAAAAAAAATTTAAACATATTTTCTAATTTTCAAAATGAAAATGAAAAATCTACTATTTTAACCAAAAGTGTTTTCTAAAATTTTCATAAAAGTTGAAAATGAAAACACAACTTTATTTTCTGAAAATGTTTTCTATAAAAATAAAAACAGTTTTCCACAACTAAAAACACCTTAACTTTGTCATGTATTGTGATTGCTTCTTAATAGTTAGTTCTTCTTGTTTTCAAATCGGACCATGTATTCAAATAATACATGGTATATTTTTGAAGGTTGAAAAAGTAGCAACAATAAATTTGGAAAAATGTGCAATCAACCAGTGGTAGCCGGTAGCTTATGAATAAACTATAAGCTTTTGTGTGTACCTTGTGAATAAACTATAAGCTTTTGTGTGTCTAAAATGATCAAAAGTATATTTTGAGGTGTAATAATTACTATTAATAATAAGGGTATAATTGAAAATAACCACAAAAAGCTCTCGAAACACTATTCTAATTAACGTTTCAATAATCTAACTTATGTCCATCTAAACATTGCTTATAAGAGCATCTCCAACATATTCTCTAAAACTTCTTTAAAATAGAGAACTAAAAGTCAAAATCTAAAATAAGATGTATTCAACTCCAACAAATTCTCTATTTTAGAGTTTTCATCAATTATATTATTTAAATATTCATTACTTTTATAATCCCAATAAACTTTTTATTTTTACATGTAAAAATGATATTAATTCATTCTCATTGGTGGATTGAATAAAAAAAACATTTATCTCTCCTCCCAACCAAAATATAGAGAATTCTCTATATTGGGAGTTTTCCTCTTGAATATCTATTTTAAAGCATCTCCAACAGCATCTCTATTTTAGAGAAAATTACTTTTTAGTCTCTAAAATGCTCCAACGGCATCTCTATCTAAATCTCTAAAATAGAGATTTAAAAGATAAAACCTCCAAATACAGAGAATCTCTATATCTTGGTTTGGAAGAGAGGGAAATATTTTTTTTATTTAATCCACCAATGAGAATTAATTAATATATTTTTATATAAAAAGTTTAAAAAGTTTATTGTGATTATAAAAGTAGTGAATATTTAAATAATATAATTGATGTTGAAATCTCTAAAATAGAGAAGCCGTTGGAGATGAATACAGTTTATTTTAGAGATTTTGATTTTTGGTTCTCTATTTTAGAGAAATTATAGAGAACCTGTTGGAGATGCTCAGAGAATGAGATAGGGATACTGTTGGAGCATTTTAAAAAACAGAAAATGATTTTTCTCTAAAATAGTGATGCTGTTGGAGATGCTCTAAACTAGTTTATTTTTACCAAACCCATAAGGCTATGCGCACCCATGCAAACGGGTTCGTGCGAGTATGCCCGCCGGCTTCAAGGTTTACTGGCGGGTTGGGTGCACAACAATGTTTTAACCGGCGGGCTAGAAACACAGCGGCTTCACCAACCCGCTTTATTTTGTGTGTTGTGTGTGAGAGGGTTGAGAGGGTGTGTTGTTGAGGGTTATGGGAGGGTAAAGAGAGGGTTGGGAAAAAGCTGATATGTCAGCTGATGTGGCATTAAAAAAGTGAGTGGGTTGAGTGGGTTGATTGGGTTGGGTGCGTGTAGCCTAAGGCTATGCGCACCGGTTGCATTGGGTATGGGCGGGTATGCCCGCAGGACCCGGCGGGTTTGATTGGGTTGGGTGCGTCGACGATAGAAGCCGGCAGGTATGGGGGTATGCGGGACGGCTCTCTTCAACGGTCAAAAATATATTTTTTTTAACTTTTTTTTTTCATTTTTTACTCCTATATAAATACCCATTTATACCCAACTTATTTTTCACACCAACTCTAAACCTTCAATTCTTCAACTCTTTAAACCTCCAATTCTTCAAACCTCCCACTCTTCAAACATCATGAATCCAAACGATCAAAACCTCGGATCTTCATCACGGCGCGCGAAATGTAAACGTCCGGCGGAACCCGAGACCCCTTTGAAGCCCTCTTTCAAAGTCGACGTTACGCACACCGGGTTCCCTCCACAATATCCACCCGATTACGATGTCCAAATTTCGCCGAAAGGTTTTTGTCTCACAATTACTCATCCTCAAGCTCCTCAACCCGGGAGCTCTTCACAAGCTCCTCAACCGTTTCCTTATCAACCGTTTCCTAATCCGTTTATGAATCCACAATTTCCTCCAACCGATTGGGGTACTCCTTATCAACCACAATATGATAATGACCCTTCCGATGAGGGAGGACTTTCACCAACGACCCCAAATGGAGGAAGACATTAAGTTTTACACCGTCCCGCATGGCTATCTCCGGGGTAAACGGCTCAAGGATGCTATGAACCGAAAAGCCGAGATCAAAGCCAAATATGGCTTGTAATTTTTAGTTTATTTAATGTTTTAGTTTATTTTATTTAATTATGTAATGTTTAATTTTAATTTTTAGTTAATTAATTATGTAATGTAATTTTTAGTTAATTAATTATGAATCTTATTATTGATTAATTACATGTTTTATTTAATTGTATTATTTAATTATATAAAATAAATAAAATAAATTAAAAAGTGAGAGGGTTGAGAGGGTTGGGTGTGTTGTAGAGGGTTATGAAAGGGTAAAGAGAGGATTGGGAAAAAGTTGATGTATCATCTGATGTGACATTAAAAAAGTAAGTAGGTTGAGTGGTTGTAGAGGGTTACGAAGAAAACATGATTGGTTGTGAATTTGGTTGTCTCCTGATTTGATTTTCAATTTTGTCGGTTGGATTTGTAGAGTATGATAAATTGACGAATGACGAGACTGTAATTTGTAAACATTTTAAATACACTCCAAAAAGGGCCCATGCTTTATCAGTAATTTCATTCGCTTTCTACAAATTACAAGGAAGGTTTTGTTTTTAATTTGACATTTTACAATTTTTCTATCTTGTTTTTTAAATTGAAAAGAAAACCTAAATTGAGTAAACTAAAATTTTGGTCTCTAAGGGTTTACAAAAATCAACAAATATAGTCTCTAAACTTTAAAAATTACACGGATGGTCCTAATGTTTGGTAATTGCTTTGAATCAAGTCTTTACTTACTAACCCCGTTAAAAACTCAGTTAAATAAGGAGTACTTTTGTTTTTTCAAACTTTTTTTTTCTTTTTGATCCTGTCTTTACTAAAATGAAAGAAAAAGGGTCACAATGTAATTTTTTTTGTTTTATCTATGTGTGTGTGTGTGTTTGTTTGTGTTATACACATTTGGTGACTTATATCACCTGCGGGCTGCGGCGACTCAAATCACCACCGCCGACTCATCTCACCACCGTCACCCCACCACCGCTGCACACCATCTCACCACCGGTGACTCATAACTAGGGGTGTCAAAAATAACCGAAACCGAATAACCTATCCGAACTGAATAACATTTGGGTAAAACGCTTTCAGGTTTTTCGGTTCTCGGCTAAAACTCTTCGGTTAACCGAATTAGGATCCTTATTCGGTCCGGTTTTCGGTTAATTTTTTCTAAGTCGGTTAAACCGAATAACCCGAATAAGACATTGTACATCTTTATTGCTATATAATGTTTTTTTATTGATAACACATAATGGTTTTTACTAATATTTCGTTTATTTATTTGATTTACGTCGGATACAAAAAATGATGTCATTGTATTTGATAAATGATGTTTTTTTAACCTAATATAAGTCAACTGTTGAATATGAATGTATGATACAATTATATAATAGAAGCAACGGATACTTAATTGGGTAAAGTTATTTGAACAAGTGTCCAATAAAAAATATAAATTATTATTTGGTTTAACCAGTTACCGAACCGAATAACCCGAAAACGATTAAACCGAACCTTATTTGGTTTGGTTATCGATTAGCTTTAAAGAGATTAAAAAACCAATTAACCCGAACCAAATAAACCGAAAACTGATTTAACCGATCGATAACACCCCTACTCATAGGCGACTCATCTCACCACCGTCTCCCCAACACCGCCGCAAACCATCTCACCATAATGGTGGGTCAAAAATAAATTCATGCAGTGACTCATCAGGAACGAAAACTTCCAAGTCTAAAACAGTGACATTTGATGATGAACGTGACAAGGAAATTGCCAAACTAAAGATTTGTTAGAAGTTGAATAATTTTCTAACAAGATCACTTCCTTAACTAAAACTCTTTTTGAAAAAGAAAAACAAAGTACGTTTTTTCAAAAAACAAATCCTTGATCTCATCACTCTTTTGGTACAAGAAAAGATTGGGTTTGAAAAAGAACTACTTCTTGAAGAGAAAGAGAGGAAGTTTGAAAAGAACCAAAGTGATCTTGAACTGAGAATTGTTGAACTTTCCATAACAATCTCTGGTCTTGAGGTTAAAGGCACTCATGAAAAGGAAATAGATGTTGAAAGTAAGAAACTTGTAAAGCTTGTCAAAACTTTACAAGATGATTTGAGTGCATGCAAGTAAATGAACTTGTACAGATCATCTGAGGAAAAGAACCAATCTTGAAGTGAGGAATATTAAACTTTCAATGCAAGTTTTAGATTTTGAAAAAATCATTAATTGTTACAGTAAGAAGTAGTTTTAAAGTTGAAAGAAAGGTATGAGAAAAGTATTCTAGAGCTTACCGAGAAAGTCTCTAATGTTTAGAGAACCTTGGAAGATGAAAGGAAGAAGAAAAAGAATGGTCTAGAAGATAGTAAAAAAGTGATAACGAATCACTTGAAGAAAAGGAAGTAATTGAGAAAGACTTTGAGACATAAAGAAAGCTTTTTGAATCAAAGGTTAAGAAGTTAAGAACCAAATTAGCTGGACTGTCAAGTGATATTATGAAGAAAAAGATAGCAAAATCTGATTTAAAATGAATGAACCAAACACGTTTTAAAATGTTAATTTTCCTTATTTATTTTAGAAAACTAAAAAAATTTTCACAACCAAACATAGTACCGTAAATTGAGATGAAATGCAAACAAGAATCAAGAAAACATCAGTTATACTTATAAACAATCATGATCGGTTAGAATACAGATGAGACTAGAAAGAAGAAATTACTGCAAAGTAGAAATCATTGCAGATGCATTCACCGCTTACAACGTTTGAACATGTATGATGAAGTTAAATTGTTAGCAGAGAGAATATCAAATGAAGAAGCTCATAAAAGATTTAATTGAGCTTCAATGGAGATCTTATGCACATACCAAAACGATTTCGACAAGTAGAAATCGTTTTGGCCTTCGGGGGAGTCAAAGGAGCACATTTCAAATACTCAAGGATACTTCATGATATTAGAAAATAGAAGTGACATCAACCAAAAAGCCAAAAAAGAAGTCTATAAATCAAAAGAAAAACTGAAAATCCCTCGAAAATTTAGAATTCAACAAAAAATTATCATTTTTATTTTACTGACTTTTGATCCATTTTAAAAGTGCGTATGGAAAAACTCTGGGGTCCCGCTAATTAGTATTTCGATATCACCTGTCATTGGTGTCAAATAAATTTCGTTAGTTTATTCGATTTTTTGGCACCGTGCGTATGAAAATAGCATGTCTCCCATGCCATTAAATGACAAAAGCGAATTAAATTTTTGGAAAGAAACTGGTGGTACTGCTCCTGATTGTGATATTATAGCTACAAACATTAATTACACATTTTGTCCTATGAATATAATTTGTTCAAATATTTATAAATGCTGCCTTCCAACTCCTAACTAAAATATTATCCATCCAATATTTAGTGGGAGGAAGAGGAATTCACTGAATATGACTGGGAAGGAGTTGTAATAAAATATTATTATAATAAAATTGTGTGTAAATATTTAATATTTTTTTATGTTTATATGACATCGAATCATATGTTCTATATTTATAATGAATTCTTTGGCCATGACTATCCAATCCACCCTCCCAACCCCACTAGCCACATCTCGTCTTTTCCAACCCCACAATTAATCCTCTGAACCCTCTTTGATTAGTACCCGAACCCACTCAACCCTCTCATTTAACACACCCCACATACACACACCACACACAAAAACAGCGGTGCGAGCAAACCGCTTGAAGCCGATTGCCGCCCAACCTGCTGACCACGTATCAGTACCTGTTCAGCCCAACCCAGCCATGGGTACGCATGGCCTTAGAACGTAGTTATCCTAACATACAAGGTTTATCATGATGTTGAAAAACGTAATACGATTGTAAAAGCAAATCATTCTTTTGACCTTTTTATATGATATTTTTTTTAATTTGTGTTATTAAAAAACTAATAGGAGATTTTTTTGTGTGTGTGATTAATATTTCTAATCTTGTGGTTGGAACTTGTTAGATAGTTTCACTTTATCATAACAAATATCATTAAATACGTAATAGAACTTTTGAATGTTTTGAAAGACTCATTTTTTATAGTGTTATTCAGTTTTAACGAAGTATTATCAATAATTTCAAGATTTTATTTTTTGGACTTTTATTGATGTAAATTGATTTGCTGAAATTCTAATCGGCCTCTCATCCCCAAAACCCAATACAAATGTCAAAGTACATATATATACAAATATATCCACATCGAGGATAATGAAACAAAAAAATCCGAAGATCGAAGAACCAACTACTTGTTAGTTATTAATGATGAATAACTTTGAATTAATATGGATAATATTTTTCATAAAATATCATGCATTTTAAATTTTCATGATGTCATACATTTTATTATGTACTACGTTATGTATTTTCATTAAATATTTAGTAATTTTTGTGATAAACATCTACTATGACATTTATTATTGGGTTAATTTCACATATGTCCTTATTAAACGTTAAAATATCATATATACATTTTCTAAATTATCAAAATATTATATTTACCTAAATAGTACTTTTTATCTAATTTTAATCATTTTAAACTAGACTTAACAATTTTTAATCATAATTTTTAATAAATAGACATCTTTACCCTTATTTTAACAAAAAGTTGTAATGTTTCAATAATGGTGCTGGTCCAGAAGCTACCATCTCTCCTTTCTTTCTTATTTTATCTCACTACTTGAGCTTACAAAGATGTTGTATCACTAAAAAGGTAATATATAAACCCTTATCTCTTGCAAGTAGGAAAAGATATTTGATGGTAAATACCCACACATCTCACTATCCTTCCTTCTCCCCTGTAATACCTTCCCAAATGACCCTTTACCAATTACCCTCATTATTTCAAAATCCCAGACCCAATTTTACAATCCACTTTACCCTTTCTTTCAATTTATTCAATCTTATCGACTTTGATGACTTCTTCTTTTTCTCCGGAGAAATCGGGTTCCAATTCATGGCGAAAAGAAAGGGATTTGGAGAGTGTATAACAAGGGGAAGGCATTTAGGAATGAGATTGATTGTGGATAATTTAGGGAACCCCAATGAAAAGGTTAGTGTTAGGGTTAGTTGAAGATGATGAAGTATGACCAAAAACATCAATTTAACATAATTTATGGTTTTTCATGGTTGTGTTTATGGTTTTTGTCATCAATGAGATGCAAAATTTTTGGGTTTTGTTGTTGATTAGAAAATTATTTGGTTTAAAAATAGCTGTTTTTATAATTTAACATAACTTAAAATGATTAAAAATTATAAAAATGGTTCTTTCGATAATTATTATATTTTTGTAGGTTAAGAATGAATGAGATTAAAAAGGGGTATAGTAGTCATTTAACTATTTTTAATTATTAAATCTAGTTTAAAATGATTAAAAATTGATAAAAATTACTATTTAGGTAAATATGATATTTTGATAAGTTAGGAAGGGTATATATGATATTTGTAAACTAAGTTGGGTAAATATGATATTTTGAATTTTAATAAGGACATACATGAAATTAACCCTTTATTATTAGTGATTTTTATTATTTGAGATTTGATTCTTGGAGTGAATATCCACAGAAGGAAACTCTGGTGAAAGTTTGAGTTCCTTATTGACAGCCATAGGCAATGGTAGAAGATCTGATAGACGGCATAATAAAAGGAGAGGTATATTGAAATCCAAAAACGGAGGACAATCGATGAACAAAATAGATATTACGTGCTCGAATTACAACACAATGGTCATTTTAGAAATCAGTGTAGCCTTTAAAGATTCTCATGATGCACTAATCTGTTGCATTTATAGTCCAATTATTAGATCTTGGATTATGGGATTCATTTGACGCCTCTTCTTAGAGTTATTTACAAAATAGGTGTAATCAAGATCTAATACATGGAGAAAGAAATTCCGTTTTCGACATTACTCAATGGCTGTTTATACTTGGGTAGTGGTGGCCAAAAATCAGATCCGATCCGATTATAACCAGTTATAAATCAGGCCGGTTAAAACATAATCGATTACGAGCTAGTTACTATTGTTACAAGGGTTTAGGCCTTTAGGGTAGCAAACGATTTAGGTAATTTATAGCCGGTTAACTTTGACTTTAAAATAATTAATTTCAGGTCACTCAAGGACACTTTAAAAATACATTTTAAAAAGAATTGAGAGTTAGGATATTAGAACTTGCGAGTTTGCAAGAAAGGAATACAAGTTGAGATCACAAATTATAGCAAAAATTATTTGTGTTTTCAAACAACTTATTTATAGTTTGTTTGAGGGTTTAAAATGCAATTAAAACAGTCAAGTATGAAAGAAAAAAAAACGACCATCTTTAGTGACTAGATTTTTGAAATATACTAGTTACGGTTATAACCGGTTAACAACCGATTACATAACCGGTTCCGCGACGGTTATAACCGGTTATGCAAAAAAACCACAAAAATTATAACCGGTACCCTTCTAACAGTAACTAGCTCGTAACCGATTACGTTTTAACCGGCCTGATTTATAATTGATCAGACCTGATTTTTGGCCACCACTACCCAAGTATATACAGCCATCGAGTAATGTCGAAAACGGAATTTCTTTCTCCATGTATTTGAAAACGATGTAAAGACCTCAAATAATTGTACTTTTACCTAATAAACGAATGTACAATAAATTCTCGTCATAATTTTCTTTTTTCTAAAACACGCATTTATAGCCGCCTCTCGAGGGCGACATGGGCTAGATGGCGAAATGTAGAAAAATAAATTGGAGCTTGTCAATAATTCTTATTTGATGTAATAATTTCTTTAATTGATTTTATCGGGTAATTTTTGTATGGATAATGTTTTAAATTTTGTATGTTTTGTTATTAAGTATTTTTTTTTTTTTTTTTTTGAACAGCAGAAGAATTATTAAAACGGACTAGCAAGGAGCTAGAGAAAACGAAACAACAAAACAAAAGGCGACACTACAAGAAAGACTCCGACATAGGATCACAACACCAATTGATCCACTCTAACTTCCTACCTAATTTCCCCCTTACATTCAACCAAAAGAAAGAGAGACTCCGGAGTCGATTGTAAAGAAAAACAAACGACACTGATTGCTTGTTGAAGATTTTATTGTTTCGGTAATCCCAAATAATCCAGCAGAAAGTGAATAGGACCGTGTTGAACGCCTGAAGCTGCTTTCCTTTAAACCCATTGCGAGACCCCCAATCCATCATGTCAGAGATCGAGCTAGGAGCGGTAAGATTAAGGTTCCACCAGTTCATAAATTCCTTCCAGAGTAGGGAGGCCAGGGGGCAAGAAAGAAAGAGATGATCCTCACTTTCAAGCCCAAAACCACAGAAGATACAGTAGGGGTTACCAACCAGAATGTTTCTTTTCACCAAATTCGACTTGGAAGCTAAACGATTACGCATCAATCTCCAGACCATGATATTAACCTTTGAAGGAACCGAACACAACCACCTGGTTTGAAGGCCAATGGCGTTTATGAGGATTGTATCATCGATTAAACTCCTTAGAGAACACACCGAGAAAAGTATTTTTTTTTATCAATAATGATCTCTTTCGTTGTTCAGTTGCTCTCACTCCTAGTGGATGGCTGGATGTTATGTTTATTGTCAACTTCGCCATAATATCGTTATAGTGAAATGAAATGAAATATAAATAAAGATGTTTTAATAAAATAATTAAGGGCGTATTTAGTTGTGAATTTTTTTTCTGTTTTCTAGAAAAAAATTTCAAAAAAATGAAAAATGAAAAAACTTGTGTATTTGATTCAGTTTTGAAAAAAAATTTCAAGAAAATAAAATTTTTATTTTCAAAATTTACACTTGAATTAGAAAATTATTTTTTATAATTTTCTAATTTTCATTTTTCATTTTCACTTTCAATTACCATCTCCTTTTCGTCACCGGCCACCGCCACCACCGTCACCACCGCCGCCACCCCCGCCTTCGCCAACCACCGCTGCTACCACCACCGTCGCCCGCCGCCGCCGTCTCCGCTGCAGTCGTGACCATCGTCCCCTTCTCGTCGTCGCGACCACCGTCGCCGCCCCACCGCCGCTGCCGCAACCAACCTCCCACCACCGCTGCCACCACCGCACCACCGCCGCCACCACCGTTACCGTCACCATCGCCACCCCCATCGTTGCCACCGTAACCCCGTTGTCGCCACCTTCGCCACCACTACCATCGCCACCGAGGCAACCGCCAACACCGCTGTGGCCGCCGAGGCCACCGCAGTCGCCGCCAATGCCACCACCCCCACCGCCGTTGCCGCTGACGCCACCGTCATCGCCATCGAAGCCACCACCACCACCACCGTCGTCTACGAGGCCACCGCCCCCACCCCCGTCACCGTCGAGGCCACCGTTGTCACCGTCGAGGCCACCGCCACCACCGCCACCGCCATCGTCTACGAGGCCACAACCCCCACCTCCAAGGCCCCCCCACCACCGCCGGCAAGGATTGAAAAAATGAAAAATGAAAAGTGATGAAAAATGCTCAACTAAACGAGTTCTCTAATTTTTAAAAAATGAAAAATGAATACTCCATTCTTTCAAGTAAACAAGTTTTCTAAAATTTTCATAGAAAACTTAAAATGAAAACTTCACTCTATTTTTTGAAAATGTTTTGTATGAAAATGAAAACACTGTGCTTATCTTATGCCAGCAGTATTAAATAGTTTTTGTATATTGTCAGTGGCAGAGTCAGAAAATTAATTTGTGTATGGGGGCAAACTCTAAACAACAATCTTAATTCTAAAAAAATAGTTTGTTATATACAAAACACTTCCAAAAAAAAAGTTTAACAATTTTTTTTTTCAAAAAAATTGTTTAAGGACTTAACCATTTAAAATGGAATAGTTGATTGAGTTTTTTTGAACTTTTCCCAAAAAAATATATAACTTTGTTACTTTATTTTGTTAGAAAAAAATTTAGTTGAATAGGAACCAAACGATAACATAATATTTTGACTACTTTTCGGTATCTTTTTCTAGCGTCCTTCCTATAAATACATGTAAGATATGCCTAAACAAACCACAAAACCTCCAAAACTCACTCTCTCTTTGCACCCTTTCGAGCCGGAGATACGAAAATATGAGGTCATCAACATCCATGCTCGCGGTATGTGCACTAGCCTTTCTGGTGATGATCTTGGCGGGATCCCAGGCGGCAAGCGCGGCCACGTGCAGTGTGACGGAGCTGTCGCCATGTCTGTCCGCGTTTACGTCATCAGCGAAACCATCACGAGCCTGTTGCACAAAGCTAAAACAACAGAAGCCATGCCTATGCCAGTACATAAGGAACCCAAGCCTCAGAGGGTATATTACTTCTCCTAATGCCAGGAAGGTTTCCAGCACTTGTGGAGTTCCCATTCCTAGGTGCTAAGTAAATCTAGACCTGCTATACATATATATAAAGAAAGTACTACTCTTAGTGCACTATGTATCACTAATATATGTGTTCTCTTTCTCTTTCTCTCTCTTTCTCAAGATGCTTGAGTTGTGAAGAGATCTAGTTGTTTTATGTGTGTTGTGATGATCCATCCTTCAATAAACAGTTGCATCTACTCATATATATTTGCAATATTTAATTGGACTTATTCTTCCATATTACCTATTATATAGAAGATAAACAAAAACCCTTACATCAAAGGGTGTTAGCTCAGTTGAATAGGTAACATCCCGCGGGGGGGGGGGGGGGGGGGGGGGGGGGGGGGGGGGTGGGGGGGGGGGGGGGTGAAAGCCACACTACCAGGGTTCGAATCCCACATATTTCTGAGATATCCAGACTTTGGATCTGGTCCTTTGGGGTTCGGGGCCGGTATGGGAGGATCCAGTCTATGGGATCCACTTTCATGCCGGTCGGATTCAACCATAGGTTGGATCGGGTTGCAGCAGATTAGTGAGATTGCCCAATTGAAGACCCGATACTGCTGGAGCGTGTGTGTGTTAACTTGCCGTTAAAAAAACAAAAAACCTTACTCCTGAATTACACCTTTGGTATTGGCTAAAAGCACTGTTAACTGAGGCTTAATTAAACCATTTAGCTTTTTAAGAACAAATCAAGTTGAGCATTAAAAAATGTTCAATTTGAATAATCATTTTGAAGTCAATTTGGGCATTCAAAAATCTTCAATTTAAATAAATAAGGGTAGCTAAATTTGTCATGTATTGTGTTTGGTTCTTAATGGTGATCGGTTAGTTAGTCCTTCATGTTTTCAAATTGGACCATGTATTATTTAAATAATACATGATATAGTTTCATTGTTGAAAAAGTAGCAACAATAGAATTTTGGAAATAATTGCAATTGACCGATTGATAGCTAGCATATAAATAAATTATGTTTGGTAAAAACTAGCTTATAAATATGTAAATTAAAATAACAAAAAGACATCTTAGGATATAATAAATAATATCTTATAATTAGAAAAAGGTACAAAAAATTTCTGAAACATTACTTCAACTAACATTTTAAATATATGTTAATCTGGGCCCAATATGGTCTGGGATACCTCTTCCAAAAAAAAAACATTTTAATAAATCAATCATTTCAAATATATGCTTGCTTATAAGCTAGTTTATTTTTGTCAAACCCATAATCTACCAAATAAATGTGTTCTGGTGGAGACACTCTAACCCTGGGTCCCATTGGACTGACGCCACTCTACCTCCATGAGCGCGTCCCTGGCAACCCTCTGTCCCGGTCTTTCGCAGCCGGTTAGAATTAAACCAGGACCGTATCTACCAAATAAATCCCCAAATTGCGAGCACCATAAGCATTTGCGAAGTGAAGGTAGTGATCAAATATTGGGTAATGCATGAATCAAACCCTTAACCTCAAAAAAGCCAAGGAACAATTTTAGTAGTAGCTCAACAATTATAATAAATCTCTAAAACTATGAACGATGATAGAAAATATGATTGGTCGTCTATTTGGCTGTGTATTTGATTTTCAATTTTGTCGGTTGGATTTGTAGATCCTCGGTGTAATAAATTGACGAATGATGAGACTGTAATTTGTAAACATTAGGTACCCTCCAAAAAGGGCCCCATGGTTTATATCAATTATTTCATTCGCTTTTTAGGAATTACAAGGAAGGTTTTGTTTTTTATTTGACTTTTACATTTTTCTATCTTGTTTTTAAACAGAAAAAAAAAAAAAAAACAAAAAGTAAACTACAATTTTGGTCTTTAAGGTTTACAAAAATTAACGAAAATAGTCCTTGAACTTTAAAAATTACACGGATGGTCTCTAATGTTCAGTAATTTCTTTGAATCAAATCCTTGCAAACTAACCCCGTTAAAAACTTGGTTAAATGAGGGGTACTTTTGTCTTTTTAAACTTTTTTCCTTTTCAATCTTGTCTTTACTAGAATGAAAGAAGAAAGGTCAAAATGTATTTTTTTTTGTTTTATCTCTGTGTGTGTGTTATACACCTCTGGTGACTAATATCACCTCCGGTGGCTCATATCACAATCGGCGACTCATCTCACTACCGTCTCCTCAGCACCGCCACATACCATCTCACCATCGGTGACTCATATCACAATCGGCGACTCATCTCACCACCGTCTCCCCACCATTGGCACAGACCATCTCACCACCGATGACTCATATCACCATCGACGACTTATCCACCGCCACAGACCATCTCACCATCGATGACTCATATCACCATCGTCGACTTATCTCACCATCGTCTCCCCACCGTCGCAGACCATCTCACCACCGATGACTTATATCACCATCGTTGACTTATCTCACCACCGTCTCCCCACCGTCGCAGACCATCTTACCACCGGTGACTTATATCTCCTTCGTCTTCCCTACCATCGTTTTCAACATCCACCCTCTGTCTCCGGCATCGAGTATGTCCGTTCACAATAGTCCTATATCCATTCACACCACCACTATAACCACCACCTCGATTCCAGATTTGCAAATACCCTAACAGCCATGTCGATTCTAGGTCTATAAAAACCATCGAAACCATCATCTCTATTCTATATCTGTAGGACCTTAAACTGATTAACCCTATACTGATTCCAAATCTGAATCGTGGATGTCGTGGTGGTTGTATGAAAGTGATGTTGATGGTGCATTGTGGATGTTGTGTACACACGGTGTTCGTGGTGAATGGTGGAGGTTGTGTGCAAGTGGTGGTGGTGGTGATGGAGGTTGTGTGCAGGCTGTGGTGGTAGTGAATGGTGGTGGTTAGGTGCTGGCGTACAGACGGTGGTGGTGAATGGTGGTACAAGTTAAGATGGTGAATGGTGTTACAAGTTACGGTGGAAGCATTAGTGGTGGTGTTGATGGTTGTTGTTTTGCATAAATTTTACATCATTTCCATGCATATTTTAGTTAGATTTCTTTTTAGTTTTTATAGGTTTCATGCATTTTCTTTCTATTTTGCATTTTTATTAAAGTATGAATTGCTATTGAGATTGGTGCATTTAATCGAGCGATTTCGAGCTTTATTTACAGATTTTAGGCGATGATGGTGTCGATGGTGGCGGTGCGAGAAATGGTGAAGTAGAGACGGTTCGGGATGGCATGGTGGTGGAAGAGGAAGACGGTGAAGAGGACGAGAAAGAAGCCGGAAAAGGAGCTTGAGAGGAAAAGTCAAAACTGGTGGTCAAAGTGGAAGAAAGTCAAAGCTAGAAAGTCAAGAATTTGGATTTTTAGTAGACTAGCGATCGCTAGCCTTGCCTGCTAGCGATCGCTAGCGGCGCAAACCCTCCGCGTGATTTCGTGATTTTTGCTGCTTTTGTCATTTTGTCGGGGTATAAATACCTCTTTGAACTCGTGTTTGGACAAGTGATGCGGTAATTATCGTATATAAAAAGCGTAACAAGTTTTAACCTCTAATGCCTAGCTACCGTCTTACCACATATACAGGCAAGCGTACCTGCTCATGAGTAATATAGTGTAGGAAAGTCCAGGTATCGTATCTACCACTGGGAACGGTCAAGTTATCGTAGACTAAAGTCTGAATCGGTTTAATTAATCTAAAAAGGGGGGTTTTGTATGAAAAGGTTTGAATACTTGAAAAAGATAATTAACTAATTAAAACTAAGAAAGCAATTGAAATAATGATTTAAGTTTATAATAAGGGAAAACAGCAGTACTTATCATGATAAAGTGAATCCCCAATATGGATGGCATGAAAAGGTCGAAGGTTTGGTTGTTTTGATTATTGTAGGAATTTAAGTCTGGGACACCCTAACATGTGCAATTTATGGTTATGAACTAGGATATGGTCCTCCTAATTCCAATCCTAAATCGTTTGGTCAACAATCTAGAATCGGTAAACCCTTCCCAATCAATATCGCAATGGCTCTTTTACTATCGGTCACTATTGGTCAAAGTAACCCCTTAACATAACTCTATGGTCCAAGTCAGGCTAAGGTAGGTTGATTATCCTTTCGGAGTCTATTTGCTTTGGTCTAACAAATACACCCAACCAAGTGAATTCAAATCGCCACAACAACATCAATCAAAAAGGAACCATAAAAGACATTCAATTAATCAAAAACAAACCAATAAACATTAATCACAAAGTATCATCCATAAAGGTTCATCTCTCATGATAAGCACTACTAATAAACTACTCACTCATAATGAAAACAAAAACATAAACAAAAGTGGACATCGACATGATACCGACAGTACAACGATAGATGATCGGAGATCGACTTCCGCAGCGTATCGGCACCTTTCGTACTCTCACTCTCGTTCCTCTGTACTTCCCTCGTGTATCGGACATGTTTAGAACTGAAGGAGGAGGCTGATATTTAAAGGAAAACGTCCAGGCTCCATCTGGCGATCGCCAGACTGCTGACTTGGCGACGCCAATCACTTAAATCAACCCTAATCTTCAACTCAGTCGCACTTGGCGGCACCAGATTGAGGACTTCGCGATCGCCAAGTGTCTTCTGTGTTGACTTTGTGCATTTTTCACGTTTTCTCGCCTTTTTCCGTACTTTTCCGTTCCACGGCCTCCAAATCCTTCACAAACAATAATAAGCTCATTTAGTGCATGAAATGATCATAAACGAGTGAGAAATGGGGTAAAGTCATACGATTACGCGCAACCAAAACATGTATAATTTTGGTGTTATCAACAAGTATTACTTCACTTTCAGTTTTTCAATTAGTTGTAACTCCAATTTGGGGATCTAGGTTAGTTACTCTTTTTCATTTTCATGGAGGTTGGAGTTTATGCTTGATTTGAAGCTTAATGGCTATGGAGTTTTCAATTGATTGAAGATTCTCATCTATTGTGAATAGTATTCTCTCCTCCTTCTTTATCTTTGCTTAATTGTAGCTTTTCAATTGGAAGTTGATAGAATTGTTGTTTTGTTTGTTTGATTTGGTTTGATTTAGATTTTACTCCATAGTTAGGTTTAATTGTTGAATTTCCTGCACTTTAGTAGATTGTAATTGTTGAATTTGTAGTTTACTTCCATAGATGCATTCAATTCATGTTCAATTAGATTCATTTGATTTTGTTCAATCTTCAATTGCATGTTGACTTTTAGTAGTCATAGATCTCATTCTAGGTTTTCTTAGATTCAAATTGATTCATAGCATGTGTAGATCTAATTGTTTCAATTACATTAGAGTATTGCTTGTGTTTGTTGTAGATTTAGGATTTCCATTGTGTTTAGTAGATTTGTTATGGTTTAATTGTAGATCTAGGATTAGATTCAAGTGATTGTGGTTTTGATGTGAATTAGATTAGTGTTCTTCTTGAATGGAAGATTGAATATTAGATTGTATTGAATCAAGTTTGGCTAATTGTTTTTGATTTTGACAAAGATGTTAAATAAGTGAATTCAATCAAAGCTAGTTAATGGAAATTGATAGTTAGGTTGAATCACTAATTTTCAAATTCGTTTTCTAAACAATCGTTAGTTAAACGGAAGTTTGGTAATGATTTAGGTGAATTAGCCAAAGGTTGAAGTCATGTTATGGAAATAAACATTGATTATCAATTGGAATATATCTTGAGTATAATTCTTGATGAACTTGGTATGGAAATAACCGAATTCCATCAAGAATCAATCCTCTACTTCGGAAGAAGTGTGGACGTTTTTTGGTCTATTTTTGAAAAACCTCAAGTTCCGAACGTTGTTTTTAATCAACTAAATTTTGGAACCACATAACCGGTCGTGGCGTCCGCTATACCACACAAGGTGCGAAGGCCACCCACGTCCTTCACCCGGTCCTTCGCATCGCCCATCATATTCTTTCTTCCGGCATCCTTTGCTGTCACGATGTCGGCACCATTCTTAGTGCTGAATTCTTCTTTATGTATGCCATGACCCAACCGGGTACCCTTAGATTGGACGTGGGAGCGTATATTGCCCATAAATTTGACCGTCAAAAGACTAGTCCCTGTGTCATTGTATGTGGAGGCCTCATTACGTACCTCATAGACCATTGTCAACACAGTCTTGAGGTCGATGACACCCAACTTTGGCCACCTGGGTTGGATCGTCTCTCCATTGCCGCTTTCCAACACACGCACATGATTTTCCGTGAGGGTAATCGCTACTCTTGGCGTTTTGGGGCAACTTTTGAGCATCACTCTTATTTACCTAACCTCGAACGCACACGAATTGGTCTTACCCCGTGGTGGGTAACGAGAACGAACCCGATGGTGCCTTACCTCCTCCTCCCGCACAAGGTCAAGCCCCACCTCACGCTCACCAAGCGTCTAACTTTCCACCCAATTTTGACTTCGTGGAACGCTTCAATGCGTTGAGCACGCGAGTGGATCAAAACACCGCAGCCATCACCGAAAACACTACCGCGATCAATGAAACCAATGCCCTCACTCGTAGCATGCAACAATCTTTGCATGGATTCTATAACTTGCATGGGTATCACGGTTATCATGATTGGTCCGGTGGTTCCGGCCATTAGCTTCTCACACTTTTATCTTTTTTTTTTTTTTTTTTTTTGCATTTAGGATTGCATTTAGATTCATGCATTCATCCACTTTCGAGCATCAAGGACTATGCTCCGACTTGCTTGTGGGTGGTGTCTTAGGTTTTTTAGGTTTATTTTTCTTTATTGTTTGTATGTTTGCATTATGTGTATTTGTGTTCATTTACATATATAAAAAAATTTCTTTTTATTTTTTATGTTATTTTTAGAGTAAATTATGGATTTGGTCCATGTGGTTTGGGGGTTTTATGGATTTGGTCCCTAAACTTTAGTAATTATGGATTTGGTCCCTATGGTTTGCAATTCCTATTGGATTTAATCCCTGGACCAAACATCTATTTATTCTTTCTGTTAGTTCAAGGGTATTAATGTCTTTTTCATATTTTTAATACAATTTTTTGTTTTTTAAATGGATTAAAGTATTTTGTCCTTTTGTGATAAGCTATCCTTGTGTGCAAGTTGTCCTTATATATATAAAAGATTTACCTTTTATATATATAAGTGTCCTTGTGTGTTCTGTGAACATTAACCCACCAGGCCACCACCATCACCACCACCACTCACCCACCATCACCACCACCACAACCATCACCATTAACCCATCATCACCATCACCATCACCATCGTTAACCTACCATCATCATCACCACCTCCACCACAACCATCACCATTAACCCACCATCACCAATTCACCATCACCACCATTAACCCACTATCACCACCACCACCACCATCAACCCACCATCACCACCAGGTCCACCACCACCACCATTAACGTACACATATCACACAAGCGGACAGGTAGATCTCCGGTGAATATTCTGGCGAACCTACAACTTCCGATGAAAGTGGGAGGTGGACCTATCATATATACATATATATATATATATATATATATATGCAGTGTGTGTATATATATGCAGTGTTTGTTCTCACTGTGTGTATGGGTTGGTGGAAGAGAAAGATATTGGACATTTTCTTGGTTTTTCTTAATATAATGCCATAATCCACATGTCATCAATTGATTGGTTGTTAAAAAAGTTTAAAAAGACAAAGTAACTAAAAGACAAAACATTTGTTATTATTATAAAGAACAACAATGACTTGACCATTTTGCCCTTGCACTTAACAGAAAGAATGAACGGTCATTTGGTCCGGGGACCAAATCCAATAGGAATTGCAAACCATGGGGACCAAATCCATAATTACTAAAGTTTGGGGACCAAATCCATAAAAACCACTAAACCACAGGGACCAAATCCGTAATTTACTCTATATTTTATTATATCTCCACTTGTTAAAAAAATAGTGCTTATTCTCTTTAGACATAAACGAATAATTAGGCTTTCTTGTAGGATTTTACAATTTGTTACCAATTATGAGAATCATTATAAGATAGGACACTCATTTTTGCTTTAGTTTGTCACTTGCGCATTCCGAATAACTTGACATTAAATGTTGATCTTAGGATTAGCTATACTTTTGTAGCCCCCTACATCTTTATTGTGACACTCGGATAGACTAACCTTGTGAGCTTTGAGCCTCGGATTGACACATTAATAATCAATCCAACTCTTTCTTTCTTGTGTGTACCTCCCGTCAAGGTGTAGCTTTAGGTATTTGACTTGGTTCTCAATCTAAAACCCTTATAAGTCGCATAGAGGCCTTCATTTCTATATCCCTAAAAAATGATTTTTCCCCTTGTTATACCCTTTTTGAGCCTAAAGTTGCAACCTTTTTCGTTTCAAACCACATAAAATCCCGAAAATACACACTTAGGTTAATTTCCGAATTGAACTTTGGATTAGACATTTGTTAGTAATATAGTTAGTTAGTTAAACCCCTAAAACAAGCATAGCTTGTGGGTTGTGTGAAAAAAAAAGAAAAAAAAAAATGAAATAAAGAAAAGTGTGACATCCCAATTTCAAAACATTCATCCGTTAAACAGTAACCAATGTTCACATTTAAAAGCGGAAGCTCGTCCCAATTTATATCCAAAACCATCAAGTTTGAAACCTTAAACCATAGTTTAACGTATAACTTAAAGTAAAAGTGTACGGAAAATGATAGGAATGTAATCTAGAAACACAAAAGGGTTCATCTTCATAATAAAACGTGTCCTTTCAACTATCTTGACTGAACCACGATCCCGGAGCCTCAAACGGTAGCCTTCTCTTTTCCCTTGCGGGAAGTACCTGCCACTAAAAGGGTGAAACAACAACAGGGTAAGCATAAAGCTTAGTGAGCACATACATAACCACTTCCTATCATGCTTACATAATCATTTCACATAGCAATTATAACATGCAAACTCCAACCTTCCTTACAGTTCGATACCGTCAAGGTAAGGTAAATGACACTGGTACCAGGCCTCTCTAGATTCCCTATGGGTATTACTACCACCATAGGTACTCTCCAACGTCCCCGAAGGAACACATCACATAATCACACATGCAAACATAACCATGCACACATAACAGTAAGGATTAAGTGAGATACTCACCTGACGAGATGTTTAGCAAGCTCTCTTAACAAGCACAACTGTCACTTCGTACCACCTATTCATAACACATACACATTTACATCAAACATTGCCCAAAAAGGGTCCTTAACCCAACCCGACTCTCTAGTGTGAAATGATCAAGCTTACCTCGACCAATTTCCACGAAACTTCACATAACGTCAAGTTACATAAGCCCTTAGGGGTACATAAGCTAAAGAACCCCAAACGAAGCCATTTCGGAAAACTCAAAAATCAACTTAGTGGGATCGGCGGGTTACCCCGGCTTACCCGCGAACGCCCAGAAACCGTACCCCAGCCGTGGGTTGCGACTTCTGCCAAGGGTTTTCCACCCCAAACTCCCAAATCGACCAAAATTTCCCAAATATAACCTTAAACAACCACTATGGTCGATATCTAACAATTGTAAACGATCCATCGATCATAAACGTGCCAAATTGATGATCCTTTGATCACCAATCTAACATCCAACCCTAAACATCTTTAGACTCCAACAAAACTCATATTTGACAACAAAACTAGCATAGAACTCTTACCTTAAGTGCAATTGACGTAATTGCTAACACAACCAAACCAAAACAAGTCTTCAATTTCTCCTTGCCTGCCTTCCTCTAGTCGCCCTCTAACTCTCTCTCCCGTACAATTTGAGAAAACTGCCTGGAGGGTGAGGGTTTCCTCTTTTTATCAACATAAGTCACACATTACCTTGAACTATCACAAAAGTCACTCTAGCCCCACCACTCCTAAAACATGACAATTAACCACTTAAATTGTTTAAATCAAGCTATAAGGAAAAGTGAAAACAGGTGTTACAACTCTCCCCCACTTACCGAGATTTCGTCCTCGAAATCGCCTAAGCTTGGAACAACTCAGGGTGGTTCCTCCGCATCTCGTCCTCGGGCTCCCACGTCCACTCTGAACCTTTCCGATGCTTCCATTGGACCTTAACGATCCCTACCTCTTTGTTCCTCAATGTCTTGGTCTTTCTCTCCAAGACAGCTATCGGTTCCTCCACGTAGTTGAGCCGCTCGTCCACTTCGATGTCCTCCAACGGTACAAAGGCTGACTCATCCGCTAAACACTTCCGAAGCTGGGACACATGGAAAGTGTCGTGTATCTGACTGAGCTCTGGCGGTAACTCAAGTCGATACGCAACCTTCCCAACACGAGCCACTATCTCAAATGGTCCAATGAACCTAGGACCCAACTTCCCTCGCTTCCTGAATCGTATCACCCCCTTCCATGGCGATACCTTCAGAAGCACCTTATCTCCCACACTAAATTCCAGATCTGACCGTCTCTTATCTGCATAACTTTTTTGGCGACTTTGAGCTGCCTTCAGTCGTTCACGAATCTGCTGAATGCTCTCAGTCGTCCTCTGAACAATCTCCGTACTCCCCAACTCTCTCTGACCAACCTCTCCCCAACAAATGGGAGTCCTGCACCTCCTCCCGTACAACATCTCGTAGGGAGGCATGCCAATACTGGCATGGAAGCTGTTGTTGTAAGAGAACTCAACCAAGAGAAGATGAGATTCCCAACTACCACCAAAATCTAACACGTACGCCCGAAGCATATCCTCAAGAGTCCGTATAGTCCTCTCGCTCTGACCTTCTGTCTGAGGGTGGAAAGCCGTGCTAAACTAAAGCTTAGTACCCAACTCCTCGTGAAATTTGCTCCAAAAACGTGATGTGAACCGAACATCTCGATCCGAAATCACTGTCACCGGCACTCCGTGCCTCGCCACTATCTCCCGGACATAGATGTCCGTCAACACCTCTGAAGAAGAGGCCTCCCGTATCGCGATGAAGTGGGCACTCTTCGTCAGCCGGTCAACCACCACCCAAATAGCGTCATGCTTCCTAACTGTCTTTGGTAGCCCGGTAACCAAGTCCATGGTCACATGCTCCCACTTCCACTCGGGTATCTCCAAAGGTTGAAGTTTCCCGTGTGGCTTCTGATGCTCCGCCTTAACCCTTAAGCACGTCAAACACTTCTCCACATACTTAGCTACATCTCTCTTCATACCTGGCCACCAGTAGTCGGTCCTCAAGTCATGGTACATTTTGGTGGCACCGGGATGGATTGAGAACCTCGACTTATGGGCCTCATCCAAAAGTGTCTGTCTCGCCTCGCACGAGACACTGGAACCCACACCCGACCGTATCGAGTCAACAAACCCCGACTATCGGCCGCCAACTGGTCCACTTGTCCCTTTATCCTCTCCCTTTTCTGGTTATCAGCCTTAATCGCCTCCACTTGAGATTGACGTATCAACTCTATCAAGGAAGTTGACACGGTCAACCTCATGCACGGTACTCGAAGCAGCAAAATACTCCCTTCCGACTCAAGGCATCCGCCACCACATTCGCCTTTCCCGGGTGGGAGAGGATCTCGCAGTCATAGTCCTTTACCACCTCTAGCCACCTCCGCTGCCTCATGTTAAGGTTCTGCTGATCCATAAAATAACGGAGACTCTTGTGATCCGTATAAATGGTACAGTGAACCCCATACAAGTAGTGTCGCCATAGCTTAAGTGCGAATACCACCGCAGCCAACTCCAAATCGTGGGTTGGGTAGTTTACCTCATGCGTCTTTAATTGACGAGACGCATAGGCAATTACCCGCCCCCTCTGCATAAGGACGCAGCCTAACCCGTGATATGAGGCATCACAGTAGACTGTCAGGTCCTCTAATCCCTCCGGTAAGGTCAAAACCGGAGCCTCACATAACTTCCTCCGCAACGTATCAAAAGCCGCCTCTTGCTGATCGCCCCAAACAAAGCGCTCACTCTTCCTCGTTAATCTTGTCAACAGAACAACTATCTTGGCGAAGTCCTGGATAAACCGGCGGTAGTACCCGGCCAACCCAAGAAAACTCCTAACCTCCGTGGGAGTCTTCGGCGTCTCCCATTTCATCACCGCCTCCACCTTCGCTGGATCAACTTTTATGCCCTCTCGGTTTACAAGATGCCCCAGAAATTGGACTTCTTGTAACCAGAAGTCACATTTGGAGAATTTCGCGTATAACTCTCCTTACGCAAAACCTCCAATACCTCTCGCAAATGCTCTACATGCTCCTCCCTCGATTTGGAGTAGATCAGTATATCGTTTATGAAAACGATCACTGACCTATCCAACATCGGTCTGCAAACTCTGTTCATCAGATCCATGAACGCCACCGGTGCATTCGTCAAGCCGAAGGGCATCACAATAAACTCGAATGCCCATACCTAGTCCGGAAAGCTGTCTTGTGCACATCCTCCTCTCGAACTTTCAGCTGATGGTACCCCGAACGAAGATCTATCTTCGAGAACCAAGCGGCTCCCTGAAGCTGATCGAAGAGATCATCAATCCTCGGAAGTGGGTATCTGTTCTTCACCGTGAGCTTATTGAGCTCCCGGTAGTCGATACACATCCGCATCGACCCGTCCTTCTTCTTGACAAACAGGTTGGGGCTCCCCAAGGTGAGGTGCTCGGGCGGATGAACCCCTTATCCAACAACTCCTCCAACTGCTTTGATAGCTCTTGCATTTCCGGTGGTGCCAACCGATACGGAGCCTTTGCTATCGGTGCCGCCCCCGGAACAAGGTCTATCCGAAACTCCACCTGCCTCTCGGGTGGAACCCCAGGCAAGTCATCCGGGAATACATCCGGATACTCGCTGACCACTGGTACATCTGCAACTGTCTTCTTCTTTGCCTCCTCGCGACCGTCGACGACATACGCCAAGAAACTATGTCCTCCGTGAAGAACATGCTTCCTAGCCTTAGCTAACGTGCACAACTTTGGCAATTTCTTCCGTCTTTCATTCAGGATAGTTAATTCTCCCCCACTTGGGTTTCGAATTACTACCCGCTCGTTCTCACAATCAATGTGACCTCCATTCCGACTCAGCCAATCTACCCATACCACTACATTGATCTCCCTCATAGGAATCGAGATGAGATAAATTATAAACTTGACTCCGAAAATCTCTATTAAACTGTTTCTATACACATGCTTACATAACCGATACTTCTCAGCTGCTATCTCTACCTCTAGCGGGCTGTCTAATCCACCCTTTACATGCATGAAATTCTTACAAAAGGAATAAGACACAAATGACTTGCTAGCACCCGAATCAAATAACACAAGAGCAGGTACAGAGTTGACAGGAAAAGTACCTGTCACCACGTCCGGCTCTTCCTTGGCCTCCTCAGTTGTCAACTGAAACACCCTGGCGCGGGTTCTCGGCGCCTCTGTCTTCTTGCCTGAGCTCTCCGTCTTCACTGGCGCTACCCCCGACGTCTGAGTTGCCCCATCAAACTGAGGGGACTCATTTGCTACATGGCCCGGTCGGAAGCACTTGAAGTAGAGCCTCATAGTCACCTTACAATCCTTGCTGAAATGGCCCGGTTGCCCGCATTTGAAGCAGGTTCCCGACCCTATCCGACACTCTCCCAAGTGATGACGTCCACACTTAGGGCAGTTCGGAAACTCCTTCCTTTACCACTACTCTCGGCTCCGTCGATTTGAACTTCTTCACCGGCTGAGCCTGTGTCTGAGTCGTCTCCGCCTTCTTCCTCTTATTCTGCCTCTCAAGCTCCAGCTCCCGAGTCCTAGCCATCTCATGCATACGGTGGAAGGTCTTGCACTCTGCCATTACCACAAACTCCCGAATCTCAGGTTTCAGAATCTTCGAATAACGATGCATCTTCATTCGCTCACTTGCCACGTATTCAGGGCAAAAGAGTGAACGCTCCAGAAATAAGTCGGTGATTTCATTCACCGTCTCAGTCGTCTGCTTCATAGCCAAGAATTCCCCCGTCAGTCGCTCCACCTCCACCTGAGGTACATACTGCTCCTTGAACAGTTCCTTGAACTGTTCCCATGTCATAGTGGCAATCTGCTCTGGAGTTCTCGTCCGGTTGATCAAGTTCCACCAGTCTTTTGCCGCCTTTCTCAACAGGTTCGCGGCATAACGAATCTTCACCTCCTCCGAACAAGAACTGGTCAGGAAAGCTCCCTCCACCTCAGATATCCAGCGAGAGCTGGTCACCGGGTCCTTCTGCCCGTTAAATTGTGGTGGCTGACAAGCCGAGAAGTCCTTGTATGTAGTGACTCTCGACTGTCCTCCACCAGACCCTCCCGAGCCACTAGCCCTTGCGGCCACGGCTGCCTCCACGACTGCCTCCACCTGGTTGCGCATCTCATTCTTCAGCTCATCCTTCATTTGGGCAAAATAGCACGATAACATATCATGCAGTGCCTCTCCCACTTCTGCTGCTATCATCTCCCTCAGATTAGAGGTTTCCTCATCCTCCTCAGTGACTACCTTTTTGCCCTTCTTTAGTGGTCTCCCCATGCTGATTCATAAAACACATAACTTTTAAAAACTACAAAACTCTCCCTCCCATGCCACTCTAGCTCGAGCCAATGGCTCTAACTTCATAGCTCCTCTCCACATGCTCCCTAGGGGTCTACTAGATACTCGGTGGACACACACGTGGGTCCTATCATGCCACTACCCCTTCCCAAACAACGTCGTTGGTTCATAGAACTCTTGTAACTATGTCAATTCCCAACGCGTACAGTGTATTTGCAATGATATGGGCCCTTATATCATTGTAACTACACCCTACATGTCTAGCCTCAACACCATTACTTAGGTTCTAATTCCCTACTTAGTTGTCATGCACATTAACCAAACATTGAACTTTCACTGCATAGCCATCAGGTAATTACATAACAATACTATGCTTCTACTCTTAACCACATATCTCTAAGCCTAGACAAGGCTTACATGCATACATACAGTCATATCAATTATCATATCATTCATGCTCGACTTTAACTGCATACACTAGTAATTCACATCTTACACATGCTTTACGTTCACATCATATCATATCAACATGCTCAATAAGGTAAAGTTAGTGTGCTCACCCCCGTTCTGATGCTCCGGTCTGCAGTTCAGTCTTACTATTCATCCCTCTATAAAACATTTCTTTGGTTACTTTTATTTACAAAAACATGAGCTTTTGGTTTAAGTCCAAGTATCCACCACTTGCGAATACTTGATTCTCTTAAACCTAGGCTCTGATACCAACTTGTAACATCCCAATTTCAAAACATTCATCCGTTAAACAGTAACCAATGTTCACATTTAAAAGCGGAAGCTCGTCCCAATTTATATCCAAAACCATCAAGTTTGAAACCTTAAACCATAGTTTAACGTATAACTTAAAAGTAAAAGTGTACGGAAAATGATAGGAATGTAATCTAGAAACACAAAAGGGTTCATCTTCATAACAAAACGTGTCCTTTCAACTATCTTGACTGAACCACGATCCCGGAGCCTCAAACGGTAGCCTTCTCTTTTCCCTTGCGGGAAGTACCTGCCACTAAAAGGGTGAAACAACAACGGGGTAAGCATAAAGCTTAGTGAGCACATACATAACCACTTCCTATCATGCTTACATAATCAATTCACATAGCAATTATAACATGCAAACTCCAACCTTCCTTACAGTTCGATACCGTCAAGGTAAGGTAAATGACACTGGTACCAGGCCTCTCTAGATTCCCTATGGGTATTACTACCACCATAGGTACTCTCCAACGTCCCCGAAGGAACACATCACATAATCACACATGCAAACATAACCATGCACACATAACAGTAAGGATTAAGTGAGATACTCACCTGACGAGATGTTTAGCAAGCTCTCTTAACAAGCACAACTGTCACTTCGTACCACCTATTCATAACACATACACATTTACATCAAACATTGCCCAAAAAGGGTCCTTAACCCAACCCGACTCTCTAGTGTGAAATGATCAAGCTTACCTCGACCAATTACCACGAAACTTCACATAACGTCAAGTTACATAAGCCCTTAGGGGTACATAAGCTAAAGAACCCCAAACGAAGCCATTTCGGAAAACTCAAAAATCAACTCAGTGGGATCGGCGGGTTACCCCGGCTTACCCGCGAACGCCCAGAAACCGTACCCCAGCCGTGGGTTGCGACTTCTGCCAAGGGTTTTCCACCCCAAACTCCCAAATCGACCAAAATTTCCCAAATATAACCTTAAACAACCACTATGGTCGATATCTAACAATTGTAAACGATCCATCGATCATAAACGTGCCAAATTGATGATCCTTTGATCACCAATCTAACATCCAACCCTAAACATCTTTAGACTCCAACAAAACTCATATTTGACAACAAAACTAGCATAGAACTCTTACCTTAAGTGCAATTGACGTAATTGCTAACACAACCAAACCAAAACAAGTCTTCAATTTCTCCTTGCCTGCCTTCCTCTAGTCACCCTCTAACTCTCTCTCCCGTACAATTTGAGAAAACTGCCTGGAGGGTGAGGGTTTCCTCTTTTTATCAACATAAGTCACACATTACCTTGAACTATCACAAAAGTCACTCTAGCCCCACCACTCCTAAAACATGACAATTAACCACTTAAATTGTTTAAATCAAGCTATAAGGAAAAGTGGAAACGGGTGTTACAAAAAGAAAGTAAAAAAAGAAGAAAACAAAGAAAAAAAAGAAGAGAAGAAGAAAAATGGAATAAAAGTTAGATTAGTATAGTTTTTGTTGAATAAGTTTGATCATTTGAAATTTGGAATAGCTTAAGTGTGTAACCCGAAAAAGAAAAAAAACTTGAATAAACAACCCTTAAACCACTTTATAAAGCCTTTGTCAACTCCTGAATTACCCTTACCCATAGCCTAGCCCAAAAAGTCCTCATTTATGCGATTTATTTGGTTGTTTGGGTTCGAGAGTCATTTCAAATGCGTTAAAAGTGCATGCTTGATTGGGACGCTTTCTGAGCGTATACACTAACCCTTATACACACGAGTGTCTAGAGTGATAACGTGAGCATCTATCCGAGTTAGATCACCATCCCTTCCCTTAGCGGTTACAAAATTTAGTGAATTCCTAAGTGATACATCTTTGTGTTTTGTTAATTTGGTTTGCAACGGTTCGAGCACTTTAGTACATTAGGAGATTCTTTTGAAATAGTGGTTTTAGTTTTGGTAGCTTATTGCAACTTAATGCGGAAAGCCGGGTTATTTGATTATGTTTATTGAGAATCGGTTCTATTTTGTTTTAACTTGTGGAGATTATCGTTTTTGTTTGTGTGTGTTTATTTTTCGTATGTTCGTTTTACTCTTAGTTGGTACTTTCTTAGGGACAAGAAAGGTCCGCTTGTGGGTATTTTGTTTTGCATAATTTTTACATCATTTCCATGCATATTTTAGTTAGATTTTTTTTAGTTTTTATAGGTTTCATGCATTTTCTTTCTATTTTGCATTTTTATTAAAGTATGAGTTGCTATTGAGATTGGTGCATTTAATCGAGCGATTTCGAGCTTTATTTACAGATTTTAGGCGATGATGGTGTCGATGGTGGCAGTGCGAGAAATGGTGTAGTAGAGACGGTTCGGGATGGCATGGTGGTGGAAGAGGAAGACGGTGAAGAGGACGAGAAAGAAGCCGAAAAAGGAGCTTGAGAGGAAAAGTCAAAACTGGTGGTCAAAGTGGAAGAAAGTCAAAGCTGGAAAGTCAAGAATTTGGATTTTTAGTAGGCTAGCGATCGCTAGCCTTGCCTGCTAGCGATCGCTAGCGGCGCAAACCTTCCGCGTGATTTCGTGATTTTTGCTGCTTTTGTCATTTTGTCGGGGGTATAAATACCACTTTGAACTCGTGTTTGGACAAGTATTACTTCACTTTCAATTTTTCAAGTAGTTGTAACTCCAATTTGGCGATCTAGGTTAGTTACTCCTTTTCATTTTCATGGAGGTTGGAGTTTATGCTTGATTTGGAGCTTAATGGCTATAGAGTTCTCAATTGATTGAAGATTCTCATCTATTGTGAATAGTATGTAACACCCCAAAATTTGGAGTAAACAAAAACTCTCATTCACGAAAGGTGGTAATACAAATTACGCCAAAGCGTGAGCTCTTCCAAAAAATGGGGTATAAAGTAATGTACAATTACAATGTCTGTACTTTAATGGAGTGGTATAATAACCAACAAGTCTAATTCCTGACAAGGAAAAAGACTACAAAAGGGTCAACAGTTTCTACTATCAACTCGCGGTCTAGATGGACCGGTCTCTTCGCACTTTCCCCAAAGCTCACTCTCAATCCCGGCACCTACTTGGGAACAGCGTTCCTAGTACCTGAGAGACACATCGACACCAAGCAAGTGTTAGGCCAAAGGAGCCTAGTGAGTTGTATCAATAAAATATCATACATATAAAAGCATGTTAAGACATGTGAGATATACAAGAGTGTATTAACAACAAAATGCATCATGTTAAACCGGTTTATCTTTTATCTTTGAAAACCGTGGGAGCGACCCACTTTCGCCAAGCAAGTTACACCACAGAGTCGAGACACCCCGTTGTCGTCCTCCTACGAAGACTCAAATAGACAACCTCAGAGGCCAAGCACATTCGCGGCCACACGAATGGGATGATGTGCTCTCAGTTTTAACAAAACGGTTTTAGCAACTCACCTTAGGGTTTTGCCACAAAAAACCCTAAATTCCAAGATCTAGGTCAAATACGTGAACGAACCTAAAATCAAGTAAATCGAACCCTAGGTTAGTTTCATAACTCTTGCACATAGATTAACCAACCTAAAATGGTTTAGATAAGCTTACCTAACCAAATCTTGAACAAACCCTAGAATGGAGAACACTTGCAACAATGGTGATTTGAGGTTGTGAGAGGTGGAGAAGATGAAGATATAGGAGATCTAGCTACCAATCTTACTATCTTGGAGCATCAATCCTTCAATGTAGTCTTGAAGATCTTGGAGAGAGAAGAATGTAGGAAAAAGAATCAGCTCAAAAGGTTGAGAAATGAAGAAGTTATGAGAAAATGAAGAGATGAGGGTTTATAACCCGTTTTCTCAAGTTTCAGCTACCTAGCGATCGCTAGGTATATAGCTAGCGGTCGCTAGCTACTGTGCGATCATGGTGCGAATTTGTTTTGGTCATAACTTCTTCGTTATAGCTCCGATTTCGATTCTGAAAGAACCGTTGGACTCGTAATTGGATTCTCTAACATACTAAACCATAAAATACAAGATTTGATCCAAAATTCTATTTTCCAAATTTTATTAGAGAGTCGTTATTACAACCGAAATTTACAGGTGTTACATAGTATTCTCTCCTCCTTCTTTATCTTTGCTTAATTGTAGATTTTCAATTGGAAGTTGATAGAATTGTTATTTTGTTCGTTTGATTTAGATTTTACTCCATAGTTAGGTTTAATTGTTGAATTTCCTGCACTTTAGTAGATTGTAATTGTTGAATTTGTAGTTTACTTCCATAGATGCATTCTATTCATGTTCAATTAGATTCATTTGATTTTTGTTCAATCTTCAATTGCATGTTGACTTTTAGTAGTCATAGATCTCATTCTAGGTTTTTTAGATTCAAATTGATTCATAGCATGTGTAGATCTAATTGTTTCAATTACATTAGAGTATTGCTTGTGTTTGTTGTAAATTTAGGATTTCCATTGTGTTTAGTAGCTTTGTTATGGTTTAATTGTAGATCTAGGATTAGATTCAAGTGATTGTGGTTTTGATGTAAATTAGATTAGTGTTCTTCTTGAATTGGAAGATTGAATATTAGATTGTATTGAATCAAGTTTGGTTAATTGTTTTTGATTTTGACAAAGATGTTAAATAAGTGAATTCAATCAAAGCTAGTTAATGGAAATTGATGATAGTTAGGTTGAATCACTAATTTTCAAATTCGTTTTCTAAACAATCGTTAGTTGAACCGAAGTTCGGTAGTGATTTAGGTGAATTAGCCAAAGGTTGAAGTCATGTTATGGAAATAAACATTGATTATCAATTGGAATATATCTTGAGTATAATTCTTGATGAACCTGGCATGAAAATAACCGAATTCCATCAAGAATCAATCCTCTTCTTGGGAAGAAGTGTGGACGTTTTATTGCTCGGAAATCCTTTGATTCGGTACAATATAGTGTTCAATTCTCGTTTTCAAGGAGTCTAGCTTTCAATTTCCTTTTAGCTCTTGTAGTTTGGTCATTACTTAGATCACTCTTAGGATTTACTTTTTAGATACTTCTTAGATCAATAGGATAGGATTGATGCTTTGATAGTTAGCCTTAGGTAGTTAATTGGTAATTAACTTAACTAGTATAGATTTTGATTAGTTGTGTTTGTATTAGCCTTAGCTAGATTTGGTTTTTGTAGAGTTTGATTTCAATGTCTAAAATAACATCATTTTTCGAAATTCGATTTCGCACGACTAGGGATTTAGAAACGGAATCCTATGCTTTATCCATTTCCTCCCCTTGTTCGACCCGTATACTACAAGATCCCTACGCTTGCGGTTATTTTATTAAAGCTTGATTTTTTTTGAATTGAAATACATTGATTGTATGTTGAGTCTGGGATACACCTGCTGAAGATCAATGCTAAGTGATTACCACTGCTGGTTCTGGTATAACACTGCTAGAAGAAGTTAACACTGCTAGTTGTCAATTACCACTGCCAGTTTAATGTTATCACTGCTTGTGTCTTTTTACCACTGCTATCTGTACGCGATAAGGAAGGGATTGCTGTTGAAGATATGGTAAAGATTGCGAAGATCTTGGAGTTGATAAGAAGATATGTGAAGATCTACAAGATTTACTTTATTCTCTTTCCTTATCTGTTTGTAATCGTTGTATTTATCTAGATGATAGCTTTTGCCGAAGACAGAGTTGTTTTTAGAGTTTTTGTTCTAGAGAGAAAAAGTTTAGCCTCAAGATTGTTTTTGATCCTTGTGTTAGAGAAGTAATACACGTCTGTCAAGAGTTTGACAGATTGGTGCTTTGGTGTAAAGCTTGTGATTAATAGAAAAGCTTTTGAAAGTTCATTCATTGATTTGTTTATTTAGTTATTTCCGCTAGCTATTTAACATTTGGTTTTCTGTTTTTCTTGTTAAATCGATCCTGACATTGTACGTTTGCGGTTATTTTAATAAGTTTAATTTTTGTAGTGTAAATATAACAAAGCCATAGTATCCAAAAAAATAAAATTGTATAATTAGCTTAAAAAATGAAAATAAAATGTGATGAAGCACATGCAATTGCTTAGGCTATGCGTACTGCATGCCTAGGTTCAGTGGGCTCGAGCCCGCCGGGCTGAGGGGGCTGAGGTACACAACCATGGAGCTCGGCGGGCTGGGAGCCTAAACGGGTTGGTCACACCGCTGTTTATGTGTGTGTGTGTTGTGTGTGAGAGGGTTGGGGTACTAATTAGAGAGGGTTCTAGAGGGTTAATGGAAGGGTTGAAAAAAAGCTGATGTAGAGCTAATGTGACGGTCGAGTTGAGAGGGTTGGGAGGGTTGGGGTACTGATAGCCGTAGAATTCTTTAAATCTTAAGTAACGTAACTTTACATGTCTTATAACTATATAGTCTCTATACAAAAGTACATGCTCAACAGTCATTAACGTATTTTGTCAAATGCTATGTCATCCCTCTTAACTATGAAAAATTAATTTCAATGTAATTTAAATAATATGCTTTAAAGCTACTTAATTTCCAATGACTAACTAATCACGATAAAAATGTTCATCAAATAAAAGGGTAGATGATAAATATACTTTAAAGAAGATTTGACAATTTTTAAATTCTTAATAGAAGATAAAAAATGACTGAAATATCCATTCAATTAACCTATAATTTATACTATTAATATTATTATATATATTATGTATTGTTATTATTACATATAGTATGATATATATGTGAAATTTATTTTTTAACTATTTGAAAAATACCGTTTAACCTCCTAGCCATATTCTCTTTTGATTTTTCAAAATAACCATCAAACCCGCCCTCACCTAACTCGCCCCCGGCGACTTATGGATTTTCCGGCCAAAAACCATGACAGCCGGCCAACAAATATAGTGTTGTTATTCCAAAAAGGGAAGGTTTATATCTATGCATGAGTAGCTATCTTTTTGGTAATTAACTCTATATGGACACTCATGCATCAAGATATCTTTTCCAAAGATTGAAGTTGTTATATATATATATATATAGGGGTGGGTTCAAATATGAACCACTTTTTGGTTGTGAACGTGAGGACAGCCGAGAGCGCGACACGTGGCGGATGACTAGGCTCCACGTTAGATCCACGGCGGATGACTAGGCGCGATTCATGGGAGGGCATTGAATTAAAAGGGGGGACCACACTCAAAGCCGCCACGTGTCGCGCTCTCGGTTGTCCTCACGTTCACAACCAAAAAGTGGTTCACAATTGAACTTTCCTCTATATATATATAACAACTCATAAAAAACGTGCAAACCGTGCAAACTCATGGTTACACACGTAAATCAATGAAAAATCTTTTGTAGAGTTGTTTAATATGATGAAAATGTTTCATATACTAAATTTTTTGATGACATTGTTTCATATGAAGGTGCTTATTTGCGTAGAAATGAAAAAGTTTCACAAAAACGAGGAAAAAGTTTCATATCAATAAAAAACACCAAAATATGAAACAATTTCATCAAAATTTGATGTTTATGAAACATTTTCATCATATTAAACAACTCCATGAATCAATTTCACCGATTTTACGTGTGCAACCATGAGTTTGCACGGTTTACACGTTTTTTGTGGTTTGCAATTGAAACTCCCTCTCTCTCTCTCTCTCTCTCTATATATATATATATATATGGAGTATATGCACACTCTAACACACATATCTAAAACCTAAAACCCGCCCTGGGGAGGGTTATAACAGGGCGGGTTAGTCCTTTTTGGCATAAGTCGCCCAAGGCGAGTTAGATGAGGGCGAGTGATGGTTATTTTGAAAAATTGAGAGAGAAAATGGTTAGGAGATTAAACGGTATTTGGGATCTATAAGGGCACCCGACTAATCCTCGAAGACCAAGGACTAATCCGAAAGCCGATCCATGGTCAGGGTCGACTCTGTATGGATTAACATAAGTCTATCATAACATGAGTTAGAGAGGAACTGATTTGGTGTTGCCTAAAAACACCAGATTCAACCATCATATATGAGTTATGAGGATTTCAATTTTCATAAATGAAAGAACACACGCATTTTTATTTTATTCTTTTTGTTACGTTTTACTGCCCTCATTTTTCTTTTAGACTCTTAATTACATATAGCACATAATTTTCTTTAAGTACTTACTCTTTTCAATTACATATATTAGAACTTTGGTATTCAGTTATAAACTATATATTTGGATCAAAATTTAAAAAGGCAATAACATTACATTCTATCATTCCTCAAGACAAAAGAAACTTTGCTTATTGTACAGCAATTTGAAAAAAATATATGTTCATAAATGGCCTTGAATGAAAATTATATTAAGTAATGCTAAAGTTTGGTATTTTCAATTGAATTAAACTTAATTAAGCTTTAATACTTAATAATTTATTTTGACATTATTCACATTTTGAAGTAAATGCTTATAGCCCCTGCTGCTTCATGAGGTTGTATCTTTTCCTATAAATTTATGCAAGAGATGCCCAAACCAAATGCAACTCATCAAGTTCAACTTGCATTCTTTTGAGTAAGTGAAATATGAGGCCAACAACATCCATGCTAGTATGTGCAATAGCAGTTTGGGCGATGGTCTTGGCCGGAACCCAAGTGACTACTGCGACCATATGCTCCGTGTCAGAGCTATATCCATGTTTCCCTGACTTTCAAATTCCATTCCCATTGTTACTATCGGAATCATCATTATCATCCAACAAATCACAGCCACCTCCCTCCCCGCGCAGGTCTTTGCCGCCACCACCACCCTCCCCGCGCACGTCGCCCACGATGCCATTGCCACCGCCGAGGATGTCGCCGCCAGCTTCCTCCCCACCGAGGTCACCGCCCCCGCCATCCTCCCCACCAAGGTCGTCTCCACCTAGGTCATCCCCGCCACCTTCGTCCCCACCCAGGTCCTCACCGCCTTCGACGCCACCCAGGTCCACACCGCCACCTTCGACACCACCCAGGGCCTCGCCTCCACCTTCGATGCCACCCGGGGCCTCACCTCCACCTTCGATGCCACCCAGGTCCTCACCCCCACCTTCGATGCCACCCAGGGCCTCCCCTCCACCTTCGATGCCACCCAGATCCTCACCCCCACCTTCGACGCCACCCAGGTCCTCACCGCCAACTTCGACGCCACCCAGGTCCTCACCGCCAACTTCGATGCCACCCAGGTCCTCACCCCCACCTTCGTCCCCACCCAGGTCCTCACCGCCACCCAGGTCCTCACCGCCACCTTCGACGCCACCCAGGTCCTCACCGCCACCTTCGACGCCACCCAGGTCCTCACCGCCACCTTCGACGCCACCAAGGTCCTCACCGCCACCTTCGACGCCACCCAGGTCCTCACCGCCACCTTCGACGCCACCCAGGTCCTCACCGCCACCTTCGACGCCACCCAGGTCCTCACCGCCACCTTCGACGCCACCCAGGTCCTCACCCCCACCGTCGACGCCACCCAGGTCCTCACCGCCACCTTCGACGCCACCAACCACAATGCCGGTGTCACCTTCGCCGCCACCACCACGTTCGTCTCCACCTCCGCCACGTTCGTCTCCACCTCCGCCACGTTCGTCTCCTCCTCCACCTTCACCGCCACCACCATCCAACTTGTGTTGTACAAAATTGGCACAACAGCTCTCATGCATTTGCCAATACATAAAGAATCCAATCATAAGAGAGTATATTATTTCTCCGAAGTTCAAGAAGATTGCCGGCATCTGTGGGGTTACCCTTCCCAAATGCTGATATATAGACTCTCCAAGGTGTTAAGGAGAATATTATTACTCCTACCCTCTCTATCTCAGGATACATAGACTTGTTAGGAGAACTTCTTATGTGCCTCTTATAGTTTATGTGTGTGCCTTATATATTTATGCATACTAATTTTATCATTGAATAAAAAGAGGTTTCATATGTATATCGGTTTACGTTTCAATAAAACATACGGTATTGATAACTTATGACTGATGAGATAACTAATGAATAAGATGCGTTTGGCAAAAACTAGCTGAGAAGGTAGCATATGACTATATGATAACAAAAAAAAATTGATAGTGTAAAAAGTAACAAGGGTATATTAGTGATAAGAGTATTTGTCATTGATCTTACGTTCTCTCAATCTTACGTGTAAAAATTGATAGTGTAAAAAAGGTACGTTCTCTCAATCTTTCGTGGTCATTGATCTTTATAATGATAAGAGTAATTGTCAAAACTTTATTAGTGATAAGAGTACTTGTCAACACTTTATCGATGGTAAGAGGACCTTCAGATCCCTTATCAGTGATAAAGAAGACTTATCAAAACGCTTATCTCAATAACATCACATGTTTCAAGACACGTGTCTTGATGTTTTATTTTGTCTTGACGTAATTTGTATAACCACCATCATTACTTTTCTCTCTCCTCTAACATCCGTCGTTTATTTCTTTCTCTTCTCTGCGTCTCCAAATCTTGCGTTTCATTGTTGTTTCTAAAATAATCTAGTCTTTAGTTGTTAAAATTACACAACGACCTTAAATTAGTTTTATAAAGTGACTTTTAGCATAAACAAATATGATCCTTGGTTGTTAAAATTTCACCAACGACCTCAATTATTTTTATAAAGTAATTTTTGGCATAAACAACATCCCATTTTCACAATAGAATTTCTCTAGCAATATGTAGAGTTGATTCAATTTTGTATTCGTGACTAACTATAAAATTCCAAATATGTCCAAACATGGTAATAAAGAAAGAAATTAAAAGAGATGGCTTTATATGACACTTTTCTTATGCGTCACATGAAATTAACTAACATGACACTTTAATTTTAAAATGTTCTAAATAAACTTGTTACGATGCTAAAAAAACTTTTTATATACTCATTGTAACACTTTTAGATAACAATTTTTTTTGTTTTGTTCTATTAACTTAGGTCCTATAAAACATTATATTAGAACGCTTATTTTCTTAGACTTTCTATAAGCTCAATTTTTATAGTGTGAATACTAAAAGGCCATAATCTCTCCAAAAACAAACTTGTACAATTGGCTAAAAAATGAAAATATAATGTGACGAAGCACATGTAATTGTTTAGACCATCTCCAACCTTTACACCAAATAAATCACCAAAATCACCAAATTGGTGGGGTCATCAACACCAAAAAATAAATCCAACTCCAACCATACTTCAAATAAAACACCAAATTGTATTCATAATTAATTTAAATGATAAAAATAAAAGGTGTTGTGTGGGGTATATAAATTGGTGTGTGGAATTTGGCCCTCCAAATTTGGAGGCCAAACCCTTTTCTCTCTCCTCTAACACCAAATATTTTTGGTGTTTGAAGGTTGATTGGAGTTCATATTTAGTGATTTTGGGTTTTTTAGAGGTTGATTGGAGATGCTTAGAACTCTTAAAAACGTAAATATACAGGTCCTATAGTATAACTACTATACAGTCTCTACAAAATTTCATATTAAAAATCCATCAACGAATTTTGTCAAACACCGCTCTTAACTAAGAAAAATTATTTCCATATAATTTAACCAACATGCTTTAAGGCTACTTAATTTCCAATGACTAACTAAGCACCGATTAGCAAGTGGAAAAGTGTTCATCAAATCGAGTTAATAATAAATATATCTTAAAGAAGTTTTGACAATTTATAAATGTGTAAGGCTATCAGCAGCCAACCCTCCGAACCCTTCGGGCTTCACTGCCACATCAGCGCAACATCAGCTTTTCTCCAACCTCTCTTTAACCCTCTTATAACCCTCTACAACCCGTACCCAACCCTCTCACACACAACACACGCAACATACACACACCACACACATAAAAGGAGCGGCTTTTACAAGCCGTTTGGACTTCAGCCTGCCGAGCTCCAAGGCAACCCACCGGTACCCGCTGAACCCGCCATGCCCAGCGGGCTCAGCCCGCTCAACCCAACGGATCCGCTGCGCATAGCCTAATAGGAAATTAAAAAAATAATTGAAATGCGCATTCATTTAACCAATAGTTTATATTATCATTCTTATATATACAGAACGTATATAAATCATATTATTAGATATATTAAGAATATATATAATTCATACTATTATCATACATAACTAGTGTACTTTTATATATAGGATCTAAGTTAATAAAAAAAAAAAAAAATTCTAATATAGTGTATGAGTCCCCTCATTTTTCTTTAATTACTTACTCTTTTCATTTACATATATTAGAACTTGGTATTCAGTTTATCAGTTATAAACTATATATTTGCATCAAAATTTAAAAAGGCAATAACATTACATTATATCATTCCTCAAGACCAAAGAAACTTTGCTTAATTTGGGAAAAAAAAATATGTTCATAAATGGTCTTGAAGGAAAATTATATTAAGTAACGCAAAAGTTTGGTATTTTCAATTGAATTAAACTTAATTAAGCTTTAATACCTAATAATTTATTTTGACATTATTCACATTTTAAAGTAAATGCTTATAGCCCCTGCTGCTTCATGAGGGGTTGTATCCTTTCCTATAAATTCATGCAAGAGATGCCCAAACCAAATGCAACTCATCAAGTTCAACTTGCATTCTTTTGAGTTAGTGAAATATGAGGCCAACAACATCCATGGTAGTATGTGCGATAGCAGTTTGGGTGATGGTCATGGCCAGAACCCAAGTGACTACTGCGACCATATGCTCCGCGTCAGAGCTATATCCATGTTTCGCTAACTTTTCAATTCCATTCCCGTTGTTACTAGCAAACCCATCTTTACCACTCAACAAACCACCACCACCACCGAGGATTTCCCCGCCGCTTTCCCCCCCACCGAGGACGCCGCCACCGTCGCCTTCGTCCCCACCTAGGTCATCCCCGCCACCTTCGTCCCCACCCAGGTCCTCACCGCCTCCTTCCCCCCACCCAGGTCCTCACCACCACCTGTGACGCCACCCTCGACGCCACCCAGGTCCTCACCGCCACCCTCGACGCCACCCAGGTCCTCACCGCCACCCTCGACGCCACCCAGGTCCTCACCGCCACCCTCGACGCCACCCAGGTCCTCACCGCCACCCTCGACGCCACCCAGGTCCTCACCGCCACCCTCGACGCCACCCAGGTCCTCACCGCCACCCTCGACGCCACCCAGGTCCTCACCTCCACCCTCGACCCCACCCAGGTCCTCCCCGCCACCCTCGACCCCACCCAGGTCCTCACCGCCACCCTCGACCCCACCCAGGTCCTCACCGCCACCTTCGACGCCACCCATGTCCTCATCTCCACCGAGGTCCTCTCCTCCACCTTTGACGCCACCCAGGTCCTCACCTCCACCTTCGACGCCACCCAGGTCCTCACTGCCACCGAGGTCCTCACCGCCACCTTCGTCCCCACCCAGGTCCTCACCGCCTCCTTCCTCCCCACCCAGGTCCTCACCGCCACCTACGACGCCTCCCTCGACGCCACCCAGGTCCTCACCGCCACCCTCGACGCCACCTAGGTCCTCACCGCCTCCCTCGACGCCTCCCAGGTCCTCACCGCCACCCTCGACGCCACCCAGGTACTCACCGCCACCCTCGACCCCACCCAGGTCCTCACCTCCACCCTCGACCCCACCCAGGTCCTCACCGCCACCCTCGACGCCACCCATGTCCTCACCTCCACCGAGGTCCTCACCTCCACCTTCGACGCCACCGAGGTCCTCACCGCCACCTTCGACGCCACCGAGGTCCTCACCTCCTCCTTCGACGTCTCCCAGGTCCTCACCGCCACCTTCGACGCCACCGAGGTCCTCACCTCCACCTTCCACGCCACCAAGGTCCTCACCGCCACCCTCGACGCCACCAAGGTCCTCACCGCCACCCTCGACGCCACCGAGGTCCTCACCTCCACCTTCCACGCCACCAAGGTCCTCACCGCCACCCTCGACGCCACCAAGGTCCTCACCGCCACCCTCGACGCCACCAAGGTCCTCACCGCCACCGTCGACACCACCAAGGTCCTCACCTCCACCATCTACCCCACCAAGGTCATCACCTCCACCTTCGACGCCTCCCAGGTCCTCACCGCCACCTTCGACGCCACCAAGGTCCTCACCTCCACCGTCAACGCCTCCCAGGTCCTCACCTCCACCGTCGATGCCTCCCAGGTCCTCACCGCCACCGTCGACGCCTCCAAGGTCCTCACCGCCACCGTCGACGCCACCAAGGTCCTCACCGCCACCCTTGACGCCACCAAGGTCCTCACCTCCACCGTCGACTCCACCCAGATCCTCACCTCCACCCTCGACCCCACCAAGGTCGTCATCTCCACCTTCGACGCCTCCCAGGTCTTCACCCCCACCCAGCTTCTCACTGCCACCTTCGACGCCACCTAGGTTCTCACCGCCGCCTTCGACGCCTCCCAGGTCATCATCGCCGCCTTCGACGCCACCCACGTCCTCACCTCCCCTTTCGACGCCTCCCAGGTCCTCACCGCCACCTGCGACGCCACCGAGGTCCTCACCGCCACCCTCGACGCCACCGAGGTCCTCACCGCCACCCTCGTCGCCACCCAGGTCCTCATCGCCACCCTCGACGCCACCCAGGTCCTCACCGCCACCCTCGACGCCACCGAGGTCCTCACCGCCACCGTCGACGCCACCAAGGTCCTCACCGCCACCTTCTACGCCACCCAGGCCCTTACCTCCACCGTCGACGCCACCCACCACAATGCCGGTGTCACCTTCGACGCCACCACCACGTTCGTCTCCACCTCCACCACCTTCCACGCCACCCAGGTCCTCACCACTACCGTCGACGCCACCCACCACAATGCCGGTGTCACCTTCGCCGCCACCACCACTTTCGTCTCCACCTCCGCCACTTTCGTCTCCACCTCCGCCACGTTCGTCTCCACCTCCGCCACGTTCGTCTACACCTCCGCCACGTTCGTCTCCTCCTCCACCTTCGCCTCCACCACCACGTTCATCTCCACCTCCTCCACCTGCACCGCCACGTTCATCTCCACCTCCGCCACGTTCGTCTCCTCCTCCACCGCGATCATCTCCACCACCACCCTCACCAGCACCACCATCCAACTTGTGTTGTACAAAATTGGCACAACAGCTCTCATGCATTTGCCAGTACATAAAGAACCCAATCATAAAAGAGTATATTATTTCTCCGAAGTTCAAGAAGATTGCGAGCATCTGTGGGGTTACCCTTCCCAAATGCTGATATATAGACTCTCCAAGGTGTTAAAGGAGAATATTCCTACTCCTACTCTCTCTATCTCAAGATACATAGACTTGTTTGGAGAACTTCTTATGTGCCTCTTATAGTTTATGGGTGTGCCTTATATATTTATGCATACTAATTTTATCATTGAATAAAAAGAGGTTTCATATGCATATCGTTTTACGTTTCAATAAAACACATGATATTTCAGAAGCACATGTAATTACTATTGAGATGTTTAATTGGATGTATGTACATAACAATCTCTTAAAGAAGTAAAAAAGGTGAAAACTTTAGGTGAAAACTTTTTTTTTTTTTTTTTTTTGGAAAGGTTCACCTGGACTTTGGCCAGACTACATCCTTGGCAATTTTTACCGATAGCTAAAGCATGCTCCCCTGGGATTAACACTCAGTGGCCCCTGGTTGCTCACCCCCGGATTCGAACTTGGGTGGGTTTTTCCCCAACACCAAGCCTTAACCGGTAGGCTGCCCCATTGGGGTTAAAGGTGAAAACTTAGGGGGCGTTTGGGAGTGCTTTTCAGAACTCCTTATCTCCTTCCATTTGGGCGATCGATTTCTAGGGTTTGGGCATCCACACATCGATTCTCCTTAGGAGATTTGGGTTGCGATTGATGCCCAGATTTCTTTGATCTGGGCATCAATCGGTAGCATTTCTCACTTATAACTTCCATCAAGAACACATTGATTTCTTAGGGTTTCGAGATTGCACATCGAGTTCTTACATTTCACAGTCGATTTCTAAGGGTTTTTTTGCGAGTCAGGACTATTTTTTGCTGGTTTGGGTTGCGATTTGGATCGATTTTGGGTTTCCGGTTTTTGGTTTCATTGAGATTTGGAACGATTTTAGGTTTCCAGATTAGGATTTCAGTGAGATTTGGATTGATTTTGGGAGAGGGATCTTAATACTGGTCGAGCCTATTGGTAATCCTTCTTAACTAGAACATAATTAAGGTTAAAACTGTCATTTGTTACTCAAAGTCTCGAATTGAAGTGCTAATTCATGAGCTTTTTGATATAAACTCCTGCCAATCAGGAAGAGATTCAAGAGTTAAATGCTTTATTTCTTTGAACTTTTTTTGTTTAATAGTTACTCCCTCTCTTCCACATTCATTTGGCTTATTCCTTCTAAGGTTTGTTCATACTATTGTTGATTTTCTCTTGGTTACTCAATTAGCTATATGGATTGAAGATTTAAATTAAAAAGTTTCACATTTCATATAATAGTTATAGAAGTCACATATTTATCTCTGTATTTGTAATTTTGTACTTGGCACCAGGGAATGCTCCAGCTTCTTGCCTGATAATATTAGGGAAAGTGGCATAATGTCGCTTCATCTAGGTTTGACTTCAATGATTGGAAGGTACACACTTTACTTCTAGATTGCATTTAATAGTTAATCTCAAACTATTTCCAATAATAAATTAAAAAAAACTTGCATTTTACGTCTTAGATTTTCCAAATGGTCATATTATCGCCTAGGCCAAAGGGGCGACGGCCCAGGGCAGCAATTAGCCCAAGGACATCATTAGCTTAAGCCCATTCTGCTGTTACTAGGTTTAATTTGGGGATTTTGGGCCTGAATTTTGTTACATATGCTTCCATACTCTCCATTAGCGGCCTGCTTTTTTTAATAGTCGTTTCGATAGCCGGCCGATTCACGCAAAATTAAATTCAAATCAAAATCACTTTTACATTCACGAATAACGAAATCGAAATTTTAACAATCTGTTTTACCCCATACTTTTTAACAATTTCAATTTGTTTACTGTTTGCTTTTTAGACTAAGGTTTATGTTTCTTTTGTTTAGATTATTAGTTGATTGAGGTTGTTTACTTATTTTGCTTGTTGTTTGCTAACCTTGATAGCTTGAATCTTGACGTTAGAATGCACCATGGGCCATGGCCACTAAAAGTTAACGTTACATATTGTCATGTGAGCTATTAAGACACCTTGGATAGACCATAGAAAGGTTAAAACAAGAAAGAAATACTCTTTAAAAGGTACTTGAGAAGGGGTAAAGATAGAGGAATTTATCAAACACTCCCAACCGGCAACCATTGGGTATGTCAATAGCTTCAAGACAGTAGTTTGCATCATTTGATGGTGAGCAAACTTAACTAAAACCATAAGAAATCGTAAAGGAATCAAGAATTTGGAGATTTATGGTTGTAATAGTCACACTGAAGTTATTAGACTCGTCTGAACAATTAAAGCAACTACAGAAAATGGTTTAGATCGTTGGGATGGTTGTAAAAAAAAAAAAAAACTCTACCTAAGTTACTGACATTCTGCAAAAATTGTGTTTCGTTTGCCTTTCTTATACATTAGGGGAATTTTTTGGCCATTCCGCCTAGGGCATGCGAAATGTCAGGACTGACCTTGCATATTATTAGATATATTAAGAATGTATATAATTCATACTATTATCATTCACACTATATATTATTAGATATATTAAGAACATATATAATTCATACTATTATCATACATAAATAGTGTTTTAAGTACGTACTTAGTCTTAATGCTGTATCCTCTTGTACAACTCTAGCTCCTCGCTAGTTTTTAATAAAACTCTTTTCTTGCGGTCCAAAAAAAAAAAAGAACTTGGTATTCAGTTATAAACTATTTGCATCAAAACTTAAAAAGGCAATAACATTTCATTCTATCATTCCTCAAGAGTCAAGACCAAAGAAACTTTGCTTATATTAAGTAATGCAAAAGTTTGGTATTTTAGAAAACTTAACTTGTTTATGGGAAAAAAGGTATCGTATGTAACATTTTACCTGGTAAGCGCTAACCGTGGTAAAAGACAACGACTCTCACTTACCGGATAAAACTCTCATCTTTGCCTTTGCTCTTACTCACGTAAGAGTCTTGATTCTTGTGATATGCTTCTCGTAAAGTAAAATAACTTGGTAAGTGCTTACCTTGATAAGTGTTTAGTAAACGGCCTCTTATTATCATTCTCAAAAATTGTAATGTTTGACTGAACATATTAACTAAATATGTCCTTAGTTTCTTAAACTTTCAGTTAATCTTGTTTAAACTCCAATCCATCACAGCGGACGTCCGACGATCCTCATAGCCGGCGCTCCTCACCGCCGGCGCACCTCAACGTTCATCACCACCATGTGATTTCTCATCACCGCCTGATTTCTCATCACCGCTGTCTGCAATGCCGATCCTCACCGCTGGCGCTCCTCACCGTTCATCACCGCCGGCGCCGACTCCAACTCCAATTCGCTAGTAAGGTCTTATTTTCTGTTGCTTGTGGCAAAGAACACAACACAAACATCGCCAATGACGGATCCCACAACCACCCCGGTATTCGTACTCTTTCCGCCACCACCACCACTGCCGCCTCCATTGGGTCCGATTCAACCACCAGGTGCACGGCCAGAAGGTGAAATCGGAGTCACACTCGGACCATCTTTTCCGATATCAAGATTCCCTGCGGCTTCCACCTTGACATCCTCCCGGAAACTCGGAACCCGACCGTAAAGATGATTGTTTGAAACATCATCTATCTCGATGAGATTAGGCAAATCTTTAAGTTGTTTGGGTGTATGGTTCCAGTGAGATTTCCGGTAGGTTGTAATTAAAAAAAAGTTTGGTAATTGAAAAAGCAATAAATAAGTTTAAAGAACCAATACTGTAAAAACATGGAAAAAGACAGCAATAAAAAGTAATTTAAAAAGCAATAAAAATCCTTTAAATAGAAAAATTACACCATTTCGGTAATTAAATTTGAATCTACACCATTTTGGTAAATAAAATTTTAAAACACACAGTTAATTTGGATACATATATATTGAACCTTGAGAAAACGAAACAAAAATATTTACAACATTATCTGAACATATCTTGGTGAAACTTAATTATATGTTACCTTAGGTCGGTTTATCCTTTTAGTAATCCAATACATCAAAAGTATTTACTAATAAGGATTCGAGTTAACAATTAATTTTTAAAATTTAAGATGTTCCAAAGTGAGAGAAAAATATATTTGAAATATAATATATATTAGAGGGCATCGTATAATAAGAAAAGAAATTAATTGTCGAAAATGGCTCAACTTATTTTTTTCAAACCTTATGGCATCCTATAATCAAGAATTTATAGCAAAATATATCGAAATGAACTACCATATTTGCCTTTTAATTCGTATTGAATTTCATATACATCCATTATTGTTACTTAATTTAAAATCAACTACAAAGCATCCTCATCGAGCGTGTCTAGATAATTAATTGGAAGTGGTACATTGATTGGATGACTTGATGAGAAAATTATTAAGATGTTTGAAAAATGGGATAAAAACTATGACATATTTCATTACTATCTCTTTATATATATTTGGCTTTCTTGTTTCATTACAAGCTAGGTAAGTTTATTGTTTAAAATTATATATATATATATATATATATTCAGCAGACAAGAAAATTAATAACAAACACTGAAGATATTAATTTTTGTTTAGAGTAAAAGAATACTTGTGAACAATGACGGACGTTGAACAATTTCCAAAAGATGGAATCTTATAGTTAAGTTTTGGCTTGATTTCGAGTGAATTTTTCAATTTCGTGGACGATTTCAATATTTTTTGGTTGAATTAGGGTAACTTTTGGGATTTTTAATTAATTTTAAGAGAAGTTTTCGGTTTTTTAGTTGATTTCAATTGAATATTTTTCTGTTTAGGTCAATGGGCTTAAGATATGGGCGTGTTTTCATTTTTCAATTTTTCCATTTAGAAGTTTTGGTATACCCCTTGAAATTTCGAAGATAATACTGTAACACCCGAAATCCGAAAATACGTTTTTAACCAGAAAAGTAACCATCTCTTAAAAGAAATGCGGAAGCTCGTCCAAAAACCATTTCTAAAGTAAAATTTCGTAGCATCCTTATATGTTCATTAAAAATTAAAACCAAAATGATAGAAACTATATCAACTGTTTAAAACTAACAACTCAAGTCTAATATCATCAAGAGAAATAGTTCAATATTCCCAAATCATCCTTTGCAAAACCTTCTACCGAGACTGAACTGGAATCTTGCCTGAGCTTCAAACTTTCTCTTTTCCCTTACGGGAAGTACCTGCATCTGAAAAGGGTAAACAACAACGGGGTAAGCATAAAGCTTAGTGAGAACACATCTAAACCATCTACCATCATACGTCCACAATAATGTATATACATAATCACGTACGTGCCTCTTGCACTATCTTCCTTTCGGCTTAACCCGAAACAGGAAGAAAACCACAAGCTTCCCTAGGGGTATTGCTACCACCTTAGGTCCGCCTATCCCCGAAGGTAAAACATATCCCCGAACGAAAACCATATCCCCGAAGGGAACCATATCCCCGAAAGGAATCCATTTCCCCGAAGGGAAACATATCATCATAAACACAATCACATGCATCATCATCATACACAAACAACAATAGGTAGCTAGGTAGTGAACTCACCTTAGCAATGCTCACAATAAGCCCCTTGCAAGTAAAATACTCAGCCCGTAACACCTAATAATGTTTTTCTTTCTCTATCTCTTTCTCAACATACTTGAGTTGTGATGAGAATCGCTTATGTGTCCCTTCTTGTTTATGGGTGGTCTAAATAATATATGTATGTTTTATCATTAAATAAAAGGGAGTGTCTGGAGCTTGTTACCGCATCTATACTCGTTTTATCTTATAATTAAAAGTCATATTTGAAATTAAATTTGAACTACTATAGTGAGATTTAACGGAATTTTTTGTCAATTTAAATCCCTCATGTTCAACTTTAAAACGTTGTGAAACTAAAGCTCTGTATTCATAAAAGTAACTATATTTATTTGAAAGCCTTTACAAAATTAATCATGAAGTAAGCTTTTACATCTATCTTTTACATGTACTAGACTTAATCGGTGTACTAGATTAATCATGAACTAGATTTAATCGGTGTACTAAACGCTTACCCAAGTAAGCTTTTACATGTATCTGTTACCTTAAAATATATTCCAGTTAAGCATAAATACCACTAAGAATCTTACCCGGTAAAAGCCAAAATAAGGACCAAGAGAGTCTTACCCGGTTAGTAATGAAAATTACTCTTATGCGGAAAGTGGCTATCGGCTAGAGTGTTATACGATAACTTATGATTAATATCATTTCCGATAAGCGTCATGCCCGGTAAGCACTTGGTTAACGACCCATAAACTCGTCTCTCACAGTTTCTCCACTATAGCGATTATAGCATAAATTATACTGTTGTGATATTCAATAGAGTTAACAAAATTTTATTTCTCTGGTATAAATTAAATTTTATGAACTATTATAAGTAGATGTAATAAAATATTATTTCTCAATAATAAGTAATTAATTATAGAAGGTTCTTTATATTTACGAAACTTTTCATTAGCTCTCTTACTGTATCCATTTTGTAGAAAAGTTTTAGAGATGTGTTGGAGAAAAAAACATCGAATATCTCAATTTTCTTCATCTTTTGGAACCATTGAAACATGATTGCCTAGGAAAATGAAAACAATTTTTGCTGCTATTACCAATGAGAATCATTATAAGTAAATATTTAGAAGCAAGAAAAAATAAACTATGTGTCATACTAAATATTTTAGTAATATAAATCATTTTATAACATCCAAAATGTACAATCCTAAATTGTTTTTTTTAAAGGGTAGAACCCTGGCAATTTTATAAAAAAGAAAGACAAGAGTACAAATAGCACACTAAGGACCCCACAAGCTGGGGAGTCAAAGCAGCACGAGAAAAAGGAGAAACACCAAAGGAACAATCAAAAGGAAAAAATCCCATCCCAAGAACCAAAAGAAAGAAAGGAAACTAATGCTCCGTCTTGGGAATCAGCTGTCTCACATCATCAGAGAATTGCTCACACTGTTCGAAAAAGTAAACCACCTGTTTCTCCGACCACGTAGCCATTTGAGTAGTAGTAGGCCAATCCCTCTAAGCTATCCTACGATCGATATCTTGTTTTACCCTTAGCCAAGTGCCAGACGGGTTCCCAGAGTTGTATCAGACAGCGCATCCTCCACAAATTTAGCATCATCCTCAGAATCTGAGTCTGAACCATCATCATCAATAATAACCTGTCTATCCGGGAGGGTAAAGCCTCTTAACGTACCATCAGGTTCATTACCAAAGACTCTTTCCCACCTCCCAATGAAATAATCCAGCTTTGTGCGACTCCAAGAATTAATAATTACTGGTTCAAGTTCGACACCTCTTTTTTCAATAAAATCATCAATTTCTTTTTTGTCCAAAATCCACTGCGAGTTCTCTTCTAAAAGAGAAAACTGTAATGACCGAGAATTTTTTAGCGTTAAATATTTTAAGTTCTTGGCGTTACTTACCTTAAGGGTTTGAAGCTTTGGATTGGAGGGGTTGGAAGTGTAACCTTTGGAAAGTTAATATTGGACTTAGATTACCATTTATGGTGTTGGGCTTGGCCATAAGCCCAACCTATTTAAAACCCTAAACCCTAATTTTTGGCCATTTTTGGAAAAGATTAGTGTGTGTTTAGTGTGTGTGTTTTTGGAGAAACAATTTGGAGCCATTCCACCATTTCAAGGTCGGGAAAATCGTCACCAAGGTAAGTTTTAATGCTCAATAAGTGTAGGATTACTATTAACGGGTGTATAACTGCTTTGGAGTTAGTTTGGGTGCTTTTGGATCAAATTAGAATCGATTTTAGGATGTTTTTCGGATCTGACCACGTTTTCCGAATCGGAAATTATGATTTCCGAATCGGAAATCATGTTTTTCCGGATCGGAATTCGGTAAGGTATTTTGACTAGTCATGCCTTTCCCGAATTGGAAACCTTGATTTCCGAATCGGGAAATGGGCTGATCTAGTCGTTATGCTGACCTCGTTTCCTTTCGAGTTGGGATTTCGGAGTTGGTGTTCTCCGAATCGGAAATTGCTATTTTCCGAATCGGAAATGGTGGTTTTCCGATTCGGAATTTGTAACTCGGAAAATGCCTTTTCCGAATCGGAAAAATGGACCTTTGTCCGAGTCGGTTTTTGAGCAGTTTCGAGTGTGGAGTTAGTTTTCGGGAGAATTTTTCCATAGTAATTATTCCTATAGAAAACAAAAATTTTCTAGGGGCGCTGCCCCTCGACCCCGCAAGGGCGGCTCCCCTTGGCCCCATCCGCTAACCGGGTAGCGGAACCCCCCGTGCTAAGTCTGCCTAGGGGTGTCTTAGTTGGAGAATCTTAGCAAGTGCGAATCACTAATTCCTTAGGATATTTACAGATCCTTTAGGAGGAGAAGTATCTGGGAGAAACGTGATCTGTGAGTTAAGCCCAGGTGAGTTCCCTTGCCTGAAATGAATGGATTGTTTTTACCGCTTTTCAAATATATCCATTCGAGTTGCGAAATGTTTTGTTGACGATATTATATTTTTGTGATAAATGTGATAACTGATGAATTACATTTAAAGCATGCTTAAATGGTAATTGTGTGATGAATTAACTGATGTGTTGCACTATGGACACTGGGTACCTTGGAACCTCGCGTTCCTTGGGAGTTTACCATTTGGCCTGATCCACCACTTGGGGGTACCTCGGGACCACATCCCTTGGGAGTTATTGTCAGGTGACCTGGACTGGGCCTGGACTGTATTATTTCTTTGTCCGCACACATTCAGTGGGTTTTAGCTTGTTTTACGGCCAGCGGGCCGGAATTGTTTTATAAACTGTTTGAGGGAACTCACTAGACCTTGTGGTCTAACCCTCGGTTTCAAAATCTTTTAAAACTTTTAGGTGCCGAGCGTGAGGCTAGAAAGGGAAAGGAGAAGGTTTGATTCCTAGGAAGATTTCGGTTTAGTAAATAATACCCTTTAGACTATTGAAATTTATATCTCAGCCGTGGAGGGATGTTCCGCGTGTATTTACTTTGCCTCTATCTTACTTAGTAATATTTCCGTTGCGTTAGATCACTGGGATTGTTACCATATTTGCTATTACCTCTGTTTTGGAATTTGGGGTGTTACAAAAACTGATTGGAAACTTTAATTGGCTTAGGAATCCTCTCAATATTAAAATTAGGATCCTTAGGAGAGGGGTTATCATCATTAAGCTTAGCCTTACCTTTATCAAGCGGGTCAGTCGTAGGTAAAATAACTTTGGGCACGTACCTTTGGTTGATTTTGATGCCAGGAACCTTAGGCCCCACTTTCAAAGGATCAACTATCGGCTTGGGTTTCTTTTTTCTCTTTGGGAAATTGAACCCATCATCCTTAGGGTTAGAGGATTCACCAACATCAGGGTTAACCTTTTTCACCTCATCAGTTGTTCGTGGCCTTATGACACACATCTCAAAATCATGACCGAACACTTTACAGTGGCTACATCTCTTAGGTTTCCAAAGAAACTCAGTTTTAAATTTCCTTAGTTTACCCAAGATAATCGCATCAATATCATAAGGTAACTCATAATCAGCTGAAACATTAACCAACACTTTGGCAAAATTAGCTCTACCAGACTTGGTTTCACACATTTCATCCATGTAACGATCAACCGACACAGGTTCCCCAACTACACTAGCAATCCGACTAATAATCTCATAATCCCAGACATCCAAAGGTAAGCCATAAATATTAACCCATAAAAGGACTGATTTCAGATCAGGCTTATTAAAACAAAGACCCGGTTGCCATCTCTGAATAAAGATTGGCATGCCATTAAATAACCACGGACCATTTTCAAAAACAAAGTTTAATCCTTGATCAAAATTAAATTTGAAAAAGAAATATCCTTGGTCATTTAAAATTAACATCAGTAAGGCCATACCTTTTCCACATTCGTCTAGCATGATACTAAACAAATGGAAGAGCAGGCCTTTTACCAATAAAGTAGCCAACAAGTGTAAGAGCCCACTCACTGGCTTGCTTTTGGACCAATTCATCAGGAATAATCGCACGCCTAGTGCCAAGCTCAGTTACTACCGGGGGATAATACGTGAGTTTACCTTTACCGCACATGAGGTTAGCACTTTTCTTCAGAAGATCAGCAAAAGACACGGGCTTATGAGCAACATCCGTCTCATCAGTATGCAAGTGTACCTTACCACCAGAGTCCACAAAGCTACCATCGTTTGGAGCTTTTTCATCCGACAAATTATGTTCATTATCCGTATTCGATCCAACCCCATTAAACTTATCTAGTCTTGGCTTCAGAGACCTTCTCGGGTAAGAGAGGGCGACTACCTCCGAATTAGTAGCCGTAGGCAATACCCCACGACCAGAACCCAACCCGACCGGAGAGGCCAAGAACGAAGAAAACAAGGCATCAGCCGGTAACAGCATCGATGACTGCTGTTGAAGACCCTGGGCACCTGAAACATTCCTCAGCAACTGCTGAAAAGAACCCAAATCACCAAACACGCTCGTAGTCCCCGCCGGAGAGACCGACGGCCGAACTACGGTGGTGGTAGTAGCTGGTGAGGACAACCCGACCGTGGCCGGAAAAGCCTGCGACGCAAACCATCTCAAGGGGGCGGCAGCAGCCACAGGCTGCTGTTGAACCGAATTGCTACCAGCCCCATCCACCAATGGGGGCCACGACACCGCAATAGGGGGAGCGGTGGTCACCGACGGTGAGGCTGGCGGCACCGTAGCAGGCAACAGGGACGCGGCGGGCAGCGGTGGCGAGGGAAGATCCGGCGAGAAAAAAAGGTCTGCAGCGATGGTGTTGGTTTGGCAAACTGAAGGCACCAACGTAGAGCCCACAGCGGGCCGATCATCATGAAAGCCACCACATGCCGGTACGGCGGCTGTGGGAGCTGGCGGCGAAACAGGAAGGGACGGCGAAGCCGTGCTCTCTTTTGCCTTGATCTTCCGCGCACGGTTGCAGCTAACCGGAGGGTCAGGCGGTTGATCCGCCACCAAAGGAACAACGGCCGCGGCGGCCGGAAAAGTAACGACGGTGAACCCTAGAATCGAAAACCCTAACTTTTGATAAGGATCTTGCGCTTGTGAGAAGGGCGGTCAATCTTAGGAGTACATTATTCCCCAAGTTTACTACTTTTAGTAATCCAATACATCAAAAGTAATTAATAATTAGGATTAGAGTTAACAATTAATTTTTAAAATTTAAGATGTTAAAAAGTGAGAGAAAAATATATTTGAAATATAATATATTAGAGGCCATCGTATAATAAGAAAAGAAATTAATTGTCAAAAATAGCTCAACTTATTTTTTTTCAAACCTTATGGCATCCTATAATCAAGAATTTATAGCAACATATACCGAAATTAACTACCGTATTTGCCTTTTAATTCGTATTGAGTTTAATATACATCCATTATTGTTACTTAATTTAAAATCAACTACAAAGCATCCTCATCGAGCGTGCCTAGATAATTAATTGGAAGTGGTACATTGATTGGATGACTTGATTTTTTTTTGAACGGCAAGAGGGGACATCCGATAAAATTGGATGACTTGATGAGAAAGTTATTAAGATGTTTGAAAAATGGGATATAAACTATGACATATTTCATTACTATCTTTTTGTGTATATTTGGCTTTCTTGTTTCATTACAATCTAGATAAGTTTATTGTTTAACATTATATATATATATATATATATATATATTCAGCAGACAATTAATAACAAACACTGAACATATTAATTTTTGTTTAGATTAAAAGAATATTTGAGAACAAGGACGGACGTTGAACAATTTCCAAAAGATAGAATCTTATAGTTAAGTTTTGGCTTGATTTCGAGTGATTTTTTCAATTTCGTGGACGATTTCAATATTTTTTGGTTGAATTAGGGTAACTTTTGGGGTTTTCAATTTCGTGGACGAATTCAAACGGGATATAACATTGTTGTGCTAAGCTAGCCGATTGCCACCATGTTCAATATTCATGGAGAGTATTCACATTGTGTGTTAATTAATATTTCTATGATAGCATCAATAATTGTTGCAACACATATATAATTGAAGTGCATATAACTCCTTAATTTTAATTCAACTTTTAAGATTTATTTTCGAGGGTTTACTTTTTAGCATCAATATCATTAATATTGGAACGGACTTTCATCTAGTCATAATAATTTTATCAATGTCCCGTGAGATTTTATAGCCGCCTCTTAAAGGGAACACATATCCATTAAGTGATGTTTTTCTATCTATAAATGCATGCAAGAGTTCCCACAAAAAAGGCAACTCCTTGAAAGCATTAAATTTCCTCCTTACATTCTTCGAGCTAGGGAAAAATGAGGCAAGCAATAGTAATGGCAGTTTTGGTGATGGTATTTGTAATAACCAAGATTCCTGGATAGAGTTAATTAAGTTAAGTTTCTGTCAAATGACCTTTTTGTGAGAAAATTAGGATTTTTGGGTTAAATGTGTAACTTTTAAAAAGCTTTTAATGGTATGGGCTTATACCATTTTAGGTATGGGCTTGGCCCAAAACCCAAGGTATTTAAACCTTAAACCCTAATCTTTGCCATTTTTGGGAAAGATTAGTGTGTGTGCTTAATGTGTGTTTTTGGAGAAACAAGTTGGAGCCATTTTCACCACTTCGAGGTTGGGAGATCATCGCCAAGGTAAGATATCGATGTTATTTTGCGTGCAACTTATCTAGATTTATGCGGGAATAGTTTAGTGACCTTCTAGAATTGCTTTGGGTTCAATTGGATCGAGTTAGAATAATTTTTGACCGGTTTTTAGGCTGTTTTCGGAATCTGTTCATATTTTCCGAATTGGGAAATCATGTTTCCCTAATCGGGAAATCATGTTTCCCTAATCGGGAAATCATGTTTTCCGAATCGGAAATCATGATTTCCGAATTGGGAAAGCATGTTTTCCGAATCGGAAAAATCGTGTTTTCCGAGTTAGATTTTATGAATCTTGTTTAATTGTCTCTAGTGCCTTTTCCGAACTGGAAACTTGATTTCCGAATCGGGAAATGGGCTAACCTAGTCGTTATGCTGACCTAGTTTCCTCTCGAGTCGGGATTCGGAGTTTGTCATTTTCCGAATCGGAAATTGGTGTTTTCCGAATCGGAAATTTGTGGTATTCCGAATTGGTTTTCCGAGTCGGGTTTTTGAAGGGTTTCGATCGTAGGGTTAGTTTTTCGATCGTAGCGGAACCCCCGTGCTAAGTCTGCCTAGGGATGTCATAGTAGTGGGTTTTATTGAGCGCAGTTATTAATGCCCTAGAATATTTACAGGCACATTAGACGAGGTCCACGGGAGGACAGTGAGATTTACTCAGGTGAGTTCCCTTGCCTGAAAATGAATGGATAGTTTTCACTGCTTTCATATATATATATATCCATTTGATTTGCGAACTGTTTTGCTATTGATGATGAACTGGTTTTGTGAAAATATGGATAATAGTTGGATTACGTTTAATGCATGCTTAAATGTAAATGCTGAAATGTTTCGGAATGAAATGTGTTGCAAGTATGGACATTGGGTACCTTGGAACTGTATGTTCCTTGGGAGTGTTTACCATATGGTCTGGTCCACCGTTTGGGGGTACCTCGGGATAGCGTCCCTTGGGAGTGATGTGATTGAGGCCTCGGTGCCTTGTGGAAGTTCTTTGTCCGTAACACATTTGCATTGCCATTATTATTATATTGTGATTTTACGGCCAGCGGGCCGGAACTGTTGATTAAATTGTTTTGAGGGAATTCACTAGACCTTTCGGTCTAACCCTCGTTTTCAAAATCTAAAACCTTTTCAGGGAAAGATCGTGTTGCGAGAGGGAAGGAGAAGGTAGACGTCTAGCGTAGCTCTACCGGTACGAGTTGGTATTTTATCCTAAATTAGAATCTCAGCTGTGGAGGGATGTTCCGCATGCACAATTAAACCCGTACCTTTGATTTGAAAATTCTTGATATTGCGTATTAGATCACTGGGAATTTATGTTATGCATTGTTATTATCGTATGGGTATTGGGGTGTTACAGTATTGGCGGGATCCCAGGTGTCAACAACAGTGACATGCTCTTTGTCAGAGTTACAATCATGTTTTCCAACGATTTCTATTCCAATATTACCGTTTCAGTCACCACCACCACCACCCCGGTCACCACCACCAAGTTCGTTATCACCTGCATCACCACCATCCAACTTGTGTTGCACGAAGTTGTCAGAACAGCTCTCATGCATATGTCAGTTCATAAAGAACCCAATCTTGGGACCGTTTTTTACTTCTCGCACCTTCACGGCGACTGTCGGCACTTGTGGGCTTACCATTCCCACCTGCTAATTGAAACTAATATACAGACCTCCCAAGTTTGTAAGGAGAATACTACTCCTAATAATGTTTTTCTTTCTCTATCTCTTTCTCAAGATACTTGAGTTGTGATGAGAATCGCGTATGTTTTCCTTCTTGTTTATGGGTGGTCTTATTAACATATGTATGTTTTATCATTGAATAAAAGGGAGTGTCTGGAGCTTGTTACCGCATCTATACTCGTTTTATCTTATAATTAAAAGTCATATTTGAAATTAACTTTGACCTACTATAGTGAGATTTAACGGAATTTTTCTCAATTTAAATCCCTCATGTTCAACTTTAAAACGTTGTGAAACTAAAGCTCTGTATTCATAAAAGTAAATATATTTATTTGAAAGCCTTTACAAAAGTAATCACCAAATCGAGGTATTAATTTTTTGCGTATGGATTGTAAACATTAAATACGCCCCAAGAATAGCAAATATGGTGAGTTTGAGTTTTTCTTTTTGTATATCTAAAGCTAACAAGTACGGTGTGAATTTTAATTAGAGTATTTCCAATTCAACCGATTCTTTAAATTTAAGATTTTTAATTCTTTTGCTTCAACTAATTACTCGAAATCTTTTGTATAACGAAGAGAAAGTTGGAAATAGAAGGTTAACATGATCTACATTATGATCACCATAAAATATGAAGGATCGGTGTACTAAACGCTTACCCAAGTAAGCTTTTACATGTATCAGTTACCTTAAAATATATTCCAGTTGAGCGTGAATACCACTAAGAATCTTACCCGGTAAAAGCCAAAATAAGGACCAAGAGAGTCTTACCCGGTTAGTAATGAAAATTACTCTTATGCGGAAAGTGGCTATCGGCTAGAGTGTTATACGATAACTTAAGAGTAATATCATTTCCGATAAGCGTCATGCCAGGTAAGCACTTGGTTAACGACCCATAAACTCGTCTCTCACAGTTTCTCTATTGTAGCGATTATAGCATAAATTATACTGTTGTGATATTCAATAGAGTTAACAAAATTTTATTTCTCTGGTATAAATTAAATTTTATGAACTATTGTAAGTAGATGTAATAAAATATTATTTCTCAATAATAAGTAATTAATTATAGAAGGTTCTTTATATTTACGAAACTTTTCATTAGCTCTCTTACTTTATCCATTTTGTAGAAAAGTTTTAGAGATGTGTTGGACAAAAAAAACATCGAATATCTAAATTTTCTTCATCTTTTGGAACCCTTGAAACATGATTGCCTAGGAAAATGAAAACAGTTTTTGCTGCTACTACCAATGAGAATCATTATAAGTAAATATTTAGAAGCAAGAAAAGATAAACTATGTGTCATACTAAATATTTTAGTAATATAAATCATCTTGTAACATCCAAAATGTACAATCCTAAATTGTTTAGGAGTACATTATTCCCCAAGTTTACTACTTTTAGTAATCCAATACATCAAAAGTAATTAATAATTAGGATTAGAGTTAACAATTAATTTTTAAAATTTAAGATGTTAAAAAGTGAGAGAAAAATATATTTGAAATATAATATATTAGAGGCCATCGTATAATAAGAAAAGAAATTAATTGTCAAAAATGGCTCAACTTATTTTTTTCAAACCTCATGGCATCCTATAATCAAGAATTTATAGCAACATATACCGAAATTAACTACCGTATTTGCCTTTTAATTCGTATTGACTTTAATATACATCCATTATTGTTACTTAATTTAAAATCAACTACAAAGCATCCTCATCGAGCGTGCCTAGATAATTAATTGGAAGTGGTACATTGATTGGAATACTTGATGTTTTTTTTTAACGGAAAGAGGGGACATCCGATAAAATTGGATGACATGATGAGAAAGTTATTAAGATGTTTGAAAAATGGGATATAAACTATGACATATTTCATTACTATCTTTTTGTGTATATTTGGCTTTCTTGTTTCATTACAATCTAGATAAGTTTATTGTTTAACATTATATATATATTCAGCAGACAATTAATAACAAACACTGAACATATTAATTTTTGTTTAGATTAAAAGAATATTTGAGAACAAGGACGGACGTTGAACAATTTCCAAAAGATAGAATCTTATAGTTAAGTTTTGGCTTGATTTCGAGTGAATTTTTCAATTTCGTGGACGATTTCAATATTTTTTGGTTGAATTAGGGTAACTTTTGGGGTTTTCAATTTCGTGGACGAATTCAAACGGGATGTAACATTGTTGTGCTAAGCTAGCAGATTGCCACCATGTTCAATATTCATGGAGAGTATTCACATTGTGTGTTAATTAATATTTCTATGATAGCATCAATAATTGTTGCAACACATATATAATTGAAGTGCATATAACTCCTTAATTTTAATTCAACTTTTAAGATTTATTTTCGAGGGTTTACTTTTTAGCATCAATATCATTAATATTGGAACGGACTTTCATCTAGTCATAATAATTTTGTCAATGTCCCGTGAGATTTTATAGCCGCCTCTTAAAGGGAACACATATCCATTAAGTGATGTTTTTCTATCTATAAATGCATGCAAGCACTACAAGAAAATTGGGTATCAGCGACCAATATTAGCGACGGAATTCATCCCTCGCTAATTAGCGAGGGATTAGCGAGGGATCGACCAGAAAACCCATCCCTCGCTAATCCCTCGCTAATTAGCGAGGGATTAGCGAGTGAATGTAATCCCTCGCTAATTAGCGAGGGATTGGTGAGGGATTAGCGAGAGATATTTTTTTAGTCATTCCGTTGCTAATCCGTCGCTAATTAGCGAGGGATTAACGAGGGATTAGCAAGGGATGTTTTTTTCTAGTCATTCCTCGCTAATCCCTCGCTAATTAACAAGAAATTAACGAGGGATTAGCGAGAAATGTTTTTTTCTAGTCATTCCCTCGCTATTCCGTTGCTAATTAGCGAGGGATTAGCGAGAGATGTTTTTTCTAGTCATTCCCTCGCTAATTAGCGAGGGATTAGCGAGGGATGTTTTTTCTTTAGCGAGAAATGTTTTTTCTAGTCATTCCCTCGCTATTCCATTGCTAATTAGCGAGGGATTAGCGAGAGATGTTTTTTCTAGTCATTCCCTCGCTAATCTCTCGCTAATTAGCGAGGGATTAGCGAGGGATGTTTTTTCTAGTCATTCCCTCGCTAATCCCTCGCTAATTAGCGAGGGATTAACGAGGGATTAGCGAGAGATGTTTACTCTAGTCATTCCCTCGCTATTCCGTCGCTAATTAGCGAGGGATTAACGAGTGATGTTTTTTTTCTAGTCGTTCTCTCGTTAATCCCTCGCTAATTAGCGAGGGATTAGCGAGGGATTGGATTTATTTTCTTGTTTTCTCATTTGTATTTGTTTTATATATGTATGTATGTATTTTTAAATGTCTAACGATGGCGTTCGATAAGAAACGATTATCAATTATTAGATGCACATTGGTACATGTTTGGATGAGATAAATCGGGATATGATGTAATGAGATGCACTAGATAAATTCATTTCTAAGACGCAGTTAATGGGAGGATATATATGAGATTATAAAAGATAAAATGTTCAGATCCACTTCTCACACTCTTAACTGTTAACTTTAAACTAATCACAATCCTTCGTCTATTTGAATATAATGGAACTTAATAACCGTATACAAATAGTTAATACGTAACAATTGACGTTATTGGCCTAAATAAATCTTAAAGGGTTTTATTGAGATCTAATGGATCTTAGTGAGTCTTATTAAGTTAAAATGAGTCTTAACAGTCTTATAGAACCCAATAGATATCACACGCATTTATACGGTACATAGTTGAATACAAAATATAAATTATCAAATAACACTGATGTTATTGGGTCTTAATTAACGAGGAAATTAAGTTTTTTTACTTGTTAACTAAAGTTTAGTTAACAATTTATTAATTATAACTTATAAATAACTTAAAAAATAAGAAATAACACATAGTAATCCAAGATTTATAACTTATAAATAGTAATTCATAATTTATAATTACCGGAAGATGTTTTTTCTAGTCATTCCCTTACTAACATGTCCACTAATTAGCAAGGGATTAATGAGAGATCAGCGAGACATGTTTTTTTTAGTTATTCCCTCACTAATCCGTCGCTAATTAGCGAGGGATTAGCGAGGGATCGGCAAGAGATGTTTTTTTTTAGTTATTCCCTCACTAATCCGTCGCTAATTAGCGAGGGATTAGCGAGGGATCAGCGAGAGATGTTTTTTTAGTTATTCCCTCACTAATCCCTCGCTAATTAGCGAGGGATTAGCAAGGGATCAACGAGAGATGTTTTTTTAGTTATTCCCTCACTAATCCGTCGCTAATTAGCGAGTGATTAGCGAGGGATTGAGTTCCTAGACATATCCTCGCTAGTTAACGAGAGATTAGCGAGGGATTGGATATCATTGTTAACTAAAGTTTACTTAATAATTTATTAACAGCTAGCTTATCAGCTATCAACTACCAGCTAGTTTATCAGATAGTTTGCCAAACATAGCCTGTTTAATAAAGTAATAATTTATTAGTTAAGAATTAATTTGAAAATGAACTATTACAAAAGTAATTATAAATGTTAATTAAGATTTCCATTTGAAAAGTATTTAGATTTTCACTAGTTGATAATTAAAAAAAAGTTTAAATGAAAAATGAATATATCTTTCTATCAATACGTCCCCAATATCCCAAACCCTAATTAAATCTATTCCCTCCCTTTCTTTTGAGACAACAGACCCACCACGCCCCCATAGGCCCATACCTTCTTCACTACTCCTCCATGTAGACACAAGACAAGCTTATCGACGAAGATTACGGCAACCTCCAACGCCGCCGTTCTGCTGCCACCACCACGTCAACACCGTCGTCACCGAACGATTACGGAAACGTCCACCGCCGCCGTTCTGCCGCCACCACCATGTGAACACAGTCGTCAACGGACGATTACGGCAACCTCCACCGCCGCCGTTCTGCCGCCACCACCACGTCAACACCGTCGTCTCCGTCGATTGCTACCTTAAGCAGGTTATCACCTTCGTTGATTGCTACCTATTATTTGCTAGTAATGTCCATGAACGGGTTAGGGTTTTTTAATTTTTTATCAGGTGGGATAAATGAAACCAAGAAAATTAAATACCAAGAAAATCTTGTAGTGTGGATAAATGAAAAAATGAAACAAAAACTCACACCAAGACCATTCGATCCATATGTTAAAATAGTTGTTAAGGCAACTCTAATTTGATTTCATGGCAGCCAACTTTGGTAAGAAACTCTCTTAATCCGCTTCTAGATGAGTAAAGAGTCTAGAAATTGAAAATTCTGTCACAATTTTGTCTATTTCTCGAACCGGCGACCTCCATTCGCTCTTGAATATTGGTATATGATTTAAAATCTAAGGACTTAAGGCAGGAATAGCTTATATGCACACCGCTACCTTCCAACTTCTTTATTGAGTTACTCATCGATTTCATTTCCTCAACTTACAAGATTGCAAAGTGTAATTTCTTTTTTGAAGAATAAGGAGCTAACAATTTCTTTTTTGAAGTGTAAAGAGTTGATAAATAATATGAGTTTCTATATATTTGTTGTCTAATATCGAATTTTACAAAAACAAGAGCTGTGGCAGATTGTTATCGCTCGGGGGTTCATAGCATCCAAACCGAGTTCGAGTCTTCTTGTTTTTTATTGGTTTTTGTGGGTCCTTCCCCTGTTTTGGTGAGGTCCCTTTTTTGTGGTTTAGTTGTTGTAGTAAGGCCCTTATATTGGTTTGTGTATTTGCATTTTGGTTGGTAATAAATCTTTGTGAATTTGTATTTGTATGTTAGACTTTTATATGTTGGACTAAATAGGGACATGGATTGTGAATTTGTATTTGTATGTTAGACAAAATGAGGACACATGACACAGAGGTCCTTCTTTCGACTGGTTCGAGGTCGAGAAGAGGCCCCAACCATTCGATAGCGACACCACGTGAACAGAGTCAACGATGGCATGTAACTCCGGAAGCCGACGGGTAAGTAGGTTTGTTATAAGATGAAACATTGCAAAATAAAATGATATGAATGCCTTGTGTTGTGTATATTTTTAAATTGTGCAGGTTTCATGATACAAATGTCGTTCGGGAGATGTTTTCTATATTCAAATCTTCCTTTCATGGTCCGTGGCATCTATGGAAGGAGGTCCCTCAGGCTGAACGTGATTTGATGTTCCAGCGCTTTCAAGTTCGTGTAGTTGAGTCCTTTTTATAGTAATTGTACATATCAACTTATTGTTTTATCTTGATACAAATCTTGTGTATGTAGAGTAAATTCCAGTGGGACCCAGAGTTTGATGATGCCGCTCGTAATGCATGGACACGTAATATGCAAAATAAATACTTGGATTGGATGAGGGGTGCACGTGAATCGTCAGCGGCACGATGCTATGAGAATTGGAAGGTGGAGTGGGATGGTGAGGACTTTAGTCGCCTTAGAGTACACCACCCTTTATGGATCCCCGAGAGGTTTTGGCATCAAATGATTGATGAGGTTTGTATCTTTATTATGATGTTTGTATATTGCTGTGTTTTGTTACTTTTGTACCGACTTATATGTTATGTTTGTAACAGGCGTGGGATACCGAACGTTGGAGGGTCAAGTCTAGGGCCAACAAGGCCAATCGGAGGACTCAGTTTGAGGGGGTATCGTCCAGGCATACCGGGGGATCGATTACTATAGCACATCATCAACACGAGATGGTAAGTTTGCAATTTTTTTGAACAAATAATTAGATTCGTATATATACTAATAACTTAAATTAAATTGTCTATTGTAGAGACAAGCATGGGGTCGTGAGCCGACAAATTCGGAGGTATATGAGCAGGTCCAATCCTCAAACAGGAAGCTGATTCCGAGTTCGTCCACTGCTTTCATGAACGACATCGATTGAGCAGGTTGCCTTATCGGAGCATTTTAGTGCTTTCATGCAACAATAAGGATAAACTTCCCCCTTTTCGGCCCTTCCGCCTGTCCTAGTAGCTACATAGTTAATGAACCATGACGTTATATTTTTAATTGAATGAATTTGTATTTGGTATTTTGAATATTTATGAATTTGGTTTGTTTTTAATTTGTCGGACTATTTCAATTTGTTGTTTTTCAATTTATGGGTAGGTTTTGTATAAAATACAGAAAATAGAAAAAATTGATTCTTCTAAATAAACTAACATTAGCGAGGGATTAGCGAGGGAAAATCCGTCGCTAACAGTTTCTAGGTCCCTCGCTAATCCCTCGCTAATATAATCCCTCGCTATTCCCTCGCTAACATTGGCCCTCGCTAATCCCTCGCTAACATTGGCCCTCGCTAATCCCTCGCTAACATTGTCCCTCGCTAATCCCTCGCTAACATTGGCCCTCGCTAATCCCTCGCTATATCTAACCGTCGCTAATCCCTCGTTAAAATCCCTCGCTAATCCCTCGCTGATAGAATTATCCACGACTAATATCATCCGTCGCTAATCCCTCGCTAATACCATCCGTCGCTAATCCCTCGCTAAAATCCCTCGCTAATCCCTCGCTGATAGCATCATCCACGACTTATCTGACCACGGACTAGTAGCGACGGATTAGCGAGGGATTTGAGCTTCAGCGACGGATTAGCGAGGGATATGTCCCTCGCTGATACCCAGTTTTCTTGTAGTGAAGAGTTCCCACAAAAAAGGCAACTCCTTGAAAGCATTAAATTTCCTCCTTACATTCTTCGAGCTAGGGAAAAATGAGGCAAGCAATAGTAATGGCAGTTTTGGTGATGGTATTGGCGGGATCCCAGGTGTCAACAGCAGTGACATGCTCTTTGTTAGAGTTACAAGCATGTTTTCCAACGATTTCTATTCCAATATTACCGTTTCAGTCACCACCACCACCACCCCGGTCACCACCACCAAGTTCGTTATCACCTGCATCACCACCATCCAACTTGTGTTGCACGAAGTTGTCAGAACAGCTCTCATGCATATGTCAGTTCATAAAGAACCCAATCTTGGGACCGTTTTTTACTTCTCGCAACTTCACGGCGACTGTCGGCACTTGTGGGCTTACCATTCCCACCTGCTAATTGAAACTAATATACAGACCTACCCAGTTTGTAAGGAGAATACTACTCCTAATAATGTTTTTCTTTCTCTATCTCTTTCTCAAGATACTTGAGTTGTGATGAGAATCGCGTATGTTTTCCTTCTTGTTTATGGGTGGTCTTATTAACATATGTATGTTTTATCATTGAATAAAAGGGAGTGTCTGGAGCTTGTTACCGCATCTATACTCGTTTTATCTTATAATTAAAAGTCATATTTGAAATTAACTTTGACCTACTATAGTGAGATTTAACGGAATTTTTCTCAATTTAAATCCCTCATGTTCAACTTTAAAACGTTGTGAAACTAAAGCTCTGTATTCATAAAAGTAACTATATTTATTTGAAAGCCTTTACAAAATTAATCACCAAATCGAGGTATTAATTTTTTGCGTATGGATTGTAAACATTAAATACGCCCCAAGAATAGCAAATATGGTGAGCTTGAGTTTTTCTTTTTGTATATCTAAAGCTAACAAGTACGGTGTGAATTTTAATTAGAGTATTTCCAATTCAACCGATTCTTTAAATTTAAGATTTTTAATTCTTTTGCTTCAACTAATTACTCGAAATCTTTTGTATAACGAAGAGAAAGTTGGAAATAGAAGGTTAACATGATCTACATTATGATCACCATAAAATATGAAGGATCGGTGTACTAAACGCTTACCCAAGTAAGCTTTTACATGTATCAGTTACCTTAAAATATATTCCAGTTGAGCGTGAATACCACTAAGAATCTTACCCGGTAAAAGCCAAAAGAAGGACCAAGAGAGTCTTACCCGGTTAGTAATGAAAATTACTCTTATGCGGAAAGTGGCTATCGGCTAGAGTGTTATACGATAACTTAAGAGTAATATCATTTCCGATAAGCGTCATGCCAGGTAAGCACTTGGTTAACGACCCATAAACTCGTCTCTCACAGTTTCTCTATTGTAGCGATTATAGCATAAATTATACTGTTGTGATATTCAATAGAGTTAACAAAAATTTATTTCTCTGGTATAAATTAAATTTTTTGAACTATTGTAAGTTGATGTAATAAAATAGTATTTCTCAATAATAAGTAATTAATTATAGAAGGTTCTTTATATTTACGAAAATTTTCATTAGCTCTCTTACTTTATCCATTTTGTAGAAAAGTTTTAGAGATGTGTTGGACAAAAAAAACATCGAATATCTCAATTTTCTTCATCTTTTGGAACCCTTGAAACATGATTGCCTAGGAAAATGAAAACAGTTTTTGCTGCTACTACCAATGAGAATCATTATAAGTAAATATTTAGAAGCAAGAAAAGATAAACTATGTGTCATACTAAATATTTTAGTAATATAAATCATCTTGTAACATCCAAAATGTACAATCCTAAATTGTTTAGGAGTACATTATTCCCCAAGTTTACTACTTTTAGTAATCCAATACATCAAAAGTAATTAATAATTAGGATTAGAGTTAACAATTAATTTTTAAAATTTAAGATGTTAAAAAGTGAGAGAAAAATATATTTGAAATATAATATATTAGAGGCCATCGTATAATAAGAAAAGAAATTAATTGTCAAAAATGGCTCAACTTATTTTTTTCAAACCTTATGGCATCCTATAATCAAGAATTTATAGCAACATATACCGAAATTAACTACCGTATTTGCCTTTTAATTCGTATTGACTTTAATATACATCCATTATTGTTACTTAATTTAAAATCAACTACAAAGCATCCTCATCGAGCGTGCCTAGATAATTAATTGGAAGTGGTACATTGATTGGAATACTTGATGTTTTTTTTTGAACGGCAAGAGGGGACATCCGATAAAATTGGATGACTTGATGAGAAAGTTATTAAGATGTTTGAAAAATGGAATATAAACTATGACATATTTCATTACTATCTTTTTGTGTATATTTGGCTTTCTTGTTTCATTACAATCTAGATAAGTTTATTGTTTAACATTATATATATATTCAGCAGACAATTAATAACAAACACTGAACATATTAATTTTTGTTTAGATTAAAAGAATATTTGAGAACAAGGACGGACGTTGAACAATTTCCAAAAGATAGAATCTTATAGTTAAGTTTTGGCTTGATTTCGAGTGAATTTTTCAATTTCGTGGACGATTTCAATATTTTTTGGTTGAATTAGGGTAACTTTTGGGGTTTTCAATTTCGTGGACGAATTCAAACGGGATGTAACATTGTTGTGCTAAGCTAGCCGATTGCCACCATGTTCAATATTCATGGAGAGTATTCATATTGTGTGTTAATTAATATTTCTATGATAGCATCAATAATTGTTGCAACACATATATAATTGAAGTGCATATAACTCCTTAATTTTAATTCAACTTTTAAGATTTATTTTCGAGGGTTTACTTTTTAGCATCAATATCATTAATATTGGAACGGACTTTCATCTAGTCATAATAATTTTGTCAATGTCCCGTGAGATTTTATAGCCGCCTCTTAAAGGGAACACATATCCATTAAGTGATGTTTTTCTATCTATAAATGCATGCAAGAGTTCCCACAAAAAAGGCAACTCCTTGAAAGCATTAAATTTCCTCCTTACATTCTTCGAGCTAGGGAAAAATGAGGCAAGCAATAGTAATGGCAGTTTTGGTGATGGTATTGGCGGGATCCCAGGTGTCAACAGCAGTGACATGCTCTTTGTTAGAGTTACAAGCATGTTTTCCAACGATTTCTATTCCAATATTACCGTTTCAGTCACCACCACCACCACCCCGGTCACCACCACCAAGTTCGTTATCACCTGCATCACCACCATCCAACTTGTGTTGCACGAAGTTGTCAGAACAGCTCTCATGCATATGTCAGTTCATAAAGAACCCAATCTTGGGACCGTTTTTTACTTCTCGCAACTTCACGGCGACTGTCGGCACTTGTGGGCTTACCATTCCCACCTGCTAATTGAAACTAATATACAGACCTACCCAGTTTGTAAGGAGAATACTACTCCTAATAATGTTTTTCTTTCTCTATCTCTTTCTCAAGATACTTGAGTTGTGATGAGAATCGCGTATGTTTTCCTTCTTGTTTATGGGTGGTCTTATTAACATATGTATGTTTTATCATTGAATAAAAGGGAGTGTCTGGAGCTTGTTACCGCATCTATACTCGTTTTATCTTATAATTAAAAGTCATATTTGAAATTAACTTTGACCTACTATAGTGAGATTTAACGGAATTTTTCTCAATTTAAATCCCTCATGTTCAACTTTAAAACGTTGTGAAACTAAAGCTCTGTATTCATAAAAGTAACTATATTTATTTGAAAGCCTTTACAAAATTAATCACCAAATCGAGGTATTAATTTTTTGCGTATGGATTGTAAACATTAAATACGCCCCAAGAATAGCAAATATGGTGAGCTTGAGTTTTTCTTTTTGTATATCTAAAGCTAACAAGTACGGTGTGAATTTTAATTAGAGTATTTCCAATTCAACCGATTCTTTAAATTTAAGATTTTTAATTCTTTTGCTTCAACTAATTACTCGAAATCTTTTGTATAACGAAGAGAAAGTTGGAAATAGAAGGTTAACATGATCTACATTATGATCACCATAAAATATGAAGGATCGGTGTACTAAACGCTTACCCAAGTAAGCTTTTACATGTATCAGTTACCTTAAAATATATTCCAGTTGAGCGTGAATACCACTAAGAATCTTACCCGGTAAAAGCCAAAAGAAGGACCAAGAGAGTCTTACCCGGTTAGTAATGAAAATTACTCTTATGCGGAAAGTGGCTATCGGCTAGAGTGTTATACGATAACTTAAGAGTAATATCATTTCCGATAAGCGTCATGCCAGGTAAGCACTTGGTTAACGACCCATAAACTCGTCTCTCACAGTTTCTCTATTGTAGCGATTATAGCATAAATTATACTGTTGTGATATTCAATAGAGTTAACAAAAATTTATTTCTCTGGTATAAATTAAATTTTATGAACTATTGTAAGTTGATGTAATAAAATAGTATTTCTCAATAATAAGTAATTAATTATAGAAGGTTCTTTATATTTACGAAAATTTTCATTAGCTCTCTTACTTTATCCATTTTGTAGAAAAGTTTTAGAGATGTGTTGGACAAAAAAAACATCGAATATCTCAATTTTCTTCATCTTTTGGAACCCTTGAAACATGATTGCCTAGGAAAATGAAAACAGTTTTTGCTGCTACTACCAATGAGAATCATTATAAGTAAATATTTAGAAGCAAGAAAAGATAAACTATGTGTCATACTAAATATTTTAGTAATATAAATCATCTTGTAACATCCAAAATGTACAATCCTAAATTGTTTAGGAGTACATTATTCCCCAAGTTTACTACTTTTAGTAATCCAATACATCAAAAGTAATTAATAATTAGGATTAGAGTTAACAATTAATTTTTAAAATTTAAGATGTTAAAAAGTGAGAGAAAAATATATTTGAAATATAATATATTAGAGGCCATCGTATAATAAGAAAAGAAATTAATTGTCAAAAATGGCTCAACTTATTTTTTCAAACCTTATGGCATCCTATAATCAAGAATTTATAGCAACATATACCGAAATTAACTACCGTATTTGCCTTTTAATTCGTATTGACTTTAATATACATCCATTATTGTTACTTAATTTAAAATCAACTACAAAGCATCCTCATCGAGCGTGCCTAGATAATTAATTGGAAGTGGTACATTGATTGGAATACTTGATGTTTTTTTTTTTGAACGGCAAGAGGGGACATCCGATAAAATTGGATGACTTGATGAGAAAGTTATTAAGATGTTTGAAAAATGGAATATAAACTATGACATATTTCATTACTATCTTTTTGTGTATATTTGGCTTTCTTGTTTCATTACAATCTAGATAAGTTTATTGTTTAACATTATATATATATTCAGCAGACAATTAATAACAAACACTGAACATATTAATTTTTGTTTAGATTAAAAGAATATTTGAGAACAAGGACGGACGTTGAACAATTTTCAAAAGATAGAATCTTATAGTTAAGTTTTGGCTTGATTTCGAGTGAATTTTTCAATTTCGTGGACGATTTCAATATTTTTTGGTTGAATTAGGGTAACTTTTGGGGTTTTCAATTTCGTGGACGAATTCAAACGGGATGTAACATTGTTGTGCTAAGCTAGCCGATTGCCACCATGTTCAATATTCATGGAGAGTATTCATATTGTGTGTTAATTAATATTTCTATGATAGCATCAATAATTGTTGCAACACATATATAATTGAAGTGCATATAACTCCTTAATTTTAATTCAACTTTTAAGATTTATTTTCGAGGGTTTACTTTTTAGCATCAATATCATTAATATTGGAACGGACTTTCATCTAGTCATAATAATTTTATCAATGTCCCGTGAGATTTTATAGCCGCCTCTTAAAGGGAACACATATCCATTAAGTGATGTTTTTCTATCTATAAATGCATGCAAGAGTTCCCACAAAAAAGGCAACTCCTTGAAAGCATTAAATTTCCTCCTTACATTCTTCGAGCTAGGGAAAAATGAGGCAAGCAATAGTAATGGCAGTTTTGGTGATGGTATTGGCGGGATCCCAGGTGTCAACAGCAGTGACATGCTCTTTGTCAGAGTTACAAGCATGTTTTCCAACGATTTCTATTCCAATATTACCGTTTCAGTCACCACCACCACCACCCCGGTCACCACCACCAAGTTCGTTATCACCTGCATCACCACCATCCAACTTGTGTTGCACGAAGTTGTCAGAACAGCTCTCATGCATATGTCAGTTCATAAAGAACCCAATCTTGGGACCGTTTTTTACTTCTCGCAACTTCACGGCGACTGTCGGCACTTGTGGGCTTACCATTCCCACCTGCTAATTGAAACTAATATACAGACCTCCCAAGTTTGTAAGGAGAATACTACTCCTAATAATGTTTTTCTGTCTCTATCTCTTTCTCAAGATACTTGAGTTGTGATGAGAATCGCGTATGTTTTCCTTCTTGTTTATGGGTGGTCTTATTAACATATGTATGTTTTATCATTGAATAAAAGGGAATGTCTGGAGCTTGTTACCGCATCTATACTCGTTTTATCTTATAATTAAAAGTCATATTTGAAATTAACTTTGACCTACTATAGTGAGATTTAACGGAATTTTTCTCAATTTAAATCCCTCATGTTCAACTTTAAAACGTTGTGAAACTAAAGCTCTGTATTCATAAAAGTAACTATATTTATTTGAAAGCCTTTACAAAAGTAATCACCAAATCGAGGTATTAATTTTTTGCGTATGGATTGTAAACATTAAATACGCCCCAAGAATAGCAAATATGGTGAGCTTGAGTTTTTCTTTTTGTATATCTAAAGCTAACAAGTACGGTGTGAATTTTAATTAGAGTATTTCCAATTCAACCGATTCTTTAAATTTAAGATTTTTAATTTTTTTGCTTCAACTAATTACTCGAAATCTTTTGTATAACGAAGAGAAAGTTGGAAATAGAAGGTTAACATGATCTACATTATGATCACCATGAAATATGAAGGATCGGTGTACTAAACGCTTACCCAAGTAAGCTTTTACATGTATCAGTTACCTTAAAATATATTCCAGTTGAGCGTGAATACCACTAAGAATCTTACCCGGTAAAAGCCAAAATAAGGACCAAGAGAGTCTTACCCGGTTAGTAATGAAAATTACTCTTATGCGGAAAGTGGCTATCGGCTAGAGTGTTATACGATAACTTAAGAGTAATATCATTTCCGATAACCGTCATGCCAGGTAAGCACTTGGTTAACGACCCATAAACTCGTCTCTCACAGTTTCTCTATTGTAGCGATTATAGCATAAATTATACTGTTGTGATATTCAATAGAGTTAACAAAATTTTATTTCTCTGGTATAAATTAAATTTTATGAACTATTGTAAGTAGATGTAATAAAAAATTATTTCTCAATAATAAGTAATTAATTATAGAAGGTTCTTTATATTTACGAAACTTTTCATTAGCTCTCTTACTTTATCCATTTTGTAGAAAAGTTTTAGAGATGTGTTGGACAAAAAAAACATCGAATATCTCAATTTTCTTCATCTTTTGGAACCCTTGAAACATGATTGCCTAGGAAAATGAAAACAGTTTTTGCTGCTACTACCAATGAGAATCATTATAAGTAAATATTTAGAAGCAAGAAAAGATAAACTATGTGTCATACTAAATATTTTAGTAATATAAATCATCTTGTAACATCCAAAATGTACAATCCTAAATTGTTTAGGAGTACATTATTCCCCAAGTTTACTACTTTTAGTAATCCAATACATCAAAAGTAATTAATAATTAGGATTAGAGTTAACAATTAATTTTTAAAATTTAAGATGTTAAAAAGTGAGAGAAAAATATATTTGAAATATAATATATTAGAGGCCATCGTATAATAAGAAAAGAAATTAATTGTCAAAAATGGCTCAACTTATTTTTTTCAAACCTTATGGCATCCTATAATCAAGAATTTATAGCAACATATACCGAAATTAACTACCGTATTTGCCTTTTAATTCGTATTGACTTTAATATACATCCATTATTGTTACTTAATTTAAAATAAACTACAAAGCATCCTCATCGAGCGTGCCTAGATAATTAATTGGAAGTGGTACATTGATTGGAATACTTGATGTTTTTTTTTAACGGAAAGAGGGGACATCCGATAAAATTGGATGACATGATGAGAAAGTTATTAAGATGTTTGAAAAATGGGATATAAACTATGACATATTTCATTACTATCTTTTTGTGTATATTTGGCTTTCTTGTTTCATTACAATCTAGATAAGTTTATTGTTTAACATTATATATATATTCAGCAGACAATTAATAACAAACACTGAACATATTAATTTTTGTTTAGATTAAAAGAATATTTGAGAACAAGGACGGACGTTGAACAATTTCCAAAAGATAGAATCTTATAGTTAAGTTTTGGCTTGATTTCGAGTGAATTTTTCAATTTCGTGGACGATTTCAATATTTTTTGGTTGAATTAGGGTAACTTTTGGGGTTTTCAATTTCGTGGACGAATTCAAACGGGATGTAACATTGTTGTGCTAAGCTAGCAGATTGCCACCATGTTCAATATTCATGGAGAGTATTCACATTGTGTGTTAATTAATATTTCTATGATAGCATCAATAATTGTTGCAACACATATATAATTGAAGTGCATATAACTCCTTAATTTTAATTCAACTTTTAAGATTTATTTTCGAGGGTTTACTTTTTAGCATCAATATCATTAATATTGGAACGGACTTTCATCTAGTCATAATAATTTTGTCAATGTCCCGTGAGATTTTATAGCCGCCTCTTAAAGGGAACACATATCCATTAAGTGATGTTTTTCTATCTATAAATGCATGCAAGAGTTCCCACAAAAAAGGCAACTCCTTGAAAGCATTAAATTTCCTCCTTACATTCTTCGAGCTAGGGAAAAATGAGGCAAGCAATAGTAATGGCAGTTTTGGTGATGGTATTGGCGGGATCCCAGGTGTCAACAGCAGTGACATGCTCTTTGTCAGAGTTACAAGCATGTTTTCCAACGATTTCTATTCCAATATTACCGTTTCAGTCACCACCACCACCACCCCGGTCACCACCACCAAGTTCGTTATCACCTGCATCACCACCATCCAACTTGTGTTGCACGAAGTTGTCAGAACAGCTCTCATGCATATGTCAGTTCATAAAGAACCCAATCTTGGGACCGTTTTTTACTTCTCGCAACTTCACGGCGACTGTCGACACTTGTGGGCTTACCATTCCCACCTGCTAATTGAAACTAATATACAGACCTACCCAGTTTGTAAGGAGAATACTACTCCTAATAATGTTTTTCTTTCTCTATCTCTTTCTCAAGATACTTGAGTTGTGATGAGAATCGCGTATGTTTTCCTTCTTGTTTATGGGTGGTCTTATTAACATATGTATGTTTTATCATTGAATAAAAGGGAGTGTCTGGAGCTTGTTACCGCATCTATACTCGTTTTATCTTATAATTAAAAGTCATATTTGAAATTAACTTTGACCTACTATAGTGAGATTTAACGGAATTTTTCTCAATTTAAATCCCTCATGTTCAACTTTAAAACGTTGTGAAACTAAAGCTCTGTATTCATAAAAGTAACTATATTTATTTGAAAGCCTTTACAAAATTAATCACCAAATCGAGGTATTAATTTTTTGCGTATGGATTGTAAACATTAAATACGCCCCAAGAATAGCAAATATGGTGAGCTTGAGTTTTTCTTTTTGTATATCTAAAGCTAACAAGTACGGTGTGAATTTTAATTAGAGTATTTCCAATTCAACCGATTCTTTAAATTTAAGATTTTTAATTCTTTTGCTTCAACTAATTACTCGAAATCTTTTGTATAACGAAGAGAAAGTTGGAAATAGAAGGTTAACATGATCTACATTATGATCACCATAAAATATGAAGGATCGGTGTACTAAACGCTTACCCAAGTAAGCTTTTACATGTATCAGTTACCTTAAAATATATTCCAGTTGAGCGTGAATACCACTAAGAATCTTACCCGGTAAAAGCCAAAAGAAGGACCAAGAGAGTCTTACCCGGTTAGTAATGAAAATTACTCTTATGCGGAAAGTGGCTATCGGCTAGAGTGTTATACGATAACTTAAGAGTAATATCATTTCCGATAAGCGTCATGCCAGGTAAGCACTTGGTTAACGACCCATAAACTCGTCTCTCACAGTTTCTCTATTGTAGCGATTATAGCATAAATTATACTGTTGTGATATTCAATAGAGTTAACAAAAATTTATTTCTCTGGTATAAATTAAATTTTATGAACTATTGTAAGTTGATGTAATAAAATAGTATTTCTCAATAATAAGTAATTAATTATAGAAGGTTCTTTATATTTACGAAAATTTTCATTAGCTCTCTTACTTTATCCATTTTGTAGAAAAGTTTTAGAGATGTGTTGGACAAAAAAAACATCGAATATCTCAATTTTCTTCATCTTTTGGAACCCTTGAAACATGATTGCCTAGGAAAATGAAAACAGTTTTTGCTGCTACTACCAATGAGAATCATTATAAGTAAATATTTAGAAGCAAGAAAAGATAAACTATGTGTCATACTAAATATTTTAGTAATATAAATCATCTTGTAACATCCAAAATGTACAATCCTAAATTGTTTAGGAGTACATTATTCCCCAAGTTTACTACTTTTAGTAATCCAATACATCAAAAGTAATTAATAATTAGGATTAGAGTTAACAATTAATTTTTAAAATTTAAGATGTTAAAAAGTGAGAGAAAAATATATTTGAAATATAATATATTAGAGGCCATCGTATAATAAGAAAAGAAATTAATTGTCAAAAATGGCTCAACTTATTTTTTTCAAACCTTATGGCATCCTATAATCAAGAATTTATAGCAACATATACCGAAATTAACTACCGTATTTGCCTTTTAATTCGTATTGACTTTAATATACATCCATTATTGTTACTTAATTTAAAATCAACTACAAAGCATCCTCATCGAGCGTGCCTAGATAATTAATTGGAAGTGGTACATTGATTGGAATACTTGATGTTTTTTTTTTGAACGGCAAGAGGGGACATCCGATAAAATTGGATGACTTGATGAGAAAGTTATTAAGATGTTTGAAAAATGGAATATAAACTATGACATATTTCATTACTATCTTTTTGTGTATATTTGGCTTTCTTGTTTCATTACAATCTAGATAAGTTTATTGTTTAACATTATATATATATTCAGCAGACAATTAATAACAAACACTGAACATATTAATTTTTGTTTAGATTAAAAGAATATTTGAGAACAAGGACGGACGTTGAACAATTTCCAAAAGATAGAATCTTATAGTTAAGTTTTGGCTTGATTTCGAGTGAATTTTTCAATTTCGTGGACGATTTCAATATTTTTTGGTTGAATTAGGGTAACTTTTGGGGTTTTCAATTTCGTGGACGAATTCAAACGGGATGTAACATTGTTGTGCTAAGCTAGCCGATTGCCACCATGTTCAATATTCATGGAGAGTATTCATATTGTGTGTTAATTAATATTTCTATGATAGCATCAATAATTGTTGCAACACATATATAATTGAAGTGCATATAACTCCTTAATTTTAATTCAACTTTTAAGATTTATTTTCGAGGGTTTACTTTTTAGCATCAATATCATTAATATTGGAACGGACTTTCATCTAGTCATAATAATTTTGTCAATGTCCCGTGAGATTTTATAGCCGCCTCTTAAAGGGAACACATATCCATTAAGTGATGTTTTTCTATCTATAAATGCATGCAAGAGTTCCCACAAAAAAGGCAACTCCTTGAAAGCATTAAATTTCCTCCTTACATTCTTCGAGCTAGGGAAAAATGAGGCAAGCAATAGTAATGGCAGTTTTGGTGATGGTATTGGCGGGATCCCAGGTGTCAACAGCAGTGACATGCTCTTTGTTAGAGTTACAAGCATGTTTTCCAACGATTTCTATTCCAATATTACCGTTTCAGTCACCACCACCACCACCCCGGTCACCACCACCAAGTTCGTTATCACCTGCATCACCACCATCCAACTTGTGTTGCACGAAGTTGTCAGAACAGCTCTCATGCATATGTCAGTTCATAAAGAACCCAATCTTGGGACCGTTTTTTACTTCTCGCAACTTCACGGCGACTGTCGGCACTTGTGGGCTTACCATTCCCACCTGCTAATTGAAACTAATATACAGACCTACCCAGTTTGTAAGGAGAATACTACTCCTAATAATGTTTTTCTTTCTCTATCTCTTTCTCAAGATACTTGAGTTGTGATGAGAATCGCGTATGTTTTCCTTCTTGTTTATGGGTGGTCTTATTAACATATGTATGTTTTATCATTGAATAAAAGGGAGTGTCTGGAGCTTGTTACCGCATCTATACTCGTTTTATCTTATAATTAAAAGTCATATTTGAAATTAACTTTGACCTACTATAGTGAGATTTAACGGAATTTTTCTCAATTTAAATCCCTCATGTTCAACTTTAAAACGTTGTGAAACTAAAGCTCTGTATTCATAAAAGTAACTATATTTATTTGAAAGCCTTTACAAAATTAATCACCAAATCGAGGTATTAATTTTTTGCGTATGGATTGTAAACATTAAATACGCCCCAAGAATAGCAAATATGGTGAGCTTGAGTTTTTCTTTTTGTATATCTAAAGCTAACAAGTACGGTGTGAATTTTAATTAGAGTATTTCCAATTCAACCGATTCTTTAAATTTAAGATTTTTAATTCTTTTGCTTCAACTAATTACTCGAAATCTTTTGTATAACGAAGAGAAAGTTGGAAATAGAAGGTTAACATGATCTACATTATGATCACCATAAAATATGAAGGATCGGTGTACTAAACGCTTACCCAAGTAAGCTTTTACATGTATCAGTTACCTTAAAATATATTCCAGTTGAGCGTGAATACCACTAAGAATCTTACCCGGTAAAAGCCAAAAGAAGGACCAAGAGAGTCTTACCCGGTTAGTAATGAAAATTACTCTTATGCGGAAAGTGGCTATCGGCTAGAGTGTTATACGATAACTTAAGAGTAATATCATTTCCGATAAGCGTCATGCCAGGTAAGCACTTGGTTAATGACCCATAAACTCGTCTCTCACAGTTTCTCTATTGTAGCGATTATAGCATAAATTATACTGTTGTGATATTCAATAGAGTTAACAAAAATTTATTTCTCTGGTATAAATTAAATTTTATGAACTATTGTAAGTTGATGTAATAAAATAGTATTTCTCAATAATAAGTAATTAATTATAGAAGGTTCTTTATATTTACGAAAATTTTCATTAGCTCTCTTACTTTATCCATTTTGTAGAAAAGTTTTAGAGATGTGTTGGACAAAAAAAACATCGAATATCTCAATTTTCTTCATCTTTTGGAACCCTTGAAACATGATTGCCTAGGAAAATGAAAACAGTTTTTGCTGCTACTACCAATGAGAATCATTATAAGTAAATATTTAGAAGCAAGAAAAGATAAACTATGTGTCATACTAAATATTTTAGTAATATAAATCATCTTGTAACATCCAAAATGTACAATCCTAAATTGTTTAGGAGTACATTATTCCCCAAGTTTACTACTTTTAGTAATCCAATACATCAAAAGTAATTAATAATTAGGATTAGAGTTAACAATTAATTTTTAAAATTTAAGATGTTAAAAAGTGAGAGAAAAATATATTTGAAATATAATATATTAGAGGCCATCGTATAATAAGAAAAGAAATTAATTGTCAAAAATGGCTCAACTTATTTTTTTCAAACCTTATGGCATCCTATAATCAAGAATTTATAGCAACATATACCGAAATTAACTACCGTATTTGCCTTTTAATTCGTATTGACTTTAATATACATCCATTATTGTTACTTAATTTAAAATCAACTACAAAGCATCCTCATCGAGCGTGCCTAGATAATTAATTGGAAGTGGTACATTGATTGGAATACTTGATGTTTTTTTTTTTGAACGGCAAGAGGGGACATCCGATAAAATTGGATGACTTGATGAGAAAGTTATTAAGATGTTTGAAAAATGGAATATAAACTATGACATATTTCATTACTATCTTTTTGTGTATATTTGGCTTTCTTGTTTCATTACAATCTAGATAAGTTTATTGTTTAACATTATATATATATTCAGCAGACAATTAATAACAAACACTGAACATATTAATTTTTGTTTAGATTAAAAGAATATTTGAGAACAAGGACGGACGTTGAACAATTTCCAAAAGATAGAATCTTATAGTTAAGTTTTGGCTTGATTTCGAGTGAATTTTTCAATTTCGTGGACGATTTCAATATTTTTTGGTTGAATTAGGGTAACTTTTGGGGTTTTCAATTTCGTGGACGAATTCAAACGGGATGTAACATTGTTGTGCTAAGCTAGCCGATTGCCACCATGTTCAATATTCATGGAGAGTATTCATATTGTGTGTTAATTAATATTTCTATGATAGCATCAATAATTGTTGCAACACATATATAATTGAAGTGCATATAACTCCTTAATTTTAATTCAACTTTTAAGATTTATTTTCGAGGGTTTACTTTTTAGCATCAATATCATTAATATTGGAACGGACTTTCATCTAGTCATAATAATTTTGTCAATGTCCCGTGAGATTTTATAGCCGCCTCTTAAAGGGAACACATATCCATTAAGTGATGTTTTTCTATCTATAAATGCATGCAAGAGTTCCCACAAAAAAGGCAACTCCTTGAAAGCATTAAATTTCCTCCTTACATTCTTCGAGCTAGGGAAAAATGAGGCAAGCAATAGTAATGGCAGTTTTGGTGATGGTATTGGCGGGATCCCAGGTGTCAACAGCAGTGACATGCTCTTTGTTAGAGTTACAAGCATGTTTTCCAACGATTTCTATTCCAATATTACCGTTTCAGTCACCACCACCACCACCCCGGTCACCACCACCAAGTTCGTTATCACCTGCATCACCACCATCCAACTTGTGTTGCACGAAGTTGTCAGAACAGCTCTCATGCATATGTCAGTTCATAAAGAACCCAATCTTGGGACCGTTTTTTACTTCTCGCAACTTCACGGCGACTGTCGGCACTTGTGGGCTTACCATTCCCACCTGCTAATTGAAACTAATATACAGACCTACCCAGTTTGTAAGGAGAATACTACTCCTAATAATGTTTTTCTTTCTCTATCTCTTTCTCAAGATACTTGAGTTGTGATGAGAATCGCGTATGTTTTCCTTCTTGTTTATGGGTGGTCTTATTAACATATGTATGTTTTATCATTGAATAAAAGGGAGTGTCTGGAGCTTGTTACCGCATCTATACTCGTTTTATCTTATAATTAAAAGTCATATTTGAAATTAACTTTGACCTACTATAGTGAGATTTAACGGAATTTTTCTCAATTTAAATCCCTCATGTTCAACTTTAAAACGTTGTGAAACTAAAGCTCTGTATTCATAAAAGTAACTATATTTATTTGAAAGCCTTTACAAAATTAATCACCAAATCGAGGTATTAATTTTTTGCGTATGGATTGTAAACATTAAATACGCCCCAAGAATAGCAAATATGGTGAGCTTGAGTTTTTCTTTTTGTATATCTAAAGCTAACAAGTACGGTGTGAATTTTAATTAGAGTATTTCCAATTCAACCGATTCTTTAAATTTAAGATTTTTAATTCTTTTGCTTCAACTAATTACTCGAAATCTTTTGTATAACGAAGAGAAAGTTGGAAATAGAAGGTTAACATGATCTACATTATGATCACCATAAAATATGAAGGATCGGTGTACTAAACGCTTACCCAAGTAAGCTTTTACATGTATCAGTTACCTTAAAATATATTCCAGTTGAGCGTGAATACCACTAAGAATCTTACCCGGTAAAAGCCAAAAGAAGGACCAAGAGAGTCTTACCCGGTTAGTAATGAAAATTACTCTTATGCGGAAAGTGGCTATCGGCTAGAGTGTTATACGATAACTTAAGAGTAATATCATTTCCGATAAGCGTCATGCCAGGTAAGCACTTGGTTAACGACCCATAAACTCGTCTCTCACAGTTTCTCTATTGTAGCGATTATAGCATAAATTATACTGTTGTGATATTCAATAGAGTTAACAAAATTTTATTTCTCTGGTATAAATTAAATTTTATGAACTATTGTAAGTTGATGTAATAAAATAGTATTTCTCAATAATAAGTAATTAATTATAGAAGGTTCTTTATATTTACGAAAATTTTCATTAGCTCTCTTACTTTATCCATTTTGTAGAAAAGTTTTAGAGATGTGTTGGACAAAAAAAACATCGAATATCTCAATTTTCTTCATCTTTTGGAACCCTTGAAACATGATTGCCTAGGAAAATGAAAACAGTTTTTGCTGCTACTACCAATGAGAATCATTATAAGTAAATATTTAGAAGCAAGAAAAGATAAACTATGTGTCATACTAAATATTTTAGTAATATAAATCATCTTGTAACATCCAAAATGTACAATCCTAAATTGTTTAGGAGTACATTATTCCCCAAGTTTACTACTTTTAGTAATCCAATACATCAAAAGTAATTAATAATTAGGATTAGAGTTAACAATTAATTTTTAAAATTTAAGATGTTAAAAAGTGAGAGAAAAATATATTTGAAATATAATATATTAGAGGCCATCGTATAATAAGAAAAGAAATTAATTGTCAAAAATGGCTCAACTTATTTTTTTCAAACCTTATGGCATCCTATAATCAAGAATTTATAGCAACATATACCGAAATTAACTACCGTATTTGCCTTTTAATTCGTATTGACTTTAATATACATCCATTATTGTTACTTAATTTAAAATCAACTACAAAGCATCCTCATCGAGCGTGCCTAGATAATTAATTGGAAGTGGTACATTGATTGGAATACTTGATGTTTTTTTTTTGAACGGCAAGAGGGGACATCCGATAAAATTGGATGACTTGATGAGAAAGTTATTAAGATGTTTGAAAAATGGAATATAAACTATGACATATTTCATTACTATCTTTTTGTGTATATTTGGCTTTCTTGTTTCATTACAATCTAGATAAGTTTATTGTTTAACATTATATATATATTCAGCAGACAATTAATAACAAACACTGAACATATTAATTTTTGTTTAGATTAAAAGAATATTTGAGAACAAGGACGGACGTTGAACAATTTCCAAAAGATAGAATCTTATAGTTAAGTTTTGGCTTGATTTCGAGTGAATTTTTCAATTTCGTGGACGATTTCAATATTTTTTGGTTGAATTAGGGTAACTTTTGGGGTTTTCAATTTCGTGGACGAATTCAAACGGGATGTAACATTGTTGTGCTAAGCTAGCCGATTGCCACCATGTTCAATATTCATGGAGAGTATTCACATTGTGTGTTAATTAATATTTCTATGATAGCATCAATAATTGTTACAACACATATATAATTGAAGTGCATATAACTCCTTAATTTTAATTCAACTTTTAAGATTTATTTTCGAGGGTTTACTTTTTAGCATCAATATCATTAATATTGGAACGGACTTTCATCTAGTCATAATAATTTTATCAATGTCCCGTGAGATTTTATAGCCGCCTCTTAAAGGGAACACATATCCATTAAGTGATGTTTTTCTATCTATAAATGCATGCAAGAGTTCCCACAAAAAAGGCAACTCCTTGAAAGCATTAAATTTCCTCCTTACATTCTTCGAGCTAGGGAAAAATGAGGCAAGCAATAGTAATGGCAGTTTTGGTGATGGTATTGGCGGGATCCCAGGTGTCAACAGCAGTGACATGCTCTTTGTCAGAGTTACAAGCATGTTTTCCAACGATTTCTATTCCAATATTACCGTTTCAGTCACCACCACCACCACCCGGTCACCACCACCAAGTTCGTTATCACCTGCATCACCACCATCCAACTTGTGTTGCACGAAGTTGTCAGAACAGCTCTCATGCATATGTCAGTTCATAAAGAACCCAATCTTGGGACCGTTTTTTACTTCTCGCAACTTCACGGCGACTGTCGGCACTTGTGGGCTTACCATTCCCACCTGCTAATTGAAACTAATATACAGACCTCCCAAGTTTGTAAGGAGAATACTACTCCTAATAATGTTTTTCTTTCTCTATCTCTTTCTCAAGATACTTGAGTTGTGATGAGAATCGCGTATGTTTTCCTTCTTGTTTATGGGTGGTCTTATTAACATATGTATGTTTTATCATTGAATAAAAGGGAATGTCTGGAGCTTGTTACCGCATCTATACTCGTTTTATCTTATAATTAAAAGTCATATTTGAAATTAACTTTGACCTACTATAGTGAGATTAACTTTGCGTATGGATTGTAAACATTAAATACGCCCCAAGAATAGCAAATATGGTGAGCTTGAGTTTTTCTTTTTGTATATCTAAAGCTAACAAGTACGGTGTGAATTTTAATTAGAGTATTTCCAATTCAACCGATTCTTTAAATTTAAGATTTTTAATTCTTTTGCTTCAACTAATTACTCGAAATCTTTTGTATAACGAAGAGAAAGTTGGAAATAGAAGGTTAACATGATCTACATTATGATCACCATGAAATATGAAGGATCGGTGTACTAAACGCTTACCCAAGTAAGCTTTTACATGTATCAGTTACCTTAAAATATATTCCAGTTGAGCGTGAATACCACTAAGAATCTTACCCGTAAAAGCCAAAATAAGGACCAAGAGAGTCTTACCCGGTTAGTAATGAAAATTACTCTTATGCGGAAAGTGGCTATCGGCTAGAGTGTTATACGATAACTTAAGAGTAATATCATTTCCGATAAGCGTCATGCCAGGTAAGCACTTGGTTAACGACCCATAAACTCGTCTCTCACAGTTTCTCTATTGTAGCGATTATAGCATAAATTATACTGTTGTGATATTCAATAGAGTTAACAAAATTTTATTTCTCTGGTATAAATTAAATTTTATGAACTATTGTAAGTAGATGTAATAAAAAATTATTTCTCAATAATAAGTAATTAATTATAGAAGGTTCTTTATATTTACGAAACTTTTCATTAGCTCTCTTACTTTATCCATTTTGTAGAAAAGTTTTAGAGATGTGTTGGACAAAAAAAACATCGAATATCTCAATTTTCTTCATCTTTTGGAACCCTTGAAACATGATTGCCTAGGAAAATGAAAACAGTTTTTGCTGCTACTACCAATGAGAATCATTATAAGTAAATATTTAGAAGCAAGAAAAGATAAACTATGTGTCATACTAAATATTTTAGTAATATAAATCATCTTGTAACATCCAAAATGTACAATCCTAAATTGTTTAGGAGTACATTATTGGGCAAATTGCACCAAAAGGTAACATACTTTATATCAGTTTCTATTTTAGGGATCATACTTTTAAAATGTTTATTTAGGGGACCATCATATAACTTTGTAACTAAAAAAGGGACTTAGTCACCTGCATAACCTGTTAAAGCTGATGTGGATTTTATCATTTATTTATTAAATTACAAGTGTCATTGGAAAAACCATGTCATTAATATTTGGCTCCAAAATTTACGCATCTTCAACCTTCCCTCCGATTATTACCTTTTTTCAACTCAAATCTCACTAGAAAGGACTGAAAGGTAACTATTTTTTCGTTATTCTCATACACTTATTCTTAAATGAGATTTAAATCAAACTTGGTGCACCAATTTGTGAAAATTGATATGCCCACCAAATGTTCCATGTAACTCCACAATGTTCAATTTTCAAACAGCACTTAGGAGTCGTTTATTTTATGCTTGCTCGGTAAATTTACCGGGTCAATTTACCTTACCGGACGAACATGAAAATGACTAGAATCTTACCCGATAAGAGCGATATCATGAACCGAGAGTCTTACCCGGTAAATTCTAGTATACAATACCGTTTTGAGAGACTAATTATGATAGTGATAGTGTTCAATTTTACCGATAAGCACTTACCAGGCAAGTAATCGGCTTTGCTAAGAAGAATTTAAACATACTAGTATATCTTCTCGTGTTTTTTTCTCACCATAAGCAATATAAAAGCATTTTATATGAGTACTTATGTAATATTTATGTTTATAGCAATAATGGTATTCCAAAAGCTGAAAATATCATACAAAATGAATGACATTGCAAAACAAATTCCTCCAAATACATGTGAGCCAGCAACAACCCAAGTTTCAAGAAAGACAATCATTTAACCAAAGTAAAACCATAGATTATCAAGTGATTACAACTAAAATCATGGTTTTTACACATGATGGTTTTTACCCATGTAAGACATCCAAAAACCCAATCTATCCAAAAAGTCATACAAAACCCAAATAGTCTTACCAAAAGGAATTGTCCATAAACAAAGATGGATGAAACTGATGCTCTATATCAACTTCAATCTTTTAGACAGCTCAGATGGATTGGCCTGTTCATTTGTTACTGTTGCATCAAGTTGAACATTATCTTCTAAGAACTCTAGCCATGATACACTTGGTACAAATTCATTAACCGGTGGTGCACCCTCATCAACCGGTACCGGTACAGCCTGCAAAATAGATGTATATTTAGTTTAATAAAAATATGCATATAGAGACACTCAAAACTCATTGTCTATTTTACACCTACCCCAATCATAGCCTCTGCTCCAAGTTGAGGCCTATAACCACCTCTTAAATCCATACCACCAACAAAACCCCCACCAGTTGAACTTCTTCCTCTTGAACCCCCACCAGTTGAACTCCTTCCTCTTGAATCCCTATCACTTATTGAATCTGGAACTTGTGAAGACACCTTTAGTTTAGGTCTACCAGTTGGATTTTTTTTCTTGATTGGTGCATCCCTTTTTTGATTCTTACATCCCCTTGAATTGTGCCCAACTTCCCAACAATTCTTGCAGGTCATTTGCCTCCCTACTTTGGTTATCTCTTCATTCCCATACTTGTTAACCTTACTTTGACAACCACGTTCACTTGCATCCTTCCTTCTCGATATAGAAGGTCTACCTGGCATTCGTCTAACCCTTGGTGGTAAAGGTTTGACATAAGTAGTCTTTGGCCAAAGTTTTAACCCATTCAATGGGTTCACCTTGTGGTTGTATGTGGTTGTAAAACTTGATGTTGAAAAAACGTCAGATACAAACTTTTCAGGGTCCATGTGAATAAAATAGATAGTTGCAACCGCATGAGGACATGGAATCCCCGATAGCTGCCATATCCTACAAGTACATGTTTTCTCATGCATGTTAACCACATATCCATCTAGTCCATGTCTTACTTCGAACATATCACCACCACTTGGAACAACATGCCAAAACCTAAGTATAAATTAAATGAAACATATTAGGGGAGATGCATAAGATTGTGTCGTATGTGAAACTTATTAACATATGTATCAAACACATTGTTGACCAACATACCTCATTTGCTCCTTATTTCTCTCTAGTTTCTTTCTTATAGCTGGACAAATGTCATCCTTCCATTTACTAGCTTTTTTGTGCATGTTGTCAACTCTTTCCATAATAAGCACTCTTATCTCCTCAAGCATTGTGATTATAGGCTTTCTTCGAGACGGAAGAATTAAAGAGTTAAAACACTCGCTTACTCCGTTTTCTACTGCATCACATGATGTCTCGGTCTTGAAAAAGGCCCTTGACCATGTCTTAGGCTGCTTTTCCATCAGATAGTCAAATGCTTGGTGAGAAAGCCCTTTAATTTCTTGCATAACACATTGAAATTCCTCTGGTGTCCCTGCCTTTGATGCAGCCCAAAAGAGTGCTCTGAACTGGATGCCTGTAAACTTTTTCCTGAAATTAGCGTATATGTGTCTAGCACATTGTCGATGTTCAGCTAGTGGGAACACATCTTTCACCGCTTCAACAAGCCCCTATATTAAAAGTGAACACGTTAGAAAAATAAATGGGTATATGCTCAACAAATTAACATATTAGTAGGTTACTTTATGCTGATCTGACATGATTGTTATCCCAAAACCATCTGTCAGTCCAATGTCTTCCATTAAATACTCCAGAAACCACTTCCAACTACTTTTACTTTCAACTTCTACCACAACCCATGCAAGTGGGTAGATTTGGTTGTTAGCATCCCTTCCAACAGCACTTAACAGTTCACCTTTGCATAGAGTTTTTAAAAAGCATCCATCTAACCCAATGAATTTTCTACATCCTAACAACCAGCCTTCTTTCACACCCTTAAAACAAACATAAAATCTTTGAAAGTAATTTTTTTGATCCGGACCTACCTCCATGCTGATTTTAACCGTTGAACCTGGATTACTTCTAATAATTTCTTCTCCGTAGTCCCATAACTTTCCATAATGTTCAATTAGGGCTGTTTCCACTTCTCCCAATGCTTTTGCCTTAGCCCTACTACACTGGCCGACAGTAACTATGCACTTATATTTCTTCAAAATTGATTCCTTCAAATCAACCAACTTTATTGAGGGGTTTTGTCTAATTTTCCTACCATATTGCTTCGCAATCCAATTTGAGTTGACTAATGAACCTAATCTATAATTCCTCCCACACCTATGCTCATCATTTAACGTCTTTACTTGGAATGATTTTTCCTTGAACATCCAAGATGCCCACAATCTCCATGGACAACTTCGTCCTTCTCCTGGTTTTGATGGTCCACATACAACGTATAACTTTTTCCTGGTATTTTTAAGATACCTGTGTTGATGTCCACGTGTAAAGGAACATTGTTAGCATATGGGTTCGTATACACAAATAACATAAGTAGTGTATACACGTAAAATTAACATACCTGAGTTGAAGTCCATTTGCCAGAGCATAATTCGTCAAACAAGTCTTTAATTCGACTGGTGACGCATATCTTTCACCAACTTGAGGCTTCATTAAGTTCCATGGAATATGTGGATTATGTATCGGAAACTTGTTGGTGTTTTCTTCTTCATCTAAATCCACCATCACATCTTCATTATCAGAATCAACTTCCTGTTCTACGAAGGCATCCCTTTCATAATCATCACATATTTCTGTCAAAAATTCATCGTGTACATATTGTGCCTCTAAAACATCTTTTAACCCACTTTCATCTTCATCTGCCATCACAGTTCTTTTAAGGGCATGTTTATTGTCCAATTTAACGGTTTCCCTTTGCCGGTTAATTTTTCTCAATCTAACTTCTATAATTTCATCATCTCCTTCGGATAAGTGATCAACGCTAGCAATATCATCATCATCATCATCAACATCAGAAAATATATAGTTTACCCATTCTTTGTTCAAGTCTAGTTCACCTCCAATGTCATCATCACTGCTACAACCATGTTCCTGTTCCATTTGCTTAGCAATATTTTCAACTTGGGTTGTAGCATTCTCTTCATCCATATGCATCGTTACCTCTAAGCTCATCACATACAACAATAAAAGTATTCAGAGTTATGATTATGAAATTCTAGGGTTTTTATGGGTGGACTTCAAAATCGCAAGCAAGAAATAATAAAATAAAAGTATTCAAAATCGCAAGCAAGAAATATATAAAATACATTTGTTATATAGTTTGATTTCAGATGCAAAATTGGAATCAAATATTTGATTGATTTGGAGGATGAAGGAAAGGAAACAATGGTTAAGTAAGGAGGTTGAATGGAAGCAAAATCGCAAGCAAAATAGCACAATAAACATACCTTTTTCAGCATTTGATTTGCAAGAAATAAGATTGAAGGGAAGATTTGCTCGATTTATAGAAGGAATTGCAGAAGTCTTTTGGGCGGGAGCTGTTTCTAAGCAATTACTTTTACAATCTTGTTACCGGTAACCGGTTGTCTCGGTAGCTAAGTCCCTTTTTTAGTTACAAAGTTAGATGATGGTCCCTAAATAAACATTTTGAAAGTATGATCCCTAAAATAGAAACTGATACAAAGTATGTTACCTTTTGGTGCAATTTGCCCAACATTATTCCCCAAGTTTACTACTTTTAGTAATCCAATACATCAAAAGTAATTAATAATTAGGATTAGAGTTAACAATTAATTTTTAAAATTTAAGATGTTAAAAAGTGAGAGAAAAATATATTTGAAATATAATATATTAGAGGCCATCGTATAATAAGAAAAGAAATTAATTGTCAAAAATGGCTCAACTTATTTTTTTCAAACCTTATGGCATCCTATAATCAAGAATTTATAGCAACATATACCGAAATTAACTACCGTATTTGCCTTTTAATTCGTATTGACTTTAATATACATCCATTATTGTTACTTAATTTAAAATCAACTACAAAGCATCCTCATCGAGCGTGCCTAGATAATTAATTGGAAGTGGTACATTGATTGGAATACTTGATGTTTTTTTTGAACGGAAAGAGGGGACATCCGATAAAATTGGATGACATGATGAGAAAGTTATTAAGATGTTTGAAAAATGGGATATAAACTATGACATATTTCATTACTATCTTTTTGTGTATATTTGGCTTTCTTGTTTCATTACAATCTAGATAAGTTTATTGTTTAAGATTATATATATATTCAGCAGACAATTAATAACAAACACTGAACATATTAATTTTTGTTTAGATTAAAAGAATATTTGAGAATAAGGACGGACGTTGAACCATTTCCAAAAGATAGAATCTTATAGTTAAGTTTTGGCTTGATTTCGAGTGAATTTTTCAATTTCGTGGACGATTTCAATATTTTTTGGTTGAATTAGGGTAACTTTTGGGGTTTTCAATTTCGTGGACGAATTTAAACGGGATGTAACATTGTTGTGCTAAGCTAGCCGATTGCCACCATGTTCAATATTCATGGAGAGTATTCACATTGTGTGTTAATTAATATTTCTATGATAGCATCAATAATTGTTGCAACACATATATAATTGAAGTGCATATAACTCCTTAATTTTAATTCAACTTTTAAGATTTATTTTCGAGGGTTTACTTTTTAGCATCAATATCATTAATATTGGAACGGACTTTCATCTAGTCATAATAATTTTATCAATGTCCCGTGAGATTTTATAGCCGCCTCTTAAAGGGAACACATATCCATTAAGTGATGTTTTTCTATCTATAAATGCATGCAAGAGTTCTCACAAAAAAGGCAACTCCTTGAAAGCATTAAATTTCCTCCTTACATTCTTCGAGCTAGGGAAAAATGAGGCAAGCAATAGTAATGGCAGTTTTGGTGATGGTATTGGCGGGATCCCAGGTGTCAACAGCAGTGACATGCTCTTTGTCAGAGTTACAAGCATGTTTTCCAACGATTTCTATTCCAATATTACCGTTTCAGTCACCACCACCACCACCCCGGTCACCACCACCAAGTTCGTTATCACCTGCATCACCACCATCCAACTTGTGTTGCACGAAGTTGTCAGAACAGCTCTCATGCATATGTCAGTTCATAAAGAACCCAATCTTGGGACCGTTTTTTACTTCTCGCAACTTCACGGCGACTGTCGGCACTTGTGGGCTTACCATTCCCACCTGCTAATTGAAACTAATATACAGACCTCCCCAGTTTGTAAGGAGAATACTACTCCTAATAATGTTTTTCTTTCTCTATCTCTTTCTCAAGATACTTGAGTTGTGATGAGAATCGCGTATGTTTTCCTTCTTGTTTATGGGTGGTCTTATTAACATATGTATGTTTTATCATTGAATAAAAGGGAGTGTCTGGAGCTTGTTACCGCATCTATACTCGTTTTATCTAATAATTAAAAGTCATATTTGAAATTAACTTTGACCTACTATAGTGAGATTTAACGGAATTTTTCTCAATTTAAATCCCTCATGTTCAACTTTAAAACGTTGTGAAACTAAAGCTCTGTATTCATAAAAGTAACTATATTTATTTGAAAGCCTTTACAAAAGTAATCACCAAATCGAGGTATTAATTTTTTGCGTATGGATTGTAAACATTAAATACGCCCCAAGAATAGCAAATATGGTGAGTTTGAGTTTTTCTTTTTGTATATCTAAAGCTAACAAGTACGGTGTGAATTTTAATTAGAGTATTTCCAATTCAACCGATTCTTTAAATTTAAGATTTTTAATTCTTTTGCTTCAACTAATTACTCGAAATCTTTTGTATAACGAAGAGAAAGTTGGAAATAGAAGGTTAACATGATCTACATTATGATCACCATAAAATATGAAGGATCGGTGTACTAAACGCTTACCCAAGTAAGCTTTTACATGTATCAGTTACCTTAAAATATATTCTAGTTGAGCGTGAATACCACTAAGAGTCTTACCCGGTAAAAGCCAAAATAAGGACCAAGAGAGTCTTACCCGTTAGTAATGAAAATTACTCTTATGCGGAAAGTGGCTATCGGCTAGAGTGTTATACGATAACTTAAGAGTAATATCATTTCCGATAAGCGTCATGCCAGGTAAGCACTTGGTTAACGACCCATAAACTCGTCTCTCACAGTTTCTCTATTGTAGCGATTATAGCATAAATTATACTGTTGTGATATTCAATAGAGTTAACAAAATTTTATTTCTCTGGTATAAATTAAATTTTATGAACTATTGTAAGTTGATGTAATAAAATATTATTTCCTCATAATAAGTAATTAATTATAGAAGGTTCTTTATATTTACGAAACTTTTCATTAGCTCTCTTACTTTATCCATTTTGTAGAAACGTTTTAGAGATGTGTTGGACAAAAAAAACATCGAATATCTCAATTTTCTTCATCTTTTGGAACCCTTGAAACATGATTGCCTAGGAAAATGAAAACAGTTTTTGCTGCTACTACCAATGAGAATCATTATAAGTAAATATTTAGAAGCAAAAAAAGATAAACTATGTGTCATACTAAATATTTTAGTAATATAAATCATCTTGTAACATCCAAAATGTACAATCCTAAATTGTTTAGGAGTACATTATTCCCCAAGTTTACTACTTTTAGTAATCCAATACATCAAAAGTAATTAATAATTAGGATTAGAGTTAACAATTAATTTTTAAAATTTAAGATGTTAAAAAGTGAGAGAAAAATATATTTGAAATATAATATATTAGAGGCCATCGTATAATAAGAAAAGAAATTAATTGTCAAAAATGGCTCAACTTATTTTTTTCAAACCTTATGGCATCCTATAATCAAGAATTTATAGCAACATATACCGAAATTAACTACCGTATTTGCCTTTTAATTCGTATTGACTTTAATATACATCCATTATTGTTACTTAATTTAAAATCAACTACAAAGCATCCTCATCGAGCGTGCCTAGATAATTAATTGGAAGTGGTACATTGATTGGAATACTTGATGTTTTTTTTTAACGGAAAGAGGGGACATCCGATAAAATTGGATGACATGATGAGAAAGTTATTAAGATGTTTGAAAAATGGGATATAAACTATGACATATTTCATTACTATCTTTTTGTGTATATTTGGCTTTCTTGTTTCATTACAATCTAGATAAGTTTATTGTTTAACATTATATATATATATTCAGCAGACAATTAATAACAAACACTGAACATATTAATTTTTGTTTAGATTAAAAGAATATTTGAGAACAAGGACGGACGTTGAACAATTTCCAAAAGATAGAATCTTATAGTTAAGTTTTGGCTTGATTTCGAGTGAATTTTTCAATTTCGTGGACGATTTCAATATTTTTTGGTTGAATTAGGGTAACTTTTGGGTTTTCAATTTCGTGGACGAATTCAAACGGGATGTAACATTGTTGTGCTAAGCTAGCAGATTGCCACCATGTTCAATATTCATGGAGAGTATTCACATTGTGTGTTAATTAATATTTCTATGATAGCATCAATAATTGTTGCAACACATATATAATTGAAGTGCATATAACTCCTTAATTTTAATTCAACTTTTAAGATTTATTTTCGAGGGTTTACTTTTTAGCATCAATATCATTAATATTGGAACGGACTTTCATCTAGTCATAATAATTTTGTCAATGTCCCGTGAGATTTTATAGCCGCCTCTTAAAGGGAACACATATCCATTAAGTGATGTTTTTCTATCTATAAATGCATGCAAGAGTTCCCACAAAAAAGGCAACTCCTTGAAAGCATTAAATTTCCTCCTTACATTCTTCGAGCTAGGGAAAAATGAGGCAAGCAATAGTAATGGCAGTTTTGGTGATGGTATTGGCGGGATCCCAGGTGTCAACAGCAGTGACATGCTCTTTGTCAGAGTTACAAGCATGTTTTCCAACGATTTCTATTCCAATATTACCGTTTCAGTCACCACCACCACCACCCCGGTCACCACCACCAAGTTCGTTATCACCTGCATCACCACCATCCAACTTGTGTTGCACGAAGTTGTCAGAACAGCTCTCATGCATATGTCAGTTCATAAAGAACCCAATCTTGGGACCGTTTTTTACTTCTCGCAACTTCACGGCGACTGTCGGCACTTGTGGGCTTACCATTCCCACCTGCTAATTGAAACTAATATACAGACCTCCCCAGTTTGTAAGGAGAATACTACTCCTAATAATGTTTTTCTTTCTCTATCTCTTTCTCAAGATACTTGAGTTGTGATGAGAATCGCGTATGTTTTCCTTCTTGTTTATGGTGGTCTTATTAACATATGTATGTTTTATCATTGAATAAAAGGGAGTGTCTGGAGCTTGTTACCGCATCTATACTCGTTTTATCTTATGATTAAAAGTCATATTTGAAATTAACTTTGACCTACTATAGTGAGATTTAACGGAATTTTTCTCAATTTAAATCCCTCATGTTCAACTTTAAAACGTTGTGAAACTAAAGCTCTGTATTCATAAAAGTAACTATATTTATTTGAAAGCCTTTACAAAATTAATCACCAAATCGAGGTATTAATTTTTTGCGTATGGATTGTAAACATTAAATACGCCCCAAGAATAGCAAATATGGTGAGCTTGAGTTTTTCTTTTTGTATATCTAAAGCTAACAAGTACGGTGTGAATTTTAATTAGAGTATTTCCAATTCAACCGATTCTTTAAATTTAAGATTTTTAATTCTTTTGCTTCAACTAATTACTCGAAATCTTTTGTATAACGAAGAGAAAGTTGGAAATAGAAGGTTAACATGATCTACATTATGATCACCATAAAATATGAAGGATCGGTGTACTAAACGCTTACCCAAGTAAGCTTTTACATGTATCAGTTACCTTAAAATATATTCCAGTTGAGCGTGAATACCACTAAGAATCTTACCCGGTAAAAGCAAAAGAAGGACCAAGAGAGTCTTACCCGGTTAGTAATGAAAATTACTCTTATGCGGAAAGTGGCTATCGGCTAGAGTGTTATACGATAACTTAAGAGTAATATCATTTCCGATAAGCGTCATGCCAGGTAAGCACTTGGTTAACGACCCATAAACTCGTCTCTCACAGTTTCTCTATTGTAGCGATTATAGCATAAATTATACTGTTGTGATATTCAATAGAGTTAACAAAATTTTATTTCTCTGGTATAAATTAAATTTTATGAACTATTGTAAGTTGATGTAATAAAATAGTATTTCTCAATAATAAGTAATTAATTATAGAAGGTTCTTTATATTTACGAAAGTTTTCATTAGCTCTCTTACTTTATCCATTTTGTAGAAAAGTTTTAGAGATGTGTTGGACAAAAAAAACATCGAATATCTCAATTTTCTTCATCTTTTGGAACCCTTGAAACATGATTGCCTAGGAAAATGAAAACAGTTTTTGCTGCTACTACCAATGAGAATCATTATAAGTAAATATTTAGAAGCAAGAAAAGATAAACTATGTGTCATACTAAATATTTTAGTAATATAAATCATCTTGTAACATCCAAAATGTACAATCCTAAATTGTTTAGGAGTACATTATTCCCCAAGTTTACTACTTTTAGTAATCCAATACATCAAAAGTAATTAATAATTAGGATTAGAGTTAACAATTAATTTTTAAAATTTAAGATGTTAAAAAGTGAGAGAAAAATATATTTGAAATATAATATATTAGAGGCCATCGTATAATAAGAAAAGAAATTAATTGTCAAAAATGGCTCAACTTATTTTTTTCAAACCTTATGGCATCCTATAATCAAGAATTTATAGCAACATATACCGAAATTAACTACCGTATTTGCCTTTTAATTCGTATTGACTTTAATATACATCCATTATTGTTACTTAATTTAAAATCAACTACAAAGCATCCTCATCGAGCGTGCCTAGATAATTAATTGGAAGTGGTACATTGATTGGAATACTTGATGTTTTTTTTTGAACGGAAAGAGGGGACATCCGATAAAATTGGATGACATGATGAGAAAGTTATTAAGATGTTTGAAAAATGGGATATAAACTATGACATATTTCATTACTATCTTTTTGTGTATATTTGGCTTTCTTGTTTCATTACAATCTAGATAAGTTTATTGTTTAAGATTATATATATATTCAGCAGACAATTAATAACAAACACTGAACATATTAATTTTTGTTTAGATTAAAAGAATATTTGAGAATAAGGACGGACGTTGAACCATTTCCAAAAGATAGAATCTTATAGTTAAGTTTTGGCTTGATTTCGAGTGAATTTTTCAATTTCGTGGACGATTTCAATATTTTTTGGTTGAATTAGGGTAACTTTTGGGGTTTTCAATTTCGTGGACGAATTTAAACGGGATGTAACATTGTTGTGCTAAGCTAGCCGATTGCCACCATGTTCAATATTCATGGAGAGTATTCACATTGTGTGTTAATTAATATTTCTATGATAGCATCAATAATTGTTGCAACACATATATAATTGAAGTGCATATAACTCCTTAATTTTAATTCAACTTTTAAGATTTATTTTCGAGGGTTTACTTTTTAGCATCAATATCATTAATATTGGAACGGACTTTCATCTAGTCATAATAATTTTATCAATGTCCCGTGAGATTTTATAGCCGCCTCTTAAAGGGAACACATATCCATTAAGTGATGTTTTTCTATCTATAAATGCATGCAAGAGTTCTCACAAAAAGGCAACTCCTTGAAAGCATTAAATTTCCTCCTTACATTCTTCGAGCTAGGGAAAAATGAGGCAAGCAATAGTAATGGCAGTTTTGGTGATGGTATTGGCGGGATCCCAGGTGTCAACAGCAGTGACATGCTCTTTGTCAGAGTTACAAGCATGTTTTCCAACGATTTCTATTCCAATATTACCGTTTCAGTCACCACCACCACCACCCCGGTCACCACCACCAAGTTCGTTATCACCTGCATCACCACCATCCAACTTGTGTTGCACGAAGTTGTCAGAACAGCTCTCATGCATATGTCAGTTCATAAAGAACCCAATCTTGGGACCGTTTTTTACTTCTCGCAACTTCACGGCGACTGTCGGCACTTGTGGGCTTACCATTCCCACCTGCTAATTGAAACTAATATACAGACCTCCCCAGTTTGTAAGGAGAATACTACTCCTAATAATGTTTTTCTTTCTCTATCTCTTTCTCAAGATACTTGAGTTGTGATGAGAATCGCGTATGTTTTCCTTCTTGTTTATGGTGGTCTTATTAACATATGTATGTTTTATCATTGAATAAAAGGGAGTGTCTGGAGCTTGTTACCGCATCTATACTCGTTTTATCTAATAATTAAAAGTCATATTTGAAATTAACTTTGACCTACTATAGTGAGATTTAACGGAATTTTTCTCAATTTAAATCCCTCATGTTCAACTTTAAAACGTTGTGAAACTAAAGCTCTGTATTCATAAAAGTAACTATATTTATTTGAAAGCCTTTACAAAAGTAATCACCAAATCGAGGTATTAATTTTTTGCGTATGGATTGTAAACATTAAATACGCCCCAAGAATAGCAAATATGGTGAGTTTGAGTTTTTCTTTTTGTATATCTAAAGCTAACAAGTACGGTGTGAATTTTAATTAGAGTATTTCCAATTCAACCGATTCTTTAAATTTAAGATTTTTAATTCTTTTGCTTCAACTAATTACTCGAAATCTTTTGTATAACGAAGAGAAAGTTGGAAATAGAAGGTTAACATGATCTACATTATGATCACCATAAAATATGAAGGATCGGTGTACTAAACGCTTACCCAAGTAAGCTTTTACATGTATCAGTTACCTTAAAATATATTCTAGTTGAGCGTGAATACCACTAAGAGTCTTACCCGTAAAAGCCAAAATAAGGACCAAGAGAGTCTTACCCGGTTAGTAATGAAAATTACTCTTATGCGGAAAGTGGCTATCGGCTAGAGTGTTATACGATAACTTAAGAGTAATATCATTTCCGATAAGCGTCATGCCAGGTAAGCACTTGGTTAACGACCCATAAACTCGTCTCTCACAGTTTCTCTATTGTAGCGATTATAGCATAAATTATACTGTTGTGATATTCAATAGAGTTAACAAAATTTTATTTTCTCTGGTATAAATTAAATTTTATGAACTATTGTAAGTTGATGTAATAAAATATTATTTCTCAATAATAAGTAATTAATTATAGAAGGTTCTTTATATTTACGAAACTTTTCATTAGCTCTCTTACTTTATCCATTTTGTAGAAAAGTTTTAGAGATGTGTTGGACAAAAAAAAACATCGAATATCTCAATTTTCTTCATCTTTTGGAACCCTTGAAACATGATTGCCTAGGAAAATGAAAACAGTTTTTGCTGCTACTACCAATGAGAATCATTATATGTAAATATTTAGAAGCAAGAAAAGATAAACTATGTGTCATACTAAATATTTTAGTAAATAAATAATAAAATCAAATGTACTAAATGTTTAGTAATTATTCCAATTTAATTTTATAATCAATACTAAAAGTTTAATAATAATTAATTAAAATTAATTTAAAATAAAGTAAAAATAAAAATATATTTAAATATAAAATATTAAAAAAATAATAAATCTCAAATTTTTTCAAATATGATTTAACAAATAAAAAATATTCAATTAACCATTTTTTTTTATAATTATATTATTATTTAATTTAATTAAAAATCAAATCCTTGCTTAATAATTAAAATTGTTATGATTATTTTTTTAAGGAAAGATTAAAATTACAATGAAAAATTAAAGGTTTAAAAATGGATAAATATATATTATTTTTTTTGTTTTTTCTGTTTATATAATGTTATTTTTAATTATAATAATTACAAAATTAATACAATAAAATTATTTTTGTTTAGATTAAAATATTTCAAAAATTTAGATAATTTATTTTGATTATATTTTTATGTACGATTTAATTTTTAATTGGGTTTTTTTTTTGAATTAAAAGGGGGAAATTGGAGAATTACATGTATTTGGAAGTATTTTGATTTAATTAAATTTTATGTGATAATTTATTTTATAATATCATATATTTAATTTAATTAAATATTATTTAACTTTTTTAAATGATATGGACTTTCAATCATTAATAATTTATCATTGTAGTTTTAACTTAGGAATTTTCAAGATTTTTATAAGCATAAGATTAAATAAGCAATCTTAAGTTAAATTTCTTATTCTTGAAAAAATAAATGGAAGCTTTTGGAAAATTTTGATAGGCCAGTTAAGCGATTCTCAGAGTTACCAACATGTTTTCCAAAATTTCATCACGTTTCAAATCACCCAAACCCTTCCATCCCAACACTCACCACCCAATGTTGACATGATAAGCCATCATATGTTTGAACCATGTAGTTACTTCCATTCAAGGCCCCGTGCTTAACTTCCACTCAATAAAAGTGACTTTTACACCCCTTGATTCCTATTCTTTCTATCTCATCATTGTATTTTTCTTGTTTAGGATGGTTATTAACATTTTTTCATTTAATGGGTACTTAATGTTTATCTGATAAGCTTTATACTTACCATAATGATTTTACAATTTAAGTAATTTAATAATTTTTAATTAACTATTTTCAAATAATTTGTATAATAATGTTTAACTTATAATTTATTTTTTATGATTTAAAAAAATACCAAGATTAATTGGTTATTTTTTTTATATCAAAGCAATAGGTATTTATTATTATTAATTAAGATTCTTAATTAATTTTAATTTTTTCAAAAATTCTAAATTTTTGTATAAATAAAATTATTTAAATATTATAAAAAATAAAATCGGTAAATTCCAATAACTTAATATTTCCTAAAAATTAGTAGTGATTAATTTTCCTAAAGCAATAATGACCAAAGTTTACGTTTGTAATAAATTTAGGAAAGTTTCGGTAGGTTAAAATTAGGAAATTCTACGCTAGAGAAGTTAAAATACAAATACTTTGCTACTGATTAACAAACTTTAATTCATATTTAAAATTATTCTAAATATTTATATATTAATATAAATATTTTTATAATAATTAATATAGAAGTGTTTTAATTTAAATTTCATTATTCTTACTTTTTTAAAAATTTTGCTAAATATCGATATCATTTATTTGGACCAAAAACTTCTAATACAACTTTTTGTCTAACCATTATGTAGAAATTAAAATTTGAAAAAAACTATTTTTATAATAATTTAGAATAAATGAAATCAATTAAAAAATTTTTGATAAATTTCACATTTCATTTAAATCAAATATTAGTTTATTTTAAATTACAAATTTTAAATTGATTTAAAAAAAAAAATATTTAATTAATATTTTTTAAGGAAATTGTAAAATTTTATTTTAACATTTATAAATTTTGAAAAATATTTTTCCTTTTTATTTTTAATATTTTATTAATAATTCAATTCGTTTTAATATTTTTGTTTATTTTATTAATTTTTTTTTAGTGATGTGGAAGTAATTTAAATTTTGTGTTTTTTTGATGGAATTTTTTTTTTTTTTGTTATTGTTTATTAGGTAATATTTTTTTAATTTTTTTTTGTATTTATAAACAATTAAAAATTATTTTTATAGATTAAAAAACATAAATTTTAATAAAAATTAAATGCCTATTGACTTTAAAATTTATTAGTTTTTGAATTGATAGGTTTTCATTTCGGGGGATAAATTTTTAATGGTAATTGGTTTATTTTGAAAGATTAAGGTTCTTTAATTTGTGAGTATATTGTTTCAAAATGATATTTATGATATTCATTATTTATTTTGCAATTTATTAAGATTAATATTATTTTAATATTAAATATTTAGAGTTTTAACATTCTTAATTAGTTTAAAAATTTTAAGTGATTTATTTAGATAATTTAAAATTTTTGGAATTTTTTTACTTCTCAATAAAAAGGAACAATTTGGTTTTGCTTCCTGTTCATGGAAACAATGTTAATATTATGTATCCATTCTGTTCAAAAATTAATTCAAACATTTCAACATTTAAAATAACCTTTTTACACTTAAATATGATTATTTACACAATTTCTTTTTCTCAATTAAGTCTCTTCGCCTACTTTGTTTAAAAACCACCATAGGGTTCTTAATAATTCTTAACTCTTAAGAAAATTATGGAATATTAAATTTTTTTTTTTTATATGGTGTGTGAACCGTACATGCTCTTTTGGTTAAACATTTTTCAACGATTATATAAATTACTTTACCACCAAAACATCCATTAAAATCATTACTTCCAATAAATTTTAAAATTTTTAAACCTCTTCAATTAAAAAAAGTTTGATTTTTCTTTGTTTAAATTTAAAGCAATCATGCTTTATTGATTAAAACATCCTTAGATTAAATATTTTTCTTTTTATATTAAATTAAATTTTTTTGTTAATTATTCAATTCTTTTTATTAGATTTAATTGTTTATTAATATGTAAAAATGAATAAGTTACCTATTTCATTATTTCATAATAAAAATGTTCTAAAAGTTTCAATAATAAAACTTTAAAGTAAATAATTATTCTTACGCAATTATACAAAGTACAATTTCAAATTTCATTAATTCTTCGAAGTTTTGACTAAGAAAATATAGTTATTTTTTAAATAAGTATATCTTAATTATTTATTTTCTTTATATATTTAATATTATAAAATTTTTAAAATTAAAATTTATTTGTATACTAATTAGAAGTTTGTAAGTTACAATTATTATAAAAAATATAAAAGTTACAAAAACGAATCTCCAGTAAGCTTTTAATGACATTACTTAAATAAGATTATATCGAATACCACTAAATTCTTACTTAAAAGAAATAACCAAGGTATCACGTTTTAGTAAAATATCTTATCCAATTTTTCCAAGTGTTATACATAATTAAGTATTTATTTGTAACATCACCCAAACACTTTGAAAATCATACTATTTCTATTGAGATAATACATAAATTATTGAATAATTATAGAGATTACAATTTATTTTTTAAATTTAAAATTTTAATTTTAAATTATGTATTAAAAATTTAAATAAAATAATTATGAATTTCCTTATTTTAAACTATTTTTTCATACTTTTTCTTTATCAGAAATTTAAGAATTGGAAAAAAAAACATGTAATTAATTTATTACTCTTTTCTTAACAAGATTGCCAAATACAAAGTTTGCCACTACAATAGAACATTAATGAAATATTAAGATGGAAATTAACTATTTTTTACTAAATGATTTTATAAAAATTATTTTAAAAAATTTAAACTAAATATAGATAACATTATTTCAATTTATACTTTTTGTAACATACATATAATTAATAATAGGTTAAGATTAACATAATTTAAGATTAAATTTTACTTAAATATAAATTGTTTAATTAAAATATTAAAGGACGCGTTATAAAAAATTAATTTAAATGGTATTATTTTTTTCAACTATGGACATTCAAATTTTATAGGAACTTAATTTATATGATTAATTCGATTGACTAATACTCCTTATTTTATTATATTCAATCAATCAAACATTATTTATCTAGATATTATTTAGCACATGATTAAATAAATTTTTTTTTTTTACAAAAGACTGATAAATGGTTAATGAAATATTAAATTAAATGGTTAACTAATATATTCATTTCTTTGATTTTTTTCTTACAATTATGTTAATTGTTTACATTATATGATTATGTTAACAAAACATTTTTGAAATTAAATTTTGAAAAACGAGTAACAATTCAAAATTAATCTTGTAATTGGGGTCCCAAAATTTTCACATTCTGACATTTCAAATTTTTTAAATTAGTAATTTTGGTCATTTCATCAAATTAAAACCGAACAGTTTTATACCGCACATTGCCACCATGTTCAATATTATGGATTCACATTGTGTAATTAAATAAAACATCCTGAAAGTATTTCCTACAATTTACTGAAATTTTTTAAATTAATTAATTTTTTCGGGGTACTTTTACATCAATCATTTATTTGAATAACTGTTTCTACATTATTTAATTCCTAATTTAATCCCCTTTTGGACCATATCATTAGTGATTATTTTTCACAATGTCAGCAATGTTCCCACAAACGATCTTAAACATAATTTCTTAATTCTTCCCTAAAGAGAAGCAATAGTATTCATTTGCGTATGGATTTATCCCAGTAAATAAAAGTCTCTTTTTAAGTACAAGTTTTCAACGATTTATTAATATTCCCGTTAGTACTAACTAATCGTCACACTACAAGTTCGTATCCTTATACCAATCAATTTGTCATGAATTTACCATTCTCATATATGATTATAAGTTCCATCTGACCTTTTTCTTCTAAATTGGAGCGTGACATGGGAACTTATTCCCTGAAATTAAAATAACGACCTTTTTAAAATTACCTAATACTTTTTTTCTATTATTTGAGATACTTTGTTCCGAGTTCCTTTTGTTTTATACGTTTTTAACTTTTGTTTTACAAAATAAAAGTACTGCTGGTTTACGATTAAATGTTAATATCAATTAATCAATTTGAATTAATTAACTACTAATAATAACGAATTTTTCTTTTAAATTACCATTATTACGTTTACAACATTAAAATAATTTAAATTTAAAAAAGCTAAATTATCCTAATGAAATAATTTTTGCAATTTATTAAAATTATATAGCCATAATAGAAATTTAGTATGAATTTTTGTTTAACAAAATCGATTAATTTTTAATATTTCAATTCAAAGTTTAAAATTAAATTTTTATTCTTTCTTAACAATATAATTTTTGATAAAAGATAAATTTAATAATTAATGTTAAAAAATTACATATATACAATAAATATATAAGGACTGTACTACTTCCCAAGTAAGCTTTATGTATCATTCTAAAATATTTAATTGGGTAAACAAATAATTCTTACGTAAACTAAAAGTGGAAAAATGTTAACGTTAAGAAATTACATTATGAAATGAAACAGACAAGTTTATACGAAACTTTAAGAATAATTCGTTACGTCTCAGCAACCCAGGTTAAGCCATTAATCGACTTAATTTTTGTAAAAAATAATATAATTACATATTCAATACTTATTAATTTATTTTCTTATAAATTAAATTTTATTAATATTAAGTTGAGAAAAATAAATTTCTAATAATCAATAATTAATTAAATTTTTATACGAAATATTTAAATATCATTTTTCCATTTTTAAATAATTTTAGTTTTGTAATAAAAATTGAATACCAATTCTTATCATTGAACTTAATGTTATTAGGAAATGAAAAGCTGCTTTGTAATCATAAAGATCATTTTTAAAGTTTTTAGAATTTAGAAAATATAAACTATGTCATATAATTTTTTAGTATAATCATTTATTTCAAATTCAATTAAATTTTTGTAATTCCCAAGTTTCTATTTAGTAATCAAACAAAAAGTAATTAATATATTAGATAAAGTTTAACAATTAATTTCATTTAAAGTAAAATGATGAATAATATATTTCAAATATTAATTTAAGACATTTGAAAGATTAATTTTCTTAATTAGACTTATCTATCAAACATTTATAAATCCTATTAACCTTTAAAAATATGTTGTAATATTCAATTAACACTATTGCTTAATCGTATCTAATACATCCTATTTAATTTAACTTACATACAATACTGCTAGATAATTTAATTGGAAGATCATTGATAAAAATTTTTGAAAGTGACTCGTAATGGAATATAAAGTTGTTAATTTAAATGAATAACATACAAACACATCTTTAGTAATTCTTTTTTTTAATGAAGTTATTGTATTTTAATATTCGCGACATTTACACTGATTTAATTAATTGTATGTTAAATTTAACAAGACTTTACATACCAATAAAATTTTTATATTTTGCTTATTAGCTATTTTCAATTTTCGGGTTCATATTTTTTGGTTATTAGGAATTTGAATTTTCATTACTTGAAATTAACGGGATGTACATTGTTGCTAACTAATCGATTCTTTAAATTATGAGAGTATTCCTGTTATAATAATTTATTTTTCTTATTTTCCAACATGTTAATTTAAGCGTATACTCTTATTTATTAATTTTAATTTATTTGAGTTTACATTATAACAATTTTTTAATGGAGAACTGACTTCATCATCTAAATTTTAAATTCCTGAATATACGTTTAAAGAACCTACCAATAATTTTATTATAAGTTTCAAAATCCGAAAAAAGAATTTTGAAAGCTTAAATTTACCAAAATATACTGGGAAAATGATGAACATAAAGGGCATTTGATGTATTGGGTCGTTAAGTAAGTCTGTGAGTTAATGTTTCCAACCTTTCTTTCAATTTACGTTTATCAACCACTTCCACAATTTTTCGAAAATATTTGTCAAGTGAACTTATATAGTCAGTTCAAAAGACCCATCTACTTTTACTTAATTAGAGTTAAATGGTCACCCACCAATAATAACAACTCCCTTGAAATACTCTTAAAATGTCTTTCTCTATTCTCTAAGATATTAGTTTATGAAGCGTATGATCCCTGTTTATCTTTACATATTATGTTATCATAATAAATTCATGTTACCATTATATGTTTATTAAATAAAATATTGAAATTAAATTTATATATAGTAATTAAAAGTTTTTATTTAAACCATTAATTAAAAGTTGTAAAAAGTTATTCTAAAGAAATTTATAAACTTACAATTATCCCAAGGTATAATTTTAGGATTAAACATTTCGCCAATGAAATATAGTATTTTATAATAAACTACAAACTTAATTTTAAAAATTTTCCATATATCTAATTTTTTAATTCGTTACTATACTGAAATTTAAGAAGAAATTGGAAATAAATTAATATATAATCATAAATAGGTTTTATAATACAAGTAAGTTAATTATTCACTTAAATATATCAACTGAATCCTAATCATTAAGCAAAAGACAAAATTCCGTATATAATTCTTTGCTATTATCTTATGTTAAATACTTAGTATATCATTCTATATAGTGACTGACGAACATTTTTAAGGTTTCATAGATTATTGCATAAATTACTTTTGTATTAATAATTACAATTTTTTCTCTTATAATTATTTAACATTAATTATTAATATATTTCAAATATAATAAATTTTTTATTTAAATTTCATTACTTATTTCAAGTAGAATTTAGAGTTGGCAATCGATATTCTTTTCTTCATTTTTGAAGAAACATGTTCAGGAAAATAAATTTGTCACACTAAAATAAGTAATATTTAGAGAGATAATAGTGTATAATATTTAATAATCTCTTGCATAAAATGTACATCCTATTTTTCGTATTATTCCCAGTTACTTTTAGAATCAACATCAAAAGTTATCTAGAATATTCATAATTTAATTTAAAAAAGGAAATATTTTAATATATAAGAGCAGTAAAAAAAATTATTGAAAAATTCAACTTAATTTTTTAAAAGCATCCATAATAGATTTTGCATATAGATATACCGTATTGCTTTATGATCTTTAACTTATTATTATTAATACACACACACGTCCCAATAATTTAATTACATATTGATACTTGTTCTTTGAAGGCAAGTAATCCAAACATCTTGGAAAAGTTTTAAATTAAATTAACTTACAATTATACTACTTGTATATTTGCTTTCTTGTCATTAATCAGATAATTATTTTTTTTTATTTTATAAAAAAACACTATATCTTTTATTAAATATTTAAACAGAGTTTAAATTAAAGTTCTAGTTTTCTATTCGATGAATTTAATAGAATTTATATTTTTTTAGTAATTAAGGAATTTTTAATCAATTTTCGAATTAAACGAAAAAATTTTGTTCTAATACCATGACAAGTTAATATAAAGTCAAGTAGTATTAATTTGTATGAAAAATTATCTTGCGAAAGATATAGTGAAGTGTTATAATCTTAAGATAATAATTGTAGCTTCATAGTAGCCGTTACACCTAATGTTTCGGTTCTATTTGATTTTAAAATAATTAAATAATAAGTTAACAGATTTATCTTCTATTTATAAATTTAGATCTTGTATATCTTAAAATATTTCATAAGTATATTTTCTAATTATATTCATTTAGAACTTCAATAGATCTTATTTTCATTCGTAAATTGAGCGTGGAAATAAGAAAACAATATTAATGCATTTTGGTGAAGTATTGCCTGGGAAATCCATGTGTAACAGTGACATCTTATAAGTAACAGAGTAAACTATTTCACTATTACTTATATAAACACTAACATTCCAACAACCAATTGTTTCGTATACATTTTCCCCAATGTGTTCTTAGTAATTTCAAAGTAATATATATTAGGTTTATTTAAAATTAATCTTAAAGTATTTGAATTAATTTAAAATTGGGTTTTCATAACGAAAAATTGAAATAAAGAACCAGTTTTTAATAGCACTGAATCAATAATTTTCACATACCAAATTCTACAATTTGTTTATGAATCCGTAATTTTCTCTTATATTAGGTTACTTATTTAAAATTAACTAATTATCATGAAGGATATAATTAATTCATTGATTTATTAATTTTATTTAAAAAAGAGGAAATACTTTGAAATATATAGTGAGATTAAGATTTTTTAAATGAAAATTAATTTAAAACTTGTGTATTTAGCTTTGTTCATAAAATAAAAATTTAACTTTAAAATTAATATTAGCTGAAATTATTACTAACTAAAATTAATTTTTAAAAAAGCAAATTGGAGGCGATTCAATTTAATAAGATTAAATAGTTTTTTTTTGAGGTAATTTTCAATTCGGTCTTTAATTTAATTTTAATTGTTCTTTTGGTTTACTATCTTCTTTTAGATGAAATTGGTTTATGATCATTACATATGATCAATTATAGAAGATCGTGTATTAAATTAAATAGCATAATATTGTTAACAATATTAATAATCAGTTGAACCTTTCTAAAATTAAATTTTAGTAATTTTAGATCAAAATTTATAACGGTTCATTATATAATAGTTTTAATCGGAATTTTATGGTTTAAGAAACATTAAGTATATTTTTAAATGGCAAGTTCCCCAAATGGAATCTAAATTTCTCCTTTCTTCTTAGCGATAAAGACAAGTAATGTTATATTTATGAGTAATAAATTATTACTTGTTAAATTAGTAATCTTTGTAAGTTAATATATAAAACGATTCTCTATAATATTATTTCAATATAAACCCTTAACAATTCTTAGTCACTTTCCACCATCCAAATGTTTCAGAGTTGTTAAAAAACATCAATCTCAATTTCTTACATTAACTTGGAAATTTTCCTAGAAATCACGTTTGTGAAATGGGATTCATTCCCAGTCAATTGAATATAAAAGATAACCATGTTGTCAACGAAATTTATAATATATCCTTTCATCCAAGAAACCAATTGTTAGAACGTTATCCTCTTCTACTTTTAGTGTTAAATATGATTAATTTGATTAAGGACAGTTTAATTTACCATTTAGATCGTTTTAATAAAAAATATATTGTAACTTAATATATTGGCATTAGTAATTTAATTAAATTCAATCCATTTAAAATTTTAAACTAAGGATTTCTAATAATTTATAGAACATTACAGAAAATCCCAACGATTTCTTTTTTGTTGGATTTAAACATATAGTCTGAATCAAATAGTCGAGATTTCTTCGTTTTAAATTAAAGTAAGTGAATAATTATTAGTATTAAATTAAGATTTTTTTAAAGAAATGCTTCAATATTACTGAATTGAAAAAGAAGTTGAAATAAAGGAAATATTACATTTCAAAAAATGAGTAATTCTTTTTAATTACATAGATATTATTAGTTACTTAATAATATTAGCAAAAATAATACCTAACAAATTAATTATGATTAAAAGTTTACAATTACGATGTTAACAATTCCATAGTAAATCAGTAAAGGCTAGGTTAGATTTAATTTCATTTCTACATATAATTGGTTAAGGCAAACTTTTACAGTTTTATTTGACTTAAAATTATACTGGTGTATCATGAGTTCAAATCTATGGCCAAAATTCTATTAAAATTAAGTTATGTTAAATATATTTCTATATAAATTAATAAAATTGTTCTAAGAAAATTTAAGCCTATATCCATTTTAAAAGTTTTAATAGTGGATTAAGCTAATTTCATTTCATTAATTGGAACCATTTATTCAAAAATAACTTTGCGTAGATTTAAACTTCTTTAATAATTAAACATAAGGATAATTTGTATCTATAAATTTAATATTCCTTAAAACAAATGAATCTAAATGTTTCTACATTTTCCAGTTAATGAAAAAACAAAAGTAATATTTTGTTGGTACACAATAAATTAAGATAAAAGGAGCAAAAATATTTAAATATTATCAAATTTTAATAAAAAATTTAATGTCAAATGCCACCATTGTTCAAACTACACCGATATCATTTAGCACATCCAAATTAACGATTTGTTACTTCTTTATTAATTCATTATAAACAATTTAATATACTCACGACCTCAGACGACTAGATAATTGAAGTCACTGATGGTAACATTTTCTCAAAGAAACATAAAAATTCCTTGAGAAATATTATCTAATAATTTATATAACTATACTATTTATTATCTGATTGTGATATGCTATGTTTTCCTTAGATAAGTTATTGGTTATTAATATTATTTATTATATTGAACAAATAACACGCATATAATTTGTTTATTAAATATAACAGTACGAATTTGAAATTAAACTATAAATTTATATAAGTTTTTTGATTTCTATTTCAATTTCGTGAAATTTAAATTTTGTAATTGTAAAACTTAGTTTAATTTAAGACTATTAAAAATTTAAATCAATAATTTTCCCTTGGATTTAATAATTCCGAAGAGTATTCAATTGTGTTATATTTTTGATACATATAATTTACATAATAATTAGTGTTTAATTATTTAATTAATTTAAATCATTTTCAAAGGTTTTACTTTTTTGCTCACTATTAATGAACTTCTTTAATAATAAATGTTGGAAATAGAAGGTTAACAAATGATCTACATTATGATCACCATAAAATATGAAGGATCGTGTACTAAACGCTTACCCAAGTAAGCTTTTACATGTATCAGTTACCTTAAAATATATTCCAGTTGAGCGTGAATACCACTAAGAATCTTACCCCGGTAAAAGCCAAAATAAGGACCAAGAGAGTCTTACCCGGTTAGTAATGAAAATTACTCTTATGCGGAAAGTGGCTATCGGCTAGAGTGTTTTACGATAACTTAAGAGTAATATCATTTCCGATAAGCGTCATGACAGGTAAGCACTTGGTTAACGACCCATAAACTCGTCTCTCACAGTTTCTCTATTGTAGCGATTATAGCATAAATTATACTGTTGTGATATTCAATAGAGTTAACAAAATTTTATTTCTCTGGTATAAATTAAATTTTATGAACTATTGTAAGTTGATGTAATAAAATATTATTTCTCAATAATAAGTAATTAATTATAGAAGGTTCTTTATATTTACGAAACTTTTCATTAGCTCTCTTACTTTATCCATTTTGTAGAAAAGTTTTAGAGATGTGTTGGACAAAAAAAACATCGAATATCTCAATTTTCTTCATCTTTTGGAACCCTTGAAACATGATTGCCTAGGAAAATGAAAACAGTTTTTTCTGCTACTAACCAATGAGAATCATTATAAGTAAATATTTAGAAGCAAAAAAGATAAACTATGTGTCATACTAAATATTTTAGTAATATAAATCATCTTGTAACATCCAAATGTACAATCCTAAATTGTTTAGGAGTACATTATTCCCCAAGTTTACTACTTTTAGTAATCCAATACATCAAAAGTAATTAATAATTAGGATTAGAGTTAACAATTATTTTTAAAATTTAAGATGTTAAAAAGTGAGAGAAAAATATATTTGAAATATAATATATTAGAGGCCATCGTATAATAAGAAAAGAAATTAATTGTCAAAAATGGCTCAACTTATTTTTTTCAAACCTTATGGCATCCTATAATCAAGAATTATATAGCAACATATACCGAAATTAACTACCGTATTTGCCTTTTAATTCGTATTGACTTTAATATACATCCATTATTGTTACTTAATTTAAAATCAACTACAAAGCATCCTCATCGAGCGTGCCTAGATAATTAATTGGAAGTGGTACATTGATTGGAATACTTGATATTTTTTTTTTTGAACGGCAAGAGGGGAAACATCCGATAAAATTGGATGACTTTGATGAGAAAGTTTTAAGATGTTTGAAAAATGGATATAAACTATGACATATTTCATTACTATCTTTTTGTGTATATTTGGCTTTCTTGTTTCATTACAATCTAGATAAGTTTATTGTTTAACATTATATATATATTCAGCAGACAATTAATAACAAACACTGAACATATTAATTTTTGTTTAGATTAAAAGAATATTTGAGAACAAGGACGGACGTTGAACAATTTCCAAAAGATAGAATCTTATAGTTAAGTTTTGGCTTGATTTCGAGTGAATTTTTCAATTTCGTGGACGATTTCAATATTTTTTGGTTGAATTAGGGTAACTTTTGGGGTTTTCAATTTCGTGGACGAATTCAAACGGGATGTAACATTGTTGTGCTAAGCTAGCCGATTGCCACCATGTTCAATATTCATGGAGAGTATTCACATTGTGTGTTAATTAATATTTCTATGATAGCATCAATAATTGTTGCAACACATATATAATTGAAGTGCATATAACTCCTTAATTTTAATTCAACTTTTAAGATTTATTTTCGAGGGTTTACTTTTTAGCATCAATATCATTAATATTGGAACGGACTTTCATCTAGTCATAATAATTTTATCAATGTCCCGTGAGATTTTATAGCCGCCTCTTAAAGGGAACACATATCCATTAAGTGATGTTTTTCTATCTATAAATGCATGCAAGAGTTCCCACAAAAAAGGCAACTCCTTGAAAGCATTAAATTTCCTCCTTACATTCTTCGAGCTAGGGAAAAATGAGGCAAGCAATAGTAATGGCAGTTTTGGTGATGGTATTGGCGGGATCCCAGGTGTCAACAGCAGTGACATGCTCTTTGTCAGAGTTACAAGCATGTTTTCCAACGATTTCTATTCCAATATTACCGTTTCAGTCACCACCACCACCACCCCGGTCACCACCACCAAGTTCGTTATCACCTGCATCACCACCATCCAACTTGTGTTGCACGAAGTTGTCAGAACAGCTCTCATGCATATGTCAGTTCATAAAGAACCCAATCTTGGGACCGTTTTTTACTTCTCGCAACTTCACGGCGACTGTCGCACTTGTGGGCTTACCATTCCCACCTGCTAATTGAAACTAATATACAGACCTCCCCAGTTTGTAAGGAGAATACTACTCCTAATAATGTTTTTCTTTCTCTATCTCTTTCTCAAGATACTTGAGTTGTGATGAGAATCGCGTATGTTTTCCTTCTTGTTTATGGGTGGTCTTATTAACATATGTATGTTTTATCATTGAATAAAAGGGAGTGTCTGGAGCTTGTTACCGCATCTATACTCGTTTTATCTTATAATTAAAAGTCATATTTGAAATTAACTTTGACCTACTATAGTGAGATTTAACGGAATTTTTCTCAATTTAAATCCCTCATGTTCAACTTTAAAACGTTGTGAAACTAAAGCTCTGTATTCATAAAAGTAACTATATTTATTTGAAAGCCTTTACAAAATTAATCACCAAATCGAGGTATTAATTTTTTGCGTATGGATTGTAAACATTAAATACGCCCCAAGAATAGCAAATATGGTGAGTTTGAGTTTTTCTTTTGTATATCTAAAGCTAACAAGTACGGTGTGAATTTTAATTAGAGTATTTCCAATTCAACCGATTCTTTAAATTTAAGATTTTTAATTCTTTTGCTTCAACTAATTACTCGAAATCTTTGTATAACGAAGAGAAAGTTGGAAATAGAAGGTTAACATGATCTACATTATGATCACCATAAAATATGAAGGATCGGTGTACTAAACGCTTACCCAAGTAAGCTTTTACATGTATCAGTTACCTTAAAATATATTCCAGTTGAGCGTGAATACCACTAAGAATCTTACCCGGTAAAAGCCAAAATAAGGACCAAGAGAGTCTTACCCGGTTAGTAATGAAAATTACTCTTATGCGGAAAGTGGCTATCGGCTAGAGTGTTATACGATAACTTAAGAGTAATATCATTTCCGATAAGCGTCATGACAGGTAAGCACTTGGTTAACGACCCATAAACTCGTCTCTCACAGTTTCTCTATTGTAGCGATTATAGCATAAATTATACTGTTGTGATATTCAATAGAGTTAACAAAATTTTATTTCTCTGGTATAAATTAAATTTTATGAACTATTGTAAGTTGATGTAATAAAATATTATTTCTCAATAATAAGTAATTAATTATAGAAGGTTCTTTATATTTACGAAACTTTTCATTAGCTCTCTTACTTTATCCATTTTGTAGAAAAGTTTTAGAGATGTGTTGGACAAAAAAAACATCGAATATCTCAATTTTCTTCATCTTTTGGAACCCTTGAAACATGATTGCCTAGGAAAATGAAAACAGTTTTTGCTGCTACTACCAATGAGAATCATTATAAGTAAATATTTAGAAGCAAGAAAAGATAAACTATGTGTCATACTAAATATTTTAGTAATATAAATCATCTTGTAACATCCAAAATGTACAATCCTAAATTGTTTAGGAGTACATTATTCCCCAAGTTTACTACTTTTAGTAATCCATACATCAAAAGTAATTAATAATTAGGATTAGAGTTAACAATTAATTTTTAAAATTTAAGATGTTAAAAAGTGAGAGAAAAATATATTTGAAATATAATATATTAGAGGCCATCGTATAATAAGAAAAGAAATTAATTGTCAAAAATGGCTCAACTTATTTTTTTCAAACCTTATGGCATCCTATAATCAAGAATTTATAGCAACATATACCGAAATTAACTACCGTATTTGCCTTTTAATTCGTATTGACTTTAATATACATCCATTATTGTTACTTAATTTAAAATCAACTACAAAGCATCCTCATCGAGCGTGCCTAGATAATTAATTGGAAGTGGTACATTGATTGGAATACTTGATTTTTTTTTTTAACGGCAAGAGGGGACATCCGATAAAATTGGATGACTTGATGAGAAAGTTATTAAGATGTTTGAAAAATGGAATATAAACTATGACATATTTCATTACTATCTTTTTGTGTATATTTGGCTTTCTTGTTTCATTACAATCTAGATAAGTTTATTGTTTAACATTATATATATATTCAGCAGACAATTAATAACAAACACTGAACATATTAATTTTTGTTTAGATTAAAAGAATATTTGAGAACAAGGACGGACGTTGAACAATTTCCAAAAGATAGAATCTTATAGTTAAGTTTTGGCTTGATTTCGAGTGAATTTTTCAATTTCGTGGACGATTTCAATATTTTTTGGTTGAATTAGGGTAACTTTTGGGGTTTTCAATTTCGTGGACGAATTCAAACGGGATGTAACATTGTTGTGCTAAGCTAGCCGATTGCCACCATGTTCAATATTCATGGAGAGTATTCACATTGTATGTTAATTAATATTTCTATGATAGCATCAATAATTGTTGCAACACATATATAATTGAAGTGCATATAACTCCTTAATTTTAATTCAACTTTTAAGATTTATTTTCGAGGGTTTACTTTTTAGCATCAATATCATTAATATTGGAACGGACTTTCATCTAGTCATAATAGTTTTATCAATGTCCCGTGAGATTTTATAGCCGCCTCTTAAAGGGAACACATATCCATTAAGTGATGTTTTTCTATCTATAAATGCATGCAAGAGTTCCACAAAAAAGGCAACTCCTTGAAAGCATTAAATTTCCTCCTTACATTCTTCGAGCTAGGGAAAAATGAGGCAAGCAATAGTAATGGCAGTTTTGGTGATGGTATTGGCGGGATCCCAGGTGTCAACAGCAGTGACATGCTCTTTGTCAGAGTTACAAACATGTTTTCCAACGATTTCTATTCCAATATTACCGTTTCAGTCACCACCACCACCACCCCGGTCACCACCACCAAGTTCGTTATCACCTGCATCACCACCATCCAACTTGTGTTGCACGAAGTTGTCAGAACAGCTCTCATGCATATGTCAGTTCATAAAGAACCCAATCTTGGGACCGTTTTTTACTTCTCGCAACTTCACGGCGACTGTAAGCACTTGTGGGCTTACCATTCCCACCTGCTAATTGAAACTAATATACAGACCTCCCCAGTTTGTAAGGAGAATACTACTCCTAATAATGTTTTTCTTTCTCTATCTCTTTCTCAAGATACTTGAGTTGTGATGAGAATCGCGTATGTTTTCCTTCTTGTTTATGGGTGGTCTTATTAACATATGTATGTTTTATCATTGAATAAAAGGGAGTGTCTGGAGCTTGTTACCGCATCTATACTCGTTTTATCTTATAATTAAAAGTCATATTTGAAATTAACTTTGACCTACTATAGTGAGAATTAACGGAATTTTTCTCAATTTAAATCCCTCATGTTCAACTTTAAAACGTTGTGAAACTAAAGCTCTGTATTCATAAAAGTAACTATATTTATTTGAAAGCCTTTACAAAATTAATCACCAAATCGAGGTATTAATTTTTTGCGTATGGATTGTAAACATTAAATACGCCCCAAGAATAGCAAATATGGTGAGTTTGAGTTTTTCTTTTGGTATATCTAAAGCTAACAAGTACGGTGTGAATTTTAATTAGAGTATTTCCAATTCAACCGATTCTTTAAATTTAAGATTTTTAATTCTTTTGCTTCAACTAATTACTCGAAATCTTCTGTATAACGAAGAGAAAGTTGGAAATAGAAGGTTAACATGATCTACATTATGATCACCATAAAATATGAAGGATCGGTGTACTAAACGCTTACCCAAGTAAGCTTTTACATGTATCAGTTACCTTAAAATATATTCCAGTTGAGCGTGAATACCACTAAGAATCTTACCCGGTAAAAGCCAAAATAAGGACCAAGAGAGTCTTACCCGGTTAGTAATGAAAATTACTCTTATGCGGAAAGTGGCTATCGGCTAGAGTGTTATACGATAACTTAAGAGTAATATCATTTCCGATAAGCGTCATGACAGGTAAGCACTTGGTTAACGACCCATAAACTCGTCTCTCACAGTTTCTCTATTGTAGCGATTATAGCATAAATTATACTGTTGTGATATTCAATAGAGTTAACAAAATTTTATTTCTCTGGTATAAATTAAATTTTATGAACTATTGTAAGTTGATGTAATAAAATATTATTTCTCAATAATAAGTAATTAATTATAGAAGGTTCTTTATATTTACGAAACTTTTCATTAGCTCTCTTACTTTATCCATTTTGTAGAAAAGTTTTAGAGATGTGTGGACAAAAAAAACATCGAATATCTCAATTTTCTTCATCTTTTGGAACCCTTGAAACATGATTGCCTAGGAAAATGAAAACAGTTTTTGCTGCTACTACCAATGAGAATCATTATAAGTAAATATTTAGAAGCAAAAAAAGATAAACTATGTGTCATACTAATATTTTAGTAATATAAATCATCTTGTAACATCCAAAATGTACAATCCTAAATTGTTTAGGAGTACATTATTCCCCAAGTTTACTACTTTTAGTAATCCAATACATCAAAAGTAATTAATAATTAGGATTAGAGTTAACAATTAATTTTTAAAATTTAAGATGTTAAAAAGTGAGAGAAAAATATATTTGAAATATAATATATTAGAGGCCATCGTATAATAAGAAAAGAAATTAATTGTCAAAAATGGCTCAACTTATTTTTTTCAAACCTTATGGCATCCTATAATCAAGAATTTATAGCAACATAACCGAAATTAACTACCGTATTTGCCTTTTAATTCGTATTGACTTTAATATACATCCATTATTGTTACTTAATTTAAAATCAACTACAAAGCATCCTCATCGAGCGTGCCTAGATAATTAATTGGAAGTGGTACATTGATTGGAATACTTGATGTTTTTTTTTGTAACGGCAAGAGGGGACATCCGATAAAATTGGATGACTTGATGAGAAAGTTATTAAGATGTTTGAAAAAGGAATATAAACTATGACATATTTCATTACTATCTTTTTGTGTATATTTGGCTTTCTTGTTTCATTACAATCTAGATAAGTTTATTGTTTAACATTATATATATATTCAGCAGACAATTAATAACAAACACTGAACATATTAATTTTTGTTTAGATTAAAAGAATATTTGAGAACAAGGACGGACGTTGAACAATTTCCAAAAGATAGAATCTTATAGTTAAGTTTTGGCTTGATTTCGAGTGAATTTTTCAATTTCGTGGACGATTTCAATATTTTTTGGTTGAATTAGGGTAACTTTTGGGGTTTTCAATTTCGTGGACGAATTCAAACGGGATGTAACATTGTTGTGCTAAGCTAGCCGATTGCCACCATGTTCAATATTCATGGAGAGTATTCACATTGTGTGTTAATTAATATTTCTATGATAGCATCAATAATTGTTGCAACACATATATAATTGAAGTGCATATAACTCCTTAATTTTAATTCAACTTTTAAGATTTATTTTCGAGGGTTTACTTTTTAGCATCAATATCATTAATATTGGAACGGACTTTCATCTAGTCATAATAATTTTATCAATGTCCCGTGAGATTTTATAGCCGCCTCTTAAAGGGAACACATATCCATTAAGTGATGTTTTTCTATCTATAAATGCATGCAAGAGTTCCCACAAAAAAGGCAACTCCTTGAAAGCATTAAATTTCCTCCTTACATTCTTCGAGCTAGGGAAAAATGAGGCAAGCAATAGTAATGGCAGTTTTGGTGATGGTATTGGCGGGATCCCAGGTGTCAACAGCAGTGACATGCTCTTTGTCAGAGTTACAAGCATGTTTTCCAACGATTTCTATTCCAATATTACCGTTTCAGTCACCACCACCACCACCCCGGTCACCACCACCAAGTTCGTTATCACCTGCATCACCACCATCCAACTTGTGTTGCACGAAGTTGTCAGAACAGCTCTCATGCATATGTCAGTTCATAAAGAACCCAATCTTGGGACCGTTTTTTACTTCTCGCAACTTCACGGCGACTGTCGGAACACTTGTGGGCTTACCATTCCCACCTGCTAATTGAAACTAATATACAGACCTCCCCAGTTTGTAAGGAGAATACTACTCCTAATAATGTTTTTCTTTCTCTATCTCTTTCTCAAGATACTTGAGTTGTGATGAGAATCGCGTATGTTTTCCTTCTTGTTTATGGGTGGTCTTATTAACATATGTATGTTTTATCATTGAATAAAAGGGAGTGTCTGGAGCTTGTTACCGCATCTATACTCGTTTTATCTTATAATTAAAAGTCATATTTGAAATTAACTTTGACCTACTATAGTGAGATTTAACGGAATTTTTCTCAATTTAAATCCCTCATGTTCAACTTTAAAACGTTGTGAAACTAAAGCTCTGTATTCATAAAAGTAACTATATTTATTTGAAAGCCTTTACAAAATTAATCACCAAATCGAGGTATTAATTTTTTGCGTATGGATTGTAAACATTAAATACGCCCCAAGAATAGCAAATATGGTGAGTTTGAGTTTTTCTTTTTGTATATCTAAAGCTAACAAGTACGGTGTGAATTTTAATTAGAGTATTTCCAATTCAACCGATTCTTTAAATTTAAGATTTTTAATTCTTTTGCTTCAACTAATTACTCGAAATCTTTTGTATAACGAAGAGAAAGTTGGAAATAGAAGGTTAACATGATCTACATTATGATCACCATAAAATATGAAGGATCGGTGTACTAAACGCTTACCCAAGTAAGCTTTTACATGTATCAGTTACCTTAAAATATATTCCAGTTGAGCGTGAATACCACTAAGAATCTTACCCGGTAAAAGCCAAAATAAGGACCAAGAGAGTCTTACCCGGTTAGTAATGAAAATTACTCTTATGCGGAAAGTGGCTATCGGCTAGAGTGTTATACGATAACTTAAGAGTAATATCATTTCCGATAAGCGTCATGACAGGTAAGCACTTGGTTAACGACCCATAAACTCGTCTCTCACAGTTTCTCTATTGTAGCGATTATAGCATAAATTATACTGTTGTGATATTCAATAGAGTTAACAAAATTTTATTTCTCTGGTATAAATTAAATTTTATGAACTATTGTAAGTTGATGTAATAAAATATTATTTCTCAATAATAAGTAATTAATTATAGAAGGTTCTTTATATTTACGAAACTTTTCATTAGCTCTCTTACTTTATCCATTTTGTAGAAAAGTTTTAGAGATGTGTTGGACAAAAAAAACATCGAATATCTCAATTTTCTTCATCTTTTGGAACCCTTGAAACATGATTGCCTAGGAAAATGAAAACAGTTTTTGCTGCTACTACCAATGAGAATCATTATAAGTAAATATTTAGAAGCAAAAAAAGATAAACTATGTGTCATACTAAATATTTTAGTAATATAAATCATCTTGTAACATCCAAAATGTACAATCCTAAATTGTTTAGGAGTACATTATTCCCCAAGTTTACTACTTTTAGTAATCCAAAACATCAAAAGTAATTAATAATTAGGATTAGAGTTAACAATTAATTTTTAAAATTTAAGATGTTAAAAAGTGAGAGAAAAATATATTTGAAATATAATATATTAGAGGCCATCGTATAATAAGAAAAGAAATTAATTGTCAAAAATGGCTCAACTTATTTTTTTCAAACCTTATGGCATCCTATAATCAAGAATTTATAGCAACATACACCGAAATTAACTACCGTATTTGCCTTTTAATTCGTATTGACTTTAATATACATCCATTATTGTTACTTAATTTAAAATCAACTACAAAGCATCCTCATCGAGCGTGCCTAGATAATTAATTGGAAGTGGTACATTGATTGGAATACTTGATATTTTTTTTTTTGTACGGCAAGAGGGGACATCCGATAAAATTGGATGACTTGATGAGAAAGTTATTAAGATGTTTGAAAAATGGAATATAAACTATGACATATTTCATTACTATCTTTTTGTGTATATTTGGCTTTCTTGTTTCATTACAATCCAGATAAGTTTATTGTTTAACATTATATATATATATATATTCAGCAGACAATTAATAACAAACACTGAACATATTAATTTTTGTTTAGATTAAAAGAATATTTGAGAACAAGGACGGACGTTGAACAATTTCCAAAAGATAGAATCTTATAGTTAAGTTTTGGCTTGATTTCGAGTGAATTTTTCAATTTCGTGGACGATTTCAATATTTTTTGGTTGAATTAGGGTAACTTTTGGGGTTTTCAATTTCGTGGACGAATTCAAACGGGATGTAACATTGTTGTGCTAAGCTAGCCGATTGCCACCATGTTCAATATTCATGGAGAGTATTCACATTGTGTGTTAATTATATTTCTATGATAGCATCAATAATTGTTGCAACACATATATAATTGAAGTGCATATAACTCCTTAATTTTAATTCAACTTTTAAGATTTATTTTCGAGGGTTTACTTTTTAGCATCAATATCATTAATATTGGAACGGACTTTCATCTAGTCATAATAGTTTTATCAATGTCCCGTGAGATTTTATAGCCGCCTCTTAAAGGGAACACATATCCATTAAGTGATGTTTTTCTATCTATAAATGCATGCAAGAGTTCCCACAAAAAAGGCAACTCCTTGAAAGCATTAAATTTCCTCCTTACATTCTTCGAGCTAGGGAAAAATGAGGCAAGCAATAGTAATGGCAGTTTTGGTGATGGTATTGGCGGGATCCCAGGTGTCAACAGCAGTGACATGCTCTTTGTCAGAGTTACAAGCATGTTTTCCAACGATTTCTATTCCAATATTACCGTTTCAGTCACCACCACCACCACCCCGGTCACCACCACCAAGTTCGTTATCACCTGCATCACCACCATCCAACTTGTGTTGCACGAAGTTGTCAGAACAGCTCTCATGCATATGTCAGTTCATAAAGAACCCAATCTTGGGACCGTTTTTTACTTCTCGCAACTTCACGGCGACTGTCGGAACTTGTGGGCTTACCATTCCCACCTGCTAATTGAAACTAATATACAGACCTCCCCAGTTTGTAAGGAGAATACTACTCCTAATAATGTTTTTCTTTCTCTATCTCTTTCTCAAGATACTTGAGTTGTGATGAGAATCGCGTATGTTTTCCTTCTTGTTTATGGGTGGTCTTATTAACATATGTATGTTTTATCATTGAATAAAAGGGAGTGTCTGGAGCTTGTTACCGCATCTATACTCGTTTTATCTTATAATTAAAATCATATTTGAAATTAACTTTGACCTACTATAGTGAGATTTAACGGAATTTTTCTCAATTTAAATCCCTCATGTTCAACTTTAAAACGTTGTGAAACTAAAGCTCTGTATTCATAAAAGTAACTATATTTATTTGAAAGCCTTTACAAAATTAATCACCAAATCGAGGTATTAATTTTTTGCGTATGGATTGTAAACATTAAATACGCCCCAAGAATAGCAAATATGGTGAGTTTGAGTTTTTCTTTTTGTATATCTAAAGCTAACAAGTACGGTGTGAATTTTAATTAGAGTATTTCCAATTCAACCGATTCTTTAAATTTAAGATTTTTAATTCTTTTGCTTCAACTAATTACTCGAAATCTTTTGTATAACGAAGAGAAAGTTGGAAATAGAAGGTTAACATGATCTACATTATGATCACCATAAAATATGAAGGATCGGTGTACTAAACGCTTACCCAAGTAAGCTTTTACATGTATCAGTTACCTTAAAATATATTCCAGTTGAGCGTGAATACCACTAAGAATCTTACCCGGTAAAAGCCAAAATAAGGACCAAGAGAGTCTTACCCGGTTAGTAATGAAAATTACTCTTATGCGGAAAGTGGCTATCGGCTAGAGTGTTATACGATAACTTAAGAGTAATATCATTTCCGATAAGCGTCATGACAGGTAAGCACTTGGTTAACGACCCATAAACTCGTCTCTCACAGTTTCTCTATTGTAGCGATTATAGCATAAATTATACTGTTGTGATATTCAATAGAGTTAACAAAATTTTATTTCTCTGGTATAAATTAAATTTTATGAACTATTGTAAGTTGATGTAATAAAATATTATTTCTCAATAATAAGTAATTAATTATAGAAGGTTCTTTATATTTACGAAACTTTTCATTAGCTCTCTTACTTTATCCATTTTGTAGAAAAGTTTTAGAGATGTGTTGGACAAAAAAAACATCGAATATCTCAATTTTCTTCATCTTTTGGAACCCTTGAAACATGATTGCCTAGGAAAATGAAAACAGTTTTTGCTGCTACTACCAATGAGAATCATTATAAGTAAATATTTAGAAGCAAAAAAGATAAACTATGTGTCATACTAAATATTTTAGTAATATAAATCATCTTGTAACATCCAAAATGTACAATCCTAAATTGTTTAGGAGTACATTATTCCCCAAGTTTACTACTTTTAGTAATCCAATACATCAAAAGTAATTAATAATTAGGATTAGAGTTAACAATTATTTTTAAAATTTAAGATGTTAAAAAGTGAGAGAAAAATATATTTGAAATATAATATATTAGAGGCCATCGTATAATAAGAAAGAAATTAATTGTCAAAAATGGCTCAACTTATTTTTTTCAAACCTTATGGCATCCTATAATCAAGAATTTATAGCAACATATACCGAAATTAACTACCGTATTTGCCTTTTAATTCGTATTGACTTTAATATACATCCATTATTGTTACTTAATTTAAAATCAACTACAAAGCATCCTCATCGAGCGTGCCTAGATAATTAATTGGAAGTGGTACATTGATTGGAATACTTGATTTTTTTTTTTTGTACGGCAAGAGGGGACATCCGATAAAATTGGATGACTTGATGAGAAAGTTATTAAGATGTTTGAAAAATGGAATATAAACTATGACATATTTCATTACTATCTTTTTGTGTATATTTGGCTTTCTTGTTTCATTACAATCTAGATAAGTTTATTGTTTAACATTATATATATATATTCAGCAGACAATTAATAACAAACACTGAACATATTAATTTTTGTTTAGATTAAAAGAATATTTGAGAACAAGGACGGACGTTGAACAATTTCCAAAAGATAGAATCTTATAGTTAAGTTTTGGCTTGATTTCGAGTGAATTTTTCAATTTCGTGGACGATTTCAATATTTTTTGGTTGAATTAGGGTAACTTTTGGGGTTTTCAATTTCGTGGACGAATTCAAACGGGATGTAACATTGTTGTGCTAAGCTAGCCGATTGCCACCATGTTCAATATTCATGGAGAGTATTCACATTGTGTGTTAATTGATATTTCTATGATAGCATCAATAATTGTTGCAACACATATATAATTGAAGTGCATATAACTCCTTAATTTTAATTCAACTTTTAAGATTTATTTTCGAGGGTTTACTTTTTAGCATCAATATCATTAATATTGGAACGGACTTTCATCTAGTCATAATAGTTTTATCAATGTCCCGTGAGATTTTATAGCCGCCTCTTAAAGGGAACACATATCCATTAAGTGATGTTTTTCTATCTATAAATGCATGCAAGAGTTCCCACAAAAAAGGCAACTCCTTGAAAGCATTAAATTTCCTCCTTACATTCTTCGAGCTAGGGAAAAATGAGGCAAGCAATAGTAATGGCAGTTTTGGTGATGGTATTGGCGGGATCCCAGGTGTCAACAGCAGTGACATGCTCTTTGTCAGAGTTACAAGCATGTTTTCCAACGATTTCTATTCCAATATTACCGTTTCAGTCACCACCACCACCACCCCGGTCACCACCACCAAGTTCGTTATCACCTGCATCACCACCATCCAACTTGTGTTGCACGAAGTTGTCAGAACAGCTCTCATGCATATGTCAGTTCATAAAGAACCCAATCTTGGGACCGTTTTTTACTTCTCGCAACTTCACGGCGACTGTCAGGAACTTGTGGGCTTACCATTCCCACCTGCTAATTGAAACTAATATACAGACCTCCCCAGTTTGTAAGGAGAATACTACTCCTAATAATGTTTTTCTTTCTCTATCTCTTTCTCAAGATACTTGAGTTGTGATGAGAATCGCGTATGTTTTCCTTCTTGTTTATGGGTGGTCTTATTAACATATGTATGTTTTATCATTGAATAAAAGGGAGTGTCTGGAGCTTGTTACCGCATCTATACTCGTTTTATCTTATAATTAAAAATCATATTTGAAATTAACTTTGACCTACTATAGTGAGATTTAACGGAATTTTTCTCAATTTAAATCCCTCATGTTCAACTTTAAAACGTTGTGAAACTAAAGCTCTGTATTCATAAAAGTAACTATATTTATTTGAAAGCCTTTACAAAATTAATCACCAAATCGAGGTATTAATTTTTTGCGTATGGATTGTAAACATTAAATACGCCCCAAGAATAGCAAATATGGTGAGTTTGAGTTTTTCTTTTTGTATATCTAAAGCTAACAAGTACGGTGTGAATTTTAATTAGAGTATTTCCAATTCAACCGATTCTTTAAATTTAAGATTTTTAATTCTTTTGCTTCAACTAATTACTCGAAATCTTTGTATAACGAAGAGAAAGTTGGAAATAGAAGGTTAACATGATCTACATTATGATCACCATAAAATATGAAGGATCGGTGTACTAAACGCTTACCCAAGTAAGCTTTTACATGTATCAGTTACCTTAAAATATATTCCAGTTGAGCGTGAATACCACTAAGAATCTTACCCGGTAAAAGCCAAAATAAGGACCAAGAGAGTCTTACCCGGTTAGTAATGAAAATTACTCTTATGCGGAAAGTGGCTATCGGCTAGAGTGTTATACGATAACTTAAGAGTAATATCATTTCCGATAAGCGTCATGACAGGTAAGCACTTGGTTAACGACCCATAAACTCGTCTCTCACAGTTTCTCTATTGTAGCGATTATAGCATAAATTATACTGTTGTGATATTCAATAGAGTTAACAAAATTTTATTTCTCTGGTATAAATTAAATTTTATGAACTATTGTAAGTTGATGTAATAAAATATTATTTCTCAATAATAAGTAATTAATTATAGAAGGTTCTTTATATTTACGAAACTTTTCATTAGCTCTCTTACTTTATCCATTTTGTAGAAAAGTTTTAGAGATGTGTTGGACAAAAAAAACATCGAATATCTCAATTTTCTTCATCTTTTGGAACCCTTGAAACATGATTGCCTAGGAAAATGAAAACAGTTTTTGCTGCTACTACCAATGAGAATCATTATAAGTAAATATTTAGAAGCAAAAAAAGATAAACTATGTGTCATACTAAATATTTTAGTAATATAAATCATCTTGTAACATCCAAAATGTACAATCCTAAATTGTTTAGGAGTACATTATTCCCCAAGTTTACTACTTTTAGTAATCCGATACATCAAAAGTAATTAATAATTAGGATTAGAGTTAACAATTAATTTTTAAAATTTAAGATGTTAAAAAGTGAGAGAAAAATATATTTGAAATATAATATATTAGAGGCCATCGTATAATAAGAAAAGAAATTAATTGTCAAAAATGGCTCAACTTATTTTTTTCAAACCTTATGGCATCCTATAATCAAGAATTTATAGCAACATACACCGAAATTAACTACCGTATTTGCCTTTTAATTCGTATTGACTTTAATATACATCCATTATTGTTACTTAATTTAAAATCAACTACAAAGCATCCTCATCGAGCGTGCCTAGATAATTAATTGGAAGTGGTACATTGATTGGAATACTTGATATTTTTTTTTGTACGGCAAGAGGGGACATCCGATAAAATTGGATGACTTGATGAGAAAGTTATTAAGATGTTTGAAAAATGGAATATAAACTATGACATATTTCATTACTATCTTTTTGTGTATATTTGGCTTTCTTGTTTCATTACAATCTAGATAAGTTTATTGTTTAACATATATATATATATATATATTTCAGCAGACAATTAATAACAAACACTGAACATATTAATTTTTGTTTAGATTAAAAGAATATTTGAGAACAAGGACGGACGTTGAACAATTTCCAAAAGATAGAATCTTATAGTTAAGTTTTGGCTTGATTTCGAGTGAATTTTTCAATTTCGTGGACGATTTCAATATTTTTTGGTTGAATTAGGGTAACTTTTGGGGTTTTCAATTTCGTGGACGAATTCAAACGGGATGTAACATTGTTGTGCTAAGCTAGCCGATTGCCACCATGTTCAATATTCATGGAGAGTATTCACATTGTGTGTTAATTAATATTTCTATGATAGCATCAATAATTGTTGCAACACATATATAATTGAAGTGCATATAACTCCTTAATTTTAATTCAACTTTTAAGATTTATTTTCGAGGGTTTACTTTTTAGCATCAATATCATTAATATTGGAACGGACTTTCATCTAGTCATAATAATTTTATCAATGTCCCGTGAGATTTTATAGCCGCCTCTTAAAGGGAACACATATCCATTAAGTGATGTTTTTCTATCTATAAATGCATGCAAGAGTTCCCACAAAAAAGGCAACTCCTTGAAAGCATTAAATTTCCTCCTTACATTCTTCGAGCTAGGGAAAAATGAGGCAAGCAATAGTAATGGCAGTTTTGGTGATGGTATTGGCGGGATCCCAGGTGTCAACAGCAGTGACATGCTCTTTGTCAGAGTTACAAGCATGTTTTCCAACGATTTCTATTCCAATATTACCGTTTCAGTCACCACCACCACCACCCCGGTCACCACCACCAAGTTCGTTATCACCTGCATCACCACCATCCAACTTGTGTTGCACGAAGTTGTCAGAACAGCTCTCATGCATATGTCAGTTCATAAAGAACCCAATCTTGGGACCGTTTTTTACTTCTCGCAACTTCACGGCGACTGTCGGAACTTGTGGGCTTACCATTCCCACCTGCTAATTGAAACTAATATACAGACCTCCCCAGTTTGTAAGGAGAATACTACTCCTAATAATGTTTTTCTTTCTCTATCTCTTTCTCAAGATACTTGAGTTGTGATGAGAATCGCGTATGTTTTCCTTCTTGTTTATGGGTGGTCTTATTAACATATGTATGTTTTATCATTGAATAAAAGGGAGTGTCTGGAGCTTGTTACCGCATCTATACTCGTTTTATCTTATAATTAAAAATCATATTTGAAATTAACTTTGACCTACTATAGTGAGATTTAACGGAATTTTTCTCAATTTAAATCCCTCATGTTCAACTTTAAAACGTTGTGAAACTAAAGCTCTGTATTCATAAAAGTAACTATATTTATTTGAAAGCCTTTACAAAATTAATCACCAAATCGAGGTATTAATTTTTTGCGTATGGATTGTAAACATTAAATACGCCCCAAGAATAGCAAATATGGTGAGTTTGAGTTTTTCTTTTTGTATATCTAAAGCTAACAAGTACGGTGTGAATTTTAATTAGAGTATTTCCAATTCAACCGATTCTTTAAATTTAAGATTTTTAATTCTTTTGCTTCAACTAATTACTCGAAATCTTTTGTATAACGAAGAGAAAGTTGGAAATAGAAGGTTAACATGATCTACATTATGATCACCATAAAATATGAAGGATCGGTGTACTAAACGCTTACCCAAGTAAGCTTTTACATGTATCAGTTACCTTAAAATATATTCCAGTTGAGCGTGAATACCACTAAGAATCTTACCCGGTAAAAGCCAAAATAAGGACCAAGAGAGTCTTACCCGGTTAGTAATGAAAATTACTCTTATGCGGAAAGTGGCTATCGGCTAGAGTGTTATACGATAACTTAAGAGTAATATCATTTCCGATAAGCGTCATGACAGGTAAGCACTTGGTTAACGACCCATAAACTCGTCTCTCACAGTTTCTCTATTGTAGCGATTATAGCATAAATTATACTGTTGTGATATTCAATAGAGTTAACAAAATTTTATTTCTCTGGTATAAATTAAATTTTATGAACTATTGTAAGTTGATGTAATAAAATATTATTTCTCAATAATAAGTAATTAATTATAGAAGGTTCTTTATATTTACGAAACTTTTCATTAGCTCTCTTACTTTATCCATTTTGTAGAAAAGTTTTAGAGATGTGTTGGACAAAAAAAACATCGAATATCTCAATTTTCTTCATCTTTTGGAACCCTTGAAACATGATTGCCTAGGAAAATGAAAACAGTTTTTGCTGCTACTACCAATGAGAATCATTATAAGTAAATATTTAGAAGCAAAAAAAGATAAACTATGTGTCATACTAAATATTTTAGTAATATAAATCATCTTGTAACATCCAAAATGTACAATCCTAAATTGTTTAGGAGTACATTATTCCCCAAGTTTACTACTTTTAGTAATCCAATACATCAAAAGTAATTAATAATTAGGATTAGAGTTAACAATTAATTTTTAAAATTTAAGATGTTAAAAAGTGAGAGAAAAATATATTTGAAATATAATATATTAGAGGCCATCGTATAATAAGAAAGAAATTAATTGTCAAAAATGGCTCAACTTATTTTTTTCAAACCTTATGGCATCCTATAATCAAGAATTTATAGCAACATATACCGAAATTAACTACCGTATTTGCCTTTTAATTCGTATTGACTTTAAATATACATCCATTATTGTTACTTAATTTAAAATCAACTACAAAGCATCCTCATCGAGCGTGCCTAGATAATTAATTGGAAGTGGTACATTGATTGGAATACTTGATATTTTTTTTTTGTACGGCAAGAGGGGACATCCGATAAAATTGGATGACTTGATGAGAAAGTTATTAAGATGTTTGAAAAATGGAATATAAACTATGACATATTTCATTACTATCTTTTTGTGTATATTTGGCTTTCTTGTTTCATTACAATCTAGATAAGTTTATTGTTTAACATTATATATATATATATTCAGCAGACAATTAATAACAAACACTGAACATATTAATTTTTGTTTAGATTAAAAGAATATTTGAGAACAAGGACGGACGTTGAACAATTTCCAAAAGATAGAATCTTATAGTTAAGTTTTGGCTTGATTTCGAGTGAATTTTTCAATTTCGTGGACGATTTCAATATTTTTTGGTTGAATTAGGGTAACTTTTGGGGTTTTCAATTTCGTGGACGAATTCAAACGGGATGTAACATTGTTGTGCTAAGCTAGCCGATTGCCACCATGTTCAATATTCATGGAGAGTATTCACATTGTTGTTAATTGATATTTCTATGATAGCATCAATAATTGTTGCAACACATATATAATTGAAGTGCATATAACTCCTTAATTTTAATTCAACTTTTAAGATTTATTTTCGAGGGTTTACTTTTTAGCATCAATATCATTAATATTGGAACGGACTTTCATCTAGTCATAATAGTTTTATCAATGTCCCGTGAGATTTTATAGCCGCCTCTTAAAGGGAACACATATCCATTAAGTGATGTTTTTCTATCTATAAATGCATGCAAGAGTTCCCACAAAAAAGGCAACTCCTTGAAAGCATTAAATTTCCTCCTTACATTCTTCGAGCTAGGGAAAAATGAGGCAAGCAATAGTAATGGCAGTTTTGGTGATGGTATTGGCGGGATCCCAGGTGTCAACAGCAGTGACATGCTCTTTGTCAGAGTTACAAGCATGTTTTTCCAACGATTTCTATTCCAATATTACCGTTTCAGTCACCACCACCACCACCCCGGTCACCACCACCAAGTTCGTTATCACCTGCATCACCACCATCCAACTTGTGTTGCACGAAGTTGTCAGAACAGCTCTCATGCATATGTCAGTTCATAAAGAACCCAATCTTGGGACCGTTTTTTACTTCTCGCAACTTCACGGCGACTGTCGGCACTTGTGGGCTTACCATTCCCACCTGCTAATTGAAACTAATATACAGACCTCCCCAGTTTGTAAGGAGATACTACTCCTAATAATGTTTTTCTTTCTCTATCTCTTTCTCAAGATACTTGAGTTGTGATGAGAATCGCGTATGTTTTCCTTCTTGTTTATGGGTGGTCTTATTAACATATGTATGTTTTATCATTGAATAAAAGGGAGTGTCTGGAGCTTGTTACCGCATCTATACTCGTTTTATCTTATAATTAAAATCATATTTGAAATTAACTTTGACCTACTATAGTGAGATTTAACGGAATTTTTCTCAATTTAAATCCCTCATGTTCAACTTTAAAACGTTGTGAAACTAAAGCTCTGTATTCATAAAAGTAACTATATTTATTTGAAAGCCTTTACAAAATTAATCACCAAATCGAGGTATTAATTTTTTGCGTATGGATTGTAAACATTAAATACGCCCCAAGAATAGCAAATATGGTGAGTTTGAGTTTTTCTTTTTGTATATCTAAAGCTAACAAGTACGGTGTGAATTTTAATTAGAGTATTTCCAATTCAACCGATTCTTTAAATTTAAGATTTTTAATTCTTTTGCTTCAACTAATTACTCGAAATCTTTTGTATAACGAAGAGAAAGTTGGAAATAGAAGGTTAACATGATCTACATTATGATCACCATAAAATATGAAGGATCGGTGTACTAAACGCTTACCCAAGTAAGCTTTTACATGTATCAGTTACCTTAAAATATATTCCAGTTGAGCGTGAATACCACTAAGAATCTTACCCGGTAAAAGCCAAAATAAGGACCAAGAGAGTCTTACCCGGTTAGTAATGAAAATTACTCTTATGCGGAAAGTGGCTATCGGCTAGAGTGTTATACGATAACTTAAGAGTAATATCATTTCCGATAAGCGTCATGACAGGTAAGCACTTGGTTAACGACCCATAAACTCGTCTCTCACAGTTTCTCTATTGTAGCGATTATAGCATAAATTATACTGTTGTGATATTCAATAGAGTTAACAAAATTTTATTTCTCTGGTATAAATTAAATTTTATGAACTATTGTAAGTTGATGTAATAAAATATTATTTCTCAATAATAAGTAATTAATTATAGAAGGTTCTTTATATTTACGAAACTTTTCATTAGCTCTCTTACTTTATCCATTTTGTAGAAAAGTTTTAGAGATGTGTTGGACAAAAAAAACATCGAATATCTCAATTTTCTTCATCTTTTGGAACCCTTGAAACATGATTGCCTAGGAAAATGAAAACAGTTTTTGCTGCTACTACCAATGAGAATCATTATAAGTAAATATTTAGAAGCAAAAAAAGATAAACTATGTGTCATACTAAATATTTTAGTAATATAAATCATCTTGTAACATCCAAAATGTACAATCCTAAATTGTTTAGGAGTACATTATTCCCCAAGTTTACTACTTTTAGTAATCCAATACATCAAAAGTAATTAATAATTAGGATTAGAGTTAACAATTAGTTTTTAAAATTTAAGATGTTAAAAAGTGAGAGAAAAATATATTTGAAATATAATATATTAGAGGCCATCGTATAATAAGACAAGAAATTAATTGTCAAAAATGGCTCAACTTATTTTTTTCAAACCTTATGGCATCCTATAATCAAGAATTTATAGCAACATATACCGAAATTAACTACCGTATTTGCCTTTTAATTCGTATTGACTTTAATATACATCCATTATTGTTACTTAATTTAAAATCAACTACAAAGCATCCTCATCGAGCGTGCCTAGATAATTAATTGGAAGTGGTACATTGATTGGAATACTTGATATTTTTTTTTTTGTACGGCAAGAGGGGACATCCGATAAAATTGGATGACTTGATGAGAAAGTTATTAAGATGTTTGAAAAATGGAATATAAACTATGACATATTTCATTACTATCTTTTTGTGTATATTTGGCTTTCTTGTTTCATTACAATCCAGATAAGTTTATTGTTTAACATTATATATATATTCAGCAGACAATTAATAACAAACACTGAACATATTAATTTTTGTTTAGATTAAAAGAATATTTGAGAACAAGGACGGACGTTGAACAATTTCCAAAAGATAGAATCTTATAGTTAAGTTTTGGCTTGATTTCGAGTGAATTTTTCAATTTCGTGGACGATTTCAATATTTTTTGGTTGAATTAGGGTAACTTTTGGGGTTTTCAATTTCGTGGACGAATTCAAACGGGATGTAACATTGTTGTGCTAAGCTAGCCGATTGCCACCATGTTCAATATTCATGGAGAGTATTCACATTGTGTGTTAATTGATATTTCTATGATAGCATCAATAATTGTTGCAACACATATATAATTGAAGTGCATATAACTCCTTAATTTTAATTCAACTTTTAAGATTTATTTTCGAGGGTTTACTTTTTAGCATCAATATCATTAATATTGGAACGGACTTTCATCTAGTCATAATAGTTTTATCAATGTCCCGTGAGATTTTATAGCCGCCTCTTAAAGGGAACACATATCCATTAAGTGATGTTTTTCTATCTATAAATGCATGCAAGAGTTCCCACAAAAAAGGCAACTCCTTGAAAGCATTAAATTTCCTCCTTACATTCTTCGAGCTAGGGAAAAATGAGGCAAGCAATAGTAATGGCAGTTTTGGTGATGGTATTGGCGGGATCCCAGGTGTCAACAGCAGTGACATGCTCTTTGTCAGAGTTACAAGCATGTTTTCCAACGATTTCTATTCCAATATTACCGTTTCAGTCACCACCACCACCACCCCGGTCACCACCACCAAGTTCGTTATCACCTGCATCACCACCATCCAACTTGTGTTGCACGAAGTTGTCAGAACAGCTCTCATGCATATGTCAGTTCATAAAGAACCCAATCTTGGGACCGTTTTTTACTTCTCGCAACTTCACGGCGACTGTCGGCACTTGTGGGCTTACCATTCCCACCTGCTAATTGAAACTAATATACAGACCTCCCCAGTTTAGTAAGGAGAATACTACTCCTAATAATGTTTTTCTTTCTCTATCTCTTTCTCAAGATACTTGAGTTGTGATGAGAATCGCGTATGTTTTCCTTCTTGTTTATGGGTGGTCTTATTAACATATGTATGTTTTATCATTGAATAAAAGGGAGTGTCTGGAGCTTGTTACCGCATCTATACTCGTTTTATCTTATAATTAAAAATCATATTTGAAATTAACTTTGACCTACTATAGTGAGATTTAACGGAATTTTTCTCAATTTAAATCCCTCATGTTCAACTTTAAAACGTTGTGAAACTAAAGCTCTGTATTCATAAAAGTAACTATATTTATTTGAAAGCCTTTACAAAATTAATCACCAAATCGAGGTATTAATTTTTTGCGTATGGATTGTAAACATTAAATACGCCCCAAGAATAGCAAATATGGTGAGTTTGAGTTTTCTTTTTGTATATCTAAAGCTAACAAGTACGGTGTGAATTTTAATTAGAGTATTTCCAATTCAACCGATTCTTTAAATTTAAGATTTTTAATTCTTTTGCTTCAACTAATTACTCGAAATCTTTTGTATAACGAAGAGAAAGTTGGAAATAGAAGGTTAACATGATCTACATTATGATCACCATAAAATATGAAGGATCGGTGTACTAAACGCTTACCCAAGTAAGCTTTTACATGTATCAGTTACCTTAAAATATATTCCAGTTGAGCGTGAATACCACTAAGAATCTTACCCGGTAAAAGCCAAAATAAGGACCAAGAGAGTCTTACCCGGTTAGTAATGAAAATTACTCTTATGCGGAAAGTGGCTATCGGCTAGAGTGTTATACGATAACTTAAGAGTAATATCATTTCCGATAAGCGTCATGACAGGTAAGCACTTGGTTAACGACCCATAAACTCGTCTCTCACAGTTTCTCTATTGTAGCGATTATAGCATAAATTATACTGTTGTGATATTCAATAGAGTTAACAAAATTTTATTTCTCTGGTATAAATTAAATTTTATGAACTATTGTAAGTTGATGTAATAAAATATTATTTCTCAATAATAAGTAATTAATTATAGAAGGTTCTTTATATTTACGAAACTTTTCATTAGCTCTCTTACTTTATCCATTTTGTAGAAAAGTTTTAGAGATGTGTTGGACAAAAAAAACATCGAATATCTCAATTTTCTTCATCTTTTGGAACCCTTGAAACATGATTGCCTAGGAAAATGAAAACAGTTTTTGCTGCTACTACCAATGAGAATCATTATAAGTAAATATTTAGAAGCAAAAAAAGATAAACTATGTGTCATACTAAATATTTTAGTAATATAAATCATCTTGTAACATCCAAAATGTACAATCCTAAATTGTTTAGGAGTACATTATTCCCCAAGTTTACTACTTTTAGTAATCCAATACATCAAAAGTAATTAATAATTAGGATTAGAGTTAACAATTAGTTTTTAAAATTTAAGATGTTAAAAAGTGAGAGAAAAATATATTTGAAATATAATATATTAGAGGCCATCGTATAATAAGACAAGAAATTAATTGTCAAAAATGGCTCAACTTATTTTTTTCAAACCTTATGGCATCCTATAATCAAGAATTTATAGCAACATATACCGAAATTAACTACCGTATTTGCCTTTTAATTCGTATTGACTTTAATATACATCCATTATTGTTACTTAATTTAAAATCAACTACAAAGCATCCTCATCGAGCGTGCCTAGATAATTAATTGGAAGTGGTACATTGATTGGAATACTTGATATTTTTTTTTTGTACGGCAAGAGGGGACATCCGATAAAATTGGATGACTTGATGAGAAAGTTATTAAGATGTTTGAAAAATGGAATATAAACTATGACATATTTCATTACTATCTTTTTGTGTATATTTGGCTTTCTTGTTTCATTACAATCTAGATAAGTTTATTGTTTAACATTATATATATATTCAGCAGACAATTAATAACAAACACTGAACATATTAATTTTTGTTTAGATTAAAAGAATATTTGAGAACAAGGACGGACGTTGAACAATTTCCAAAAGATAGAATCTTATAGTTAAGTTTTGGCTTGATTTCGAGTGAATTTTTCAATTTCGTGGACGATTTCAATATTTTTTGGTTGAATTAGGGTAACTTTTGGGGTTTTCAATTTCGTGGACGAATTCAAACGGGATGTAACATTGTTGTGCTAAGCTAGCCGATTGCCACCATGTTCAATATTCATGGAGAGTATTCACATTGTGTGTTAATTGATATTTCTATGATAGCATCAATAATTGTTGCAACACATATATAATTGAAGTGCATATAACTCCTTAATTTTAATTCAACTTTTAAGATTTATTTTCGAGGGTTTACTTTTTAGCATCAATATCATTAATATTGGAACGGACTTTCATCTAGTCATAATAGTTTTATCAATGTCCCGTGAGATTTTATAGCCGCCTCTTAAAGGGAACACATATCCATTAAGTGATGTTTTTCTATCTATAAATGCATGCAAGAGTTCCCACAAAAAAGGCAACTCCTTGAAAGCATTAAATTTCCTCCTTACATTCTTCGAGCTAGGGAAAAATGAGGCAAGCAATAGTAATGGCAGTTTTGGTGATGGTATTGGCGGGATCCCAGGTGTCAACAGCAGTGACATGCTCTTTGTCAGAGTTACAAGCATGTTTTCCAACGATTTCTATTCCAATATTACCGTTTCAGTCACCACCACCACCACCCCGGTCACCACCACCAAGTTCGTTATCACCTGCATCACCACCATCCAACTTGTGTTGCACGAAGTTGTCAGAACAGCTCTCATGCATATGTCAGTTCATAAAGAACCCAATCTTGGGACCGTTTTTTACTTCTCGCAACTTCACGGCGACTGTCGGCACTTGTGGGCTTACCATTCCCACCTGCTAATTGAAACTAATATACAGACCTCCCCAGTTTATAAGGAGTATACTACTCCTAATAATGTTTTTCTTTCTCTATCTCTTTCTCAAGATACTTGAGTTGTGATGAGAATCGCGTATGTTTTCCTTCTTGTTTATGGGTGGTCTTATTAACATATGTATGTTTTATCATTGAATAAAAGGGAGTGTCTGGAGCTTGTTACCGCATCTATACTCGTTTTATCTTATAATTAAAAATCATATTTGAAATTAACTTTGACCTACTATAGTGAGATTTAACGGAATTTTTCTCAATTTAAATCCCTCATGTTCAACTTTAAAACGTTGTGAAACTAAAGCTCTGTATTCATAAAAGTAACTATATTTATTTGAAAGCCTTTACAAAATTAATCACCAAATCGAGGTATTAATTTTTTGCGTATGGATTGTAAACATTAAATACGCCCCAAGAATAGCAAATATGGTGAGTTTGAGTTTTTCTTTTTGTATATCTAAAGCTAACAAGTACGGTGTGAATTTTAATTAGAGTATTTCCAATTCAACCGATTCTTTAAATTTAAGATTTTTAATTCTTTTGCTTCAACTAATTACTCGAAATCTTTTGTATAACGAAGAGAAAGTTGGAAATAGAAGGTTAACATGATCTACATTATGATCACCATAAAATATGAAGGATCGGTGTACTAAACCCCTTACCCAAGTAAGCTTTTACATGTATCAGTTACCTTAAAATATATTCCAGTTGAGCGTGAATACCACTAAGAATCTTTCCCGGTAAAAGCCAAAATAAGGACCAAGAGAGTCTTACCCGGTTAGTAATGAAAATTACTCTTATGCGGAAAGTGGCTATCGGCTAGAGTGTTATACGATAACTTAAGAGTAATATCATTTCCGATAAGCGTCATGACAGGTAAGCACTTGGTTAACGACCCATAAACTCGTCTCTCACAGTTTCTCTATTGTAGCGATTATAGCATAAATTATACTGTTGTGATATTCAATAGAGTTAACAAAATTTTATTTCTCTGGTATAAATTAAATTTTATGAACTATTGTAAGTTGATGTAATAAAATATTATTTCTCAATAATAAGTAATTAATTATAGAAGGTTCTTTATATTTACGAAACTTTTCATTAGCTCTCTTACTTTATCCATTTTGTAGAAAAGTTTTAGAGATGTGTTGGACAAAAAAAACATCGAATATCTCAATTTTCTTCATCTTTTGGAACCCTTGAAACATGATTGCCTAGGAAAATGAAAACAGTTTTTGCTGCTACTACCAATGAGAATCATTATAAGTAAATATTTAGAAGCAAAAAAAGATAAACTATGTGTCATACTAAATATTTTAGTAATATAAATCATCTTGTAACATCCAAAATGTACAATCCTAAATTGTTTAGGAGTACATTATTCCCCAAGTTTACTACTTTTAGTAATCCAATACATCAAAAGTAATTAATAATTAGGATTAGAGTTAACAATTAATTTTTAAAATTTAAGATGTTAAAAAGTGAGAGAAAAATATATTTGAAATATAATATATTAGAGGCCATCGTATAATAAGAAAAGAAATTAATTGTCAAAAATGGCTCAACTTATTTTTTTCAAACCTTATGGCATCCTATAATCAAGAATTTATAGCAACATATACCGAAATTAACTACCGTATTTGCCTTTTAATTCGTATTGACTTTAATATACATCCATTATTGTTACTTAATTTAAAATCAACTACAAAGCATCCTCATCGAGCGTGCCTAGATAATTAATTGGAAGTGGTACATTGATTGGAATACTTGATGTTTTTTTTTGAACGGCAAGAGGGGACATCCGATAAAATTGGATGACTTGATGAGAAAGTTATTAAGATGTTTGAAAAATGGAATATAAACTATGACATATTTCATTACTATCTTTTTGTGTATATTTGGCTTTCTTGTTTCATTACAATCTAGATAAGTTTATTGTTTAACATTATATATATATATATATATTCAGCAGACAATTAATAACAAACACTGAACATATTAATTTTTGTTTAGATTAAAAGAATATTTGAGAACAAGGACGGACGTTGAACAATTTCCAAAAGATAGAATCTTATAGTTAAGTTTTGACTTGATTTCGAGTGAATTTTTCAATTTCGTGGACGATTTCAATATTTTTTGGTTGAATTAGGGTAACTTTTGGGGTTTTCAATTTCGTGGACGAATTCAAACGGGATGTAACATTGTTGTGCTAAGCTAGCCGATTGCCACCATGTTCAATATTCATGGAGAGTATTCACATTGTGTGTTAATTAATATTTCTATGATAGCATCAGTAATTGTTGCAACACATATATAATTGAAGTGCATATAACTCCTTAATTTTAATTCAACTTTTAAGATTTATTTTCGAGGGTTTACTTTTTAGCATCAATATCATTAATATTGGAACGGACTTTCATCTAGTCATAATAATTTTATCAATGTCCCGTGAGATTTTATAGCCGCCTCTTAAAGGGAACACATATCCATTAAGTGATGTTTTTCTATCTATAAATGCATGCAAGAGTTCCCACAAAAAAGGCAACTCCTTGAAAGCATTAAATTTCCTCCTTACATTCTTCGAGCTAGGGAAAAATGAGGCAAGCAATAGTAATGGCAGTTTTGGTGATGGTATTGGCGGGATCCCAGGTGTCAACAGCAGTGACATGCTCTTTGTCAGAGTTACAAGCATGTTTTCCAACGATTTCTATTCCAATATTACCGTTTCAGTCACCACCACCACCACCCCGGTCACCACCACCAAGTTCGTTATCACCTGCATCACCACCATCCAACTTGTGTTGCACGAAGTTGTCAGAACAGCTCTCATGCATATGTCAGTTCATAAAGAACCCAATCTTGGGACCGTTTTTTACTTCTCGCACCTTCACGGCGACTGTCGGCACTTGTGGGCTTACCATTCCCACCTGCTAATTGAAACTAATATACAGACCTCCCAAGTTTGTAAGGAGAATACTACTCCTAATAATGTTTTTCTTTCTCTATCTCATTCTCAAGATACTTGAGTTGTGATGAGAATCGCGTATGTTATCCTTCTTGTTTATGGGTGGTCTTATTAACATATGTATGTTTTATCATTGAATAAAAGGGAGTGTCTGGAGCTTGTTACCGCATCTATACTCGTTTTATCTTATAATTAAAAGTCATATTTGAAATTAACTTTGACCTACTATAGTGAGATTTAACGGAATTTTTCTCAATTTAAATCCCTCATGTTCATCTTTAAAACGTTGTGAAACTAAAGCTTTGTATTCATAAAAGTAACTATATTTATTTGAAAGCCTTTACAAAATTAATCACCAAATCGAGGTATTAATTTTTTGCGTATGGATTGTAAACATTAAATACGCCCCAAGAATAGCAAATATGGTGAGTTTGAGTTTTTCTTTTTGTATATCTAAAGCTAACAAGTACGGTGTGAATTTTAATTAGAGTATTTCCAATTCAACCAATTCTTTAAATTTAAGATTTTTAATTCTATTGCTTCAACTAATTACTCGAAATCTTTTGTATAACGAAGAGAAAGTTGGAAATAGAAGGTTAACATGATCTACATTATGATCACCATAAAATATGAAAGATCGGTGTACTAAACGCTTACCCATGTAAGCTTTTACATGTATCAGTTACCTTAAAATATATTCTAGTTGAGCATGAATACCACTAAGAATCTTACCCGGTAAAAGCCAAAATAAGGACCAAGAGAGTCTTACCCGGTTAGTAATGAAAATTACTCTTATGCGGAAAGTGGCTATCGGCTAGAGTGTTATACGATAACTTAAGAGTGATATCATTTCCGATAAGCGTCATGCCCGGTAAGCACTTGGTTAACGACCCATAAACTCGTCTCTCATAGTTTCTCCATTGTAGCGATTATAGCATTAATCATACTGTTGTGATATTCAATAGAGTTAACAAAATTTTATTTCTCTGGTTATAAATTAAATTTTATGAACTATTATAAGTAGATGTAATAATATAATATTTCTCAACATATAATAAGTAATCAATTATAGAAGGTTCTTTATATTTACGAAACTTTTCAGTAGCTCTCTTACTTTATCCAATTTTTAGAAAAGTTTTAGAGATGTGTTGGAGAAAAAAACATCGAATATCTCAATTTTCTTCATCTTTTGGAACCCTTGAAACATGATTGCCTAGGAAAATGAAAACAGTTTTTGCTGCTACTACCAATGAGAATCATTATAAGTAAATATTTAGAAGCAAGAAAAAATAAACTATGTGTCATACTAAATATTTTAGTAATATAAATCATCTTATAACATCCAAAATGTACAATCCTAAATAGTTTAGGAGTACATTATTCCCCAAGTTTACTACTTTTAGTAATCCTATACATCAAAAGTAATTAATAATTAGGATTGGAGTTAACAATTAATTTTTAAAATTTAAGATGTTAAAAAGTGAGAGATAAATATATTTGAAATATAATATATTAGAGGCCATCGTATAATAAGAAAAGAAATTAATTGTCAAAAATGGCTCAACTTATTTTTTTCAAACCTTATGGCATCCTATAATCAAGAATTTATAGCAACATATCCCGAAATTAACTACCTTATTTGCCTTATAATTCGTATTGAATTTAATATACATCCATTATTGTTACTTAATTTAAAATCAACTACAAAGCATCCTCATCGAGCGTGCCTAGATAATTAATTGGAAGTGGTACATTGATTGCATGACTTGATTTTTTATTTTATTTCTTTTGAACGGCAAGAAGGGACATCCGATAAAATTGGATGACTTGATGAGAAAGTTATTAAGCTGTTTGGAAAATGGGATATAAACTATGACATATTTCATTACTATCTTTTTGTGTATATTTAGCTTTCTTGTTTCATTACAATCTAGATAAGTTTATTGTTTAACATTATATATATATATATATATATATATTCAGCAGACAATTAATAACAAACACTGAACATATTAATTTTTGTTTAGATTAAAAGAATATTCGAGAACAAGGACGGACGTTGAACAATTTCCAAACGATAGAATCTTATAGTTAAGTTTTGGCTTGATTTCGAGTAAATTTTCCAATTTCGTGGACGATTTCAATATTTTTTGGTTGAATTAGGGTAACTTTTGGGGTTTTCAATTTCGTGGACGAATTCAAACGGGATATAACATTCATGTGCTAAGCTAGCCGATTGCCACCATGTTCAATATTCATGGAGAGTATTCACATTGTGTGTTAGTTAATATTTCTATGATAGCATCAATAATTGTTGCAACACATATATAATTGAAGTGCATATAACTCCTTAATTTTAATTCAACTTTTAAGATTTATTTTCGAGGGTTTACTTTTTAGCATCAATATCATTAATATTGGAACGGACTTTCATCTACTATAATAATTTTACCAATGTCCTGTGAGATTTTATAGCCGCCTCTTAAGGGGAACACATATCCATTAAGTGATGTTTTTCTATCTATAAATGCATGCAAGAGTTCCCCCAAAAAAGGCAACTCCTTGAAAGCATTAAATTTCCTCCTTACATTCTTCGAGCTTGGGAAAAATGAGGCAAGCAATAGTAATGGCAGTTTTGGTGATGGTCTTGGCGGGATCCCAGGAGACAACAGCAGTGACATGCTCTTTGTTAGAGTTACAAGCATGTTTTCCATCGATTTCTATTCCAATATTACCGTTTCAGTCACCACCACCACCACCCCGGTCACCACCACCAAGTTCGTTATCACCTGCATCACCACCATCCAACTTGTGTTGCACGAAGTTGTCAGAACAGCTCTCATGCATATGTCAGTTCATAAAGAACCCAATCTTGGGACCGTTTTTTACTTCTCGCACCTTCACGGCGACTGTCGGCACTTGTGGGCTTACCATTCCCACCTGCTGATTGAAACTAATATACAGACCTCCCAAGTTTGTAAGGAGAATACTACTCCTAATAATGTTTTTCTTTCTCTCTCTTTCTCAAGATACTTGAGTTGTGATGAGAATCGCGTATGTTTTCCTTCTTGTTTATGGGTGGTCTTAATAATATATGTATGTTTTATCACTGAATAAAAGGGAGTGTCTGGAGCTTGTTACCGCATCTATACTCGTTTTATCTTATAATTAAAAGCCATATTTGTAATTAACTTTGAACTACTATAGTGAGATTTAACGTAATTTTTCTCAATTTAAATCCCTCATGTTCAACTTTAAAACGTTGTGAAACTAAAGCTCAGTATTCATAAAAGTAACTATATTTATTTGAAAGCCTTTACAAAATTAATCACCAAATCGAGGTATTAATTTTTTGCGTATGGATTGTAAACATTAAATACGCCCCAAGAATAGCAAATATGGTGAGTTTGAGTTTTTCTTTTTGTATATCTAAAGCTAACAAGTACGGTGTGAATTTTCATTAGAGTATTTCCAATTCAACCGATTCTTTAAATTTAAGATTTTTCAATTTTTTTTGCTTCAACTAATTACTCGAAATCTTTTGTAAAACGAAAAGAAAGTTGGAAATAAAAGGTTAACAAGATTTACATTATGATCACCATAAAATATGAAGGATCGGTGTACTAACCGCTTACCCAAGTAAGCTTTTACATGTATCTGTTACCTTAAAATATATTCCAGTTGAGCATAATACCACTAAGAATCTTACCCAGTAAAAGCCAAAATAAGGACCAAGAGAGTCTTACCCGGTTAGTAATGAAAATTACTCTTATGTGGAAAGTGGCTATCGGCTAGAGTGTTATACGATAACTTAAGAGTAATATCATTGCCGATAAGCGTCACGCCCGGTAAGCACTTGGTTAACGACCCATAAACTCGTCTCGCACAGTTTCTCCATTGTAGCGATTATAGCATAAACTATACTATTGTGATATTCAATAGGGTTAACAAAATTTTATTTATCTGGTATATATTAAATTTTATGAACTATTATAAGTAGATGTAACAAAATATTATTTCTCAATAATAAGTAATTAATTATAGGAGGTTCTTTATATTTACGTAACTTTTCATTAGCTCTCTTACTTTCTCTATTCTGTAGAAAAGTTTTAGAGAGTGTGTTGGAGAAAAAAACATCGAATATCTCAATTTTCTTCATCTTGTGGAACTCTTGAAAGATGATTGCCTAAGAAAGTGAAAACAATTTTTGTTGCTACTACCAATGAGAAGCATTATAAGTAAATATTTAAAAGCAAGATAAATTAAACTATGTACCATACTAAATATTTTAGTAATATAATTCATATTAGAACATCCAAAATGTACAATCCTGAATTGTTTAGGAGTACATTATTCCCAAGTTTACTACTTTTCATTACGTCGTTCCTTTTGTTGTGAAATGACATTCGAAAATTCACCATATAGATATCAATAATTAGTTCTTGCATGATGAACACAAACAAGGAATGCAATAGACATATCCGAATTCTGTAACTCAACCCACGAAATCGTTGTATACCCAAATATAAATTATTGGGCTGTGTTTTTCAAAATAACTGGTACGTGTTTGACCCAAATATAAATTATTGGGTTGTGTTTCCAAAATAAACTAACACGTGTTTAGACAAGAGAATGCAAAATACCGAGCTCGGATGGCCTTAACCGGACCTCAACAGTGTTTTTTGGGCCCGGGCTTTCTTTAACAGGGTCCGTGCCGGGCCGGACTTAGGGGGAAAATACCATAACCGGTCTCTTGACCATTTAAGCGGTTATAGGTAACCAGGCTTTAGCCGGGCCTATAACCGGGCTTTCGTAGAACCGGTTCTTTTTTTATTTTTTAACATATAATAATACTATAATTAGTTTATAAACTAATTTTTTATCTTAAAGGTAACTTATATCATAAATGTAAATTATAATATAAAGTATTTATATGTAAATTATAATATAAACTTATAAACTACATTTATTTTATAAACAAACTTATTTTAAACCACTAAAACATATAAAACTAATACACTAAAACCGGCCGGGCTTAACCGGGCCTGGTCCCAGGCCTTGCCTTAAACAGTCTTGGGCTTAACCGGGCCCTTTTTTTGTTCAAATCTGTAACCGGGCCGGGTCTGGCTGTAAGATCCCATAATTTTCGAGGAAATTTTTCGCATTTTCATTTTACAAAAATGAATAAACAAAAGCCGAAATTCATTTAATTAAATCAATCCAAAATTCAAAACAATTTAAGTTTTTCAAACCACCATTTAAATCTAAAACAATTAAGTAATGTTCATAACGAAGTGTAAAAAAAAAAAAAAGAACGCGGAATAACCAATCCAATCCATACGGGTAATCATCAAGCGTGCTCGTATCTAAAAAAATGAAACATGAAAAAGGGTAAGCTCCACATGCATAGTGAGGTTCTAACTCCTAATTTACCATGCATGCCATCACATAAATTCAAATATGGTGCCTCGGGTTCCCAACACCTTACGACCCGACGACACCGTCCACACATATAAATGATACATCGGTTTCCCATTACCTTTCGAACAGAGGACCTTAGGCGTACCGGGTTCCCAACTCATTTACGACCCGACACCTAAGTACATTGGGTTCCCAAAACCTTACGACCCAACGACCAACAACCACACAAATGGTATATCGGGTTCCCAAAACCTTACGACCTGATGACCGACATCCACATACAAGACAAATTAAGAGAAAGAAACTCACCTGGGGTGCTAGCTTCCAATCATTAATAACCCACAAACACAAATCACAAAGTAGTAGCACCTATCCAATTAATTTATTTCTCATAAATAACCAAACAACAAAAGCTGAACTTTCAGAAGCAAATAACGTGATCTAAATGAGCTCTAAAGTCGAAAGTGTCAACTACAAAGTTGTAGTACGCTATGAGAGCTTTCCGTGCATATATTATGGGTCAAAAACGGACTTACGGTTTGTTTTTTGTGGCTTACGGAAGTTTTACAAGAAATTAAATTAAACAATTGTATTAATTATATAAAGTTTCCAGAATTGGCAGAACTGGTCCCCCGCGCTTCTGTTTAAATGATAAGTTTCAAGAATTACGCTCAGGTCCCTATCCCGTTAACTTCTTAACAGAAATAGCCCCAGACCCTTAACGTCGTTAGAGGTCCGTTAAACCCTTTTCCCAAATTACACTTTTGGCCCCTGTACTTTCTGAAGTGTCACCCCACACCACCGACTATTTTGTCTTCTAGTGGGATGTTACCGAAATTTCAGTTTTGGCCCCTAGACTTTCGGGAAGGACCCTAACACCCCCGAACTTACTTTTATAAATTACAGAATGGTCCCTAGGGTTTCGGTATACCCAAAACCATATTTTTAAGTTACAAAAAGTGACAGTTTTGCCTCCTGGACTTGCAAAAATATAAAAGAATCCCAAAACCACAATTTTAGTTTTCTGGAATGTGCAGAAATGGACCCTATAGTTACGATTTCCACCAAAACAACCCTAGGTCTAGTTTTATCTTCCGAAAAGTGGCACGAACAACCACTAGACTATATCTAACGCAAAAATAAGCATAAAAATCCAAATTTTTTGATGTTAGCAACCTTTTTAAACTACAAAATCATAGTTTTTTTCATAAAATTCTTTGTAACATGAAAGGGGTTGAAACCCTATGAGTTTTAGACTTACCTCGCACGCAACCAACCAACGAGATCAATAGCAAATCACTACGCAAGCCAATACTTTGAAGAGAAATTCAAGAAAAACTCAATATGTGTGTGTGAGTCCAAGACGGCCAAAAGGGAGGTGGGAGGCAACTTTATTAATAAAATATTATTAGGGTTTTGTCATTAAGGAACTATTTAACCTCCTAGGTTTAAATCTTCCTTTATGGGCCTCTACCTACTAAGCCAAAATTAAAATACCAAGCCCAATCACAAATAATTAATTAGCAGTGGCGGAACACGAGCTTAAGAACCCAGGGGCCAAACCTATTCTTCTATAAATACCTCTACGTCATTTAGTCGTTTTATGTTTTCTAAATAGTTACTATTCTGGTGCTAGATTATCTTTATATATAACACACACTTTAAAAACACACTAGAATATATGTTTTTTATACTTTATTAGGATAACTTATACAAATATATAACTTATACATGAAAATAAAATAAAGATTCTATAATTTAACTATTATTTATTAATTAAATAGAACATTATAAAACAGAAAAATGCATATTATATCATCTTTTACTATTATACAAAACATAAATGTTAAAATACTTCTTATAATTAAGTAATGAGTGAATTGCAATTTTGGTCCCTGTGGTTTAAAGATACCAGCACCTATAGTCCCTATAAAAATTTTATTGCAAGAAAACCACTGAGGTATGCCTTTTCGCGTGATTTTGGTCCCTCAAAACTAACGCCGTTAAGTCTTTCTGTTAAGTCCTCTCATGTGCAAAGCACATGAGGGTATTTTAGTCTTTTTAACAAAAAAACAAACTACAGGAACCAATCTAATAATTATCAGATTCATATCCTCCACCCACCCATCCATCATCTTCTTCTTTAAGCCAAACCCACATTCATTCCTACTTCCCCCAACCTTCTTTTTCTTATTCTTTAAACCAAACCTTCCCTTTTCTTCTTTTTACCACAACCATCATCATCATCATCACCTTTGAAACCCTACCTGGAATAACCAAGCCCAGATTCATCCCCACCCCTTCTTCTTCTTCTTTTTACCATCATCTAGAAGCCATTGCCACCGTTCAAACACTGACCACCGTCCAGACGCCGACCACCGCCGCCGCCATTCAGAAGCCCACCCTCGCGTCGTTCAAACGCCGACCACCGTTCAGACGCCGACCAACGTCGCCGCCATTCAGACGCCCACCACCGCCGCCGTCCAAACACCTACCCTCGCGCCGTTCAAACGCCGACGACCGTCGCCGCCGTTCAGACGCCCACCACCGCCGTCGTCCAAACGCCCACCCTCGCGCCGTTCAACGCCGACCACCGTTCAGACGCCGACGACCGTCGCCGCCGTACAGACGCCCACCACCGCCGCTGTCTTAACGCCCACCACTCTGACAACGACGACAATCCCTCCGACGTGTTCCTTCCCCTTCGACGAAATCGATCTTCTCTTAGATTTGGGTTCGAGATGGTTCACGAAATTAATCGAAGGTAGAGGGTTTATAGATGGGTTCAACATCCCTAGATCTGGGTTCGTGATCCGATCAAAACCGATCTTCTCCCCAGGAATATGGCTGAGGTGGGTTTCGTTTATGGTTTCGATCAAGTTTCGGTTTTCTGCTTCTGCTTTCAATCAACAAAGCAAGGATCAGATCTAGGGTTTCTTCCATCTCGATCTGTTTCTTCTTTACCCCTCTATCTCGTTCATTGCTAGTTTGCTTTTAGTTTTTTAGGTTTGATTAGGCTTTTGATTTCTTGATTGGAATTCGTATAAATTTGTATAGGGATTTGAATTTTTTAGTTTAGAGATACAATTTAGGGTTTTGAATTTTTATTACGATTTTGGGTTCGATTTTGAATGTAAATTTAGATTTGGGATTTGAAACATTTTTGGATTGGGATTTGAAATAGGTTTGTATTTAGGATTGGAACTGAAATTGTATTTGTAATTTGTAAAATGGTGTTGGTGTTCTTGAAATTGGATTTAGGTTTGATTGAATGTTTGATTTAGGCTGGTATTTTGATTAAAATAGTTGGTGTATGTAGTTTATCATGAAATCTGGGTTTTGGGTGTTCTATCATCTTCTTGAAGATGAATATTCAAGTGTGTTCATGGTGTTTCATTATTAGCTGAGTTTTTGGTTCCTGCAGTTTATTTTTCATTAAAAAGACCAAAATGCCCTCATGTGCAAGGCACATGGGAGGGAGTTAACTGACAAACTTGACGGTGTTAGTCTTGAGGGACCAAAATCACACAAAAAGACATACCACAATGGTTTTCTTGCAATAAAAATTTTATAGGGACTATAGGTGCTGGTTTTATGAAACCACAGGGACCAAAATTGCAATTCACTCATAAGTAATTAACTATGTGTGGTGGGTCCCATGAAGACTTGGAGGGGCCAAAGTATAAATCAAACAAAAGAATGCATATATAATAATCATTTATATACCATATTACCATGATGCATTAAGCATTTTTAAAAAACAGGGGGGCCATGGCCCCCATAGCCCTCATTACCATCCGCATCTGTTAATTAGATGGTCCAACCATTTTTATTCTTAATAAAGAAAAATAAAAATAAAAATAAAATCCAAGAACATAAATTTTGGGATGTTACACTGGCGGGCTCGGTTAACCGTCCGTAAGAGGTCGGACCGGGCTTATTTGGCCATCTCTAGTTTGGATGGACCATAAGCTAGCTTGTTGAAATATTACTTGGAGTAACATATTGGGAGCTTTTTCCAATTATACCCTTATTAATATTAATTATTATACCAACATATAAGGTACATAAGGTACAATTTACCAAGCTAGTTTTTTATCATTTTACATACTCATAAGGTACAATTTACCAACCATAATTTGCTAGTAAGCTAACTTATCAATCAACAATTAGTTTACTAGCTATTTTGTCAAACACAACCTTATTTATAAGAAAATTTGACCAGATTTCTTTTCTTTTGTGTTTTTAGCTTGGTCCAAATATAATGAACCTAAACATCACCAATATATATAATAACATTTAGGTAAAATAAAAAAAATTAATGGTTTAACACACCAATGTGTATTTTGCCCATTATGAATTTATTACTTCCCCAATACTCTTTCAATTAAAACATAGAACAAGTACATAAACTGAGAGAGAGAAACACATGACTGAAATAGTAGGTAGTAAATTAACCCTATAGCAAGGGGGAGCTTAATTTTCCAATTAACACTTGGGAATGGGAACCCCACAAGTAGTAGCCACCTTCTTGGCATTAGGAGAATTGACATACCCCCTCAGACTTGGGTTCTTGAGGTACTGGCATAAACATGGTCGCTGCTCTTTGATCTTCGAGCAACACTGCTGCGACGGTGGAGACGACGAAGAGATGGCCGCCGCACACGGCGCGAGCTCTGTTACGACGCATGTGACCGCCGCGGTGGTCACTCGAGTTCCGGCCACCAACATCACAAGTAATGCTAATGCACATACTACTGCAATGTGTGTGGCTGATGACCTCATTTTTCACTCACTGGATGGGAGATTAATTGATTAATGGAAATAGAGAGAGATGGAGGGTGAGGAGTTTGTGTTTCATCAAGGGTGGTATTTATAGAGGAACCCCCACCCACCAAAAACAAAAAGTAAAGTTTTAGAATTAAAAGAATGAATTCAATAATTAATTCGTTTACTATAAAAAGAGAGGGAAAAAGAGTTGCGTTTAGAATACGATTTTGCGTTATGAATTAGCGATGAACCGAAGCATGGTATGTGTTGTCGATTTCTCGTTTGTCCTTATTTTCGTCATGAGTGATCAACGGGCTAGGTTCGGTACATAAGACAGGACATGACAGAAAAAGAAAAATCAATGTCGCGTGTTTAATGCGACATGCAAAATAAAAACTCGTTATCCTATATTTAGTGGGCATAGCATTGGGACAAAGTGAGACAACATAGAATATTTTTTTATTTTTGTTTTGGGTTATATCAAAATGAATAGCACAACATGGAACAAGAATGAGACAGAAACTATAACATATTAAATAATTAGTTAACTCTTGTTTGATTTAGAACCTTAATATGGAATTTGTTTTAGTGGTCACCGCCACTAGTCACAATCGGCACCACCGGCCACCGTCGGCCACCTATAACTCATTTGCAACTACAACAACCTCCTCTATCGCTTCCACAAACACCACTAACCCCCGACTACCATCGTCCACCAACTACCATTGTCACCCATTATGGAGTTGGCCCCTCTTAATTAGTTATAGTTTTAGTCATCTTAATTGTCATTTTATTTCAATTTGGTTACTTTAACGAACTCTAGTTAAAAAAGCTTACTTAATTTAGGGATGTCCTGAATAGTTGTTCTGTCATGTCCTGTTCTACCTTATCATGTCTCGTCCTGTCTGTGTATCAAAAGCACCCTAAATATAGAGATTTCTCCAAAATCTTTAAATGATGAGAGAGAAACATTACTATAATATATTTCACAATGGCATAATTTATCGTTTAAAAGTTTTTAAAAATTTATTGGAATAATAATGTATATTTTAATAATATATATGACAATAGATTCTTTAAAATAGCAAAGTTGTTAAAGATCAAACAATAAATTTTTAAGAATTTTGATCTTTTATTGTCTATTTTAAAAAAGATATAACAAAATTGTTGTAGTCTTGCAAATGCTCTATTACTCCAACCAAACTTTCCCTAAAATCATAATTAGTTCGAAAAATGACCAAACTTAATAATGGCTTTCCATAGTATATGTACGAGTGGCGATAGTGGATTAATCGTTTCCACTAAGGTTTAGTGGCGGATTGTCTTATACTTCAAATTTTTTATATAATTTTGTGCAATGTAATATGTCAAGTGTGATTAACTATAAGTGAGTTGTAGAGGCGGATAAAAAACAATTTCAAACATTAATAATATTTTATTGTAAAAAGCAAATATAAAAACATATTTCATAAAATAAATATTTGTCTAATTGTTAGTTTTTGTTTTTAAAAAAAAAAACATAAAAAGGCAGACAAAGGGGTACTCAAGTGTGATGCACGAGAGGTGAAGACGAGGATGGCACGATTACAACGTCATACGTGGGCAGAAAAATAGAGGTGGGCGATAATAAAGAATAGGTTCGTTGGCGGAATAGAGTTATAAAACTGTATGGTATAAATCATTAATACATCAACTTGTAACGCATAACTACAATCTAAATTCAAACTCAAAGTAATATTTTAATTGAGTTTTTGACCAAATGAGTGTTTTTAAAAAATATATTTACCAAATGGGTGTTGTTTTAAACATATTTACCAATTAGGTGTAGTTTTCTATTTAATGGACTTTTAATGTCTAAACATAATTACCATTTAGGTGTAGTTTTCTATTTAATAAGCTTTTAATGCCTTTTTCCTACTTTTCTTTACTATATTTTATTATTTTTTTTTTGTTTATGATTCTTTTAATATTTTTTAAAGATCATATAAATAAAAGTTTATGTACGGTTAAGTAAAAAAATATATAAAACAATAATACGGTTCTGAAAAAAATCATATAAAAACAAACCCGTCCGAAACCCGAACATTAAAACTGCTATAAAAATGGTGAGGAGTTTGGGTTCAGTTCGGGTTGGCATTTTTCAGAACCAAACCTACCGTAAAACCCGAACATTTTAAATATATTTTTATTAATGTGAGTACTAATATATACTATTAATATGTTTCAAAAAAAGTATATTTAAAAAAAAAATCTCAAGTACGGTTAAGCTTTTATTGAAAAAACAACAATAAAACTCAAGCATGGTTAATGTTTTTATTAAAGTTTAAGTACGATTCAGGTTTTCGGTTAATGTTTTCAAGTACGGTTAATGTTTTTATAAAACTCAATAAAACTCAATTAAATCGGGTTTTCGGGTCTTGGTTTTAAAGTTTAAGTACGATTCAGGTTTCAAACGGGTAGTTTGGGTTGGACGGGTTTTGCTCACCCGAAAACATTAACCGAAAACCTGAATCGTACTTAAAATTTAATAAAAACATTAACCGTACTTGAGTTTTATTGTTGTTTTTTCAATAAAAACTTAACCGTACTTGAGATTTTTTTTTCAATATATTTTTTTCGGAACATATTAATAGTATATATTAATAGTCACATTAATAAAAATATATTAAAATGTTCGGGTTTTTCGGTAGGTTTGGTTCTGAAAATGCCAACCCAAACTGAACCCAAACTCCTCACCATTTTTATACCAGTTTTAATATTTGGGTTTTCGGACGGGTTAGTTTTTATATGATTTTTTTTTCAGAACCGTATTATTGTTTTATATATATTTTTTTACTTAACCGTACATAAGCTTTTTATTTATGTGATCTTTAAAAAACATTAAAAAAATCAGCAACAAAAAAATAATAAAAAATAGTTAAGAAAAGTAGGAAAAAGACATTAAAATCTCATTAAATAGAAAACTACACCTAAATGGTAAATATGTTTAGGCATTAAAAGTCCATTAAATAAAAAACTACACCTAAATGGTAAATATGTTTAAAACAACACCTATTTGGTAAATAAGTTTTTTAAAAACACCAATTTGGTCAAAAAACTCTATTTTAATTAAAATTTATGGGTGTTGAGAGAGACACCCTACCCTATAAAATCCTATAAGACCCTACCCTAGTAATGTTTGAATATAATTAATGCAATCCTTACTAATTAATGCAATCCTTACTAATTAATACAATCATTACTAATTAATGTTTATTAATTCTTTTTGTAATTTAAGCTATTACTTTTTAAAATTATTATTAAAAAAAATTTGTAATTATTATTCTATTTCAATTACTTTCAATTTTTTTTTTGCCTATCTACGTGCGGTTTGTTTAAAAATATTTTTCTAAAATTCTTTTTGTAATTTAAGCTATTACTTTTTTGTTATTATTTTTTTACTTTTATAAAAGTTATTTTTATTTTTATTAAGAATCCACCTCTAAAAAGACTTTCTATTATTAACATTTTAATAAATTTATGCTATATATGTATATATATTGTTTTATTTTATAGAGAGTTTTAAATAAATATTTAAAGCTATAGGATAAAATAACTTAAACAAAAATGATCATTAAAATAAGTTAATCGAAAAATCAATAAATAAATCACAAAAGTCTAGAAAAATTACAACTCAATCAACTGGAATAGAATTCGCAATAGGATCCGCAGTAGGATCCGAAGTACGATTACCATATAATAGTTGCTCGTACTTATTTATCCGAGTCATGTACGGAGTAGCCCATGCGGTTGCACATTCATATTTGAAACGAAACCAATTTGGTACGATACGAGGCATCGGGTGGCCTTCTACCAAAGATATTTTGACGAAATGATTACCATTAACGTACCCAATTGTGAAAGCAACATGTTCATACCATGGAGGAGGACTAGATCGAAGTGGGAAGAATGTCAAACTACCCGTAGTTGTTAACGAATGTAGTATCACATTGTATCTTGAAGCAATCAATAACCCCGTCTCAAAAATGTGCATCACATTCTGCATCGGGGTTCTACCTTCTTGCTCAGATAACCATTTAATATTTTAATTAAAATATATAATCATTAAACTTTAACCCAAGTAAACTCTCCTCATGTTCCTATTCAATATTACAACTACTATTTCGTACGTACACTAAATATATATGGGTCTTGATTAAAAAATAAATAAATAAATAATAATAATAAAAAGAGGTAGAGACTATATAAGAGGACTTTGAATGGATACACACTACATCACTTAGCTTATTTTAACTTATTATTATTTATTTTATTATTTTCTATTTTTAAGAAATCAATCAAAATCATAACATCTTGAAAAAAAGAGGAAATTATGTGAAATCAGAAGAAAATGAAAAAGTATTACCTTACTGGTGGTGGTATTAGATGGTGGTTGTCGGTGACAGCGGTCGATAGTGGTTGTTGGCGGTGAGGAGGCTGCCGGACAATGGAGTTGGTGGTGGTGGTTATACTAAAATTCAATCTTTTTTGTTTGATTTGAAATCTAAAATGATTTTTAACATTTATAGCAACAATTTCTTTGTTTGATTTCTTTATTATTAATTATCAATAAATTCAATTAATTTTGTTTAGATTTTAATGTTATATTAAATACAATTAATTTGATTGCATTAATTTTTTTTAGTATTTTGATAGTTTGAATGCATTAATTGTTTTTAGCATGTTGATAGTTTGAATGCATTAATTGTTTTTAGCATTTTGATAGTTTGACTAACCAATCAAACATATTAATATAGCATTATTAGATAATAATGGTAATAGAGTAGGGTAAATTGATCCATAGGGTAGGGTGTCTAAATCCATACCCAAAATTTATATGGCATAATTAACCGTGTTGAGGAAAAAAATGTTAAATGCAATCTAACTTTAATTTACTCATAATATAGTCGTTAAAATTAAAGAATTTCTTGAAAATTGTTAAAACCTTGTAAAAGTTATATCCAAGTAAGGTAAACGCGGACCATGCTAGACAAGAATGCATGTTGGTTCTTATTAGTTATATTCAATTTAGATCACCAAACTCACAATTAATTGTTTCCTCTATATTAAGCTTTCATTAATTAAATAACGGGTTATTTACTAAAAGTTTATCCAGATAAATACTTATCAAATCAAATTATATTAGAGTAAATGTAGCAAAGATGATCTTATAGTATGTGGTTTAATTTTTGTGGTTAATTACTTAGTTCATCCCTAAGGCTATGCGTAGCGGACGTCGGGCTGGCCAAGCGGGTTGGCGGGTTGAGCCCGCCGGGCCCGGCGGGTTCGGCGGGCACCGCTGTGTGAAGAGGGTGCCCGGCGGGCTGAGGGAGACACGGGTTGGGGAAGCCGTTCCTTTTGTGTGTGTTGTGTGAGAGCTCCCAACCCTCTCACTTTTTAATGCCACTGTTGAGCAATGTCCCACATCGGACACAAAGTGAACTTGTAATGTGCTTATAAGGGTCCTGGGCTACTCCACTCATAGCCAATTGCTTTTGAGATGGAACCCCACAAACTTACATGGTATCAGAGCGAGGTTCACCCGTGGTTGGTCAAAAAGCCGCAGGGACTCCACGTAACCCAAAGTATCCACGTGTTAGGCTGAAAGAACGCCACACGTGAGGGGGCAGCAATGTCTCACACGGACACAAAGTGAACTTGTAATGTGCTTATAAAAGTCATGGGCTACTCCACTCAAGTTCACTTTGTGTCCGATGTTTTTCAGACGTTTTTTCTAAAAAACAAACAGCCCCTTATTAAATCCATTTATCTGAAATGTTTTATAATAAATATTTTAATAAAACATTATAAAAATAAGTTTTTAATATAGAAATCAAAATAACCATCTACGTATATAACAAAAAACAATATGATGTCAGATTACTTTGGTTTACTTTGGTTGTTGGTAAGTGGCGTTAATGACCTTTGACCAAAATTTCTGATGCATTGGAAAGCAGCACTAAGAAATTAATTGTTTCATAAATTCATTTTTTTTTTCAATTTTACTGATTTTCGTTTTTATAATTTATTTATTTCAGTTTATCATATTATTTCTAATGGCAGCAAGGTTTTCAATTTCTTTCTCTCTGTTATTGTTAATTTATTGTTTTTTTAAGATAGTGTTGTTACTAGTGTGGTTGAATTGGTAAGAATTGATAAGATTTTGATAAGATAATGAAAAACTGATTTGACACTAATATGGCAGCTGATACCATTAGCAAGAATCACAACCACTATGGATAGTCTTACAACCACTTTTTGCTTCTTTTGCTTTGTGCAAAATGGATGGTTGTCCCACTACCCTCTTTTTGTATATATAATGAAAAGTTTATGCATATGAGGTGTTTGAGGTGTTCAATGAAATGAGTGAATAGAAGTTTGCGTTGTATTTGGATTTTTTGTTGAGTAATATGATAAAATATTAGTTATGTTTCTTTTTTTTTAGATTCATTGGTATTGATGATTGATCTATTTTAATTATTCAGTTTTAGGTTTGATGTTCGGTAGTGGATTAATGTTGTGGGATCGTAGTGGTATATTAGTGGGGAAGGCCCGAGATAAATAAAATAGATTTTTTTACGGTAAACATATATATTTTAACTTTCTACTTTACAAATTACATCCTTCCCGTTGAGTTTTTGTCGGCCCCCACCAACTAAAGGGAATTGCAACGAAATCAATCAAAAAACCCAAAATATACCCTCGAAATTAACTAAAAAACCGAAAAATTCTATCGAAATCGATAAAAACCGCTTAAGAATCCCTTGAAATCAACCAAAAAAACTCTAAAAATCTCTCGAAGCGTTATATTCTAATTAACTCCATAACAATAAAAATCCAAACATAACAAAACATAAAACTAAAATCGGAAGAATCTTAGCGATAGGTTTAACAGGTTGACTAGGTTAGATAATTTAGGCTTTAGAGTTTTTAAAACTTTAGCTGTTTTTGGGTTGCCAATTGAATCATCTAGTGCAACTGGCCACACAACGGAATATAATAATACAGTCAACTTTATTCATACACGATTTAATGAAAATTAAACCAATCAAACAACCACTAAGTGTGATACCATTTGTTAAAGCGGTCATGGGTCTTCATGAACAATAAGACCGCCGGTCCTCCACACTAAGGCGTGTATCATAATATTTACATAGAACGTATTTTATAATCTTTTGAAAATTTAGTGATCCTATTCTAACATTTTTATATACCGAATAATGCAACAAGCCAACAACAATAGTAATTGATTGTGATCATGGCAGATTCGCAATGCCCACGCTCCTGCTGGTATACGTTAAACTATATTTCCTTTACTATCGGTGTTGCTATTCGGTGTTGCTATTTTTTAAAACTGGACTTAGCGAGTGAAAATGTGTTTTCTTAATTTATATAAAAGTTAAAAGAGGTCATGATTATTTAAGTAACACTACATGCTTAAACCAACAAACCTGCAGATCTACTTAGTTGGGGCAACCGTACGATATTTAATAAAGAAAGAATGAAAAAAAAAACATGAAGACAATTGGAAAATCTAGAAATTGCATATTTAATAAAGAAAGAATGAAAAAACACCATGAAGACAATTGGAAAATCTAGAAATTGCATATGATACGACCAGATCTTTTGATAGATATGAATATATATTGGAATAATAGAGCATCTCCAGTAAACTTTATTGTAAAACCTTGTTTCTACATTTCTTTCTGTTATTTTATTTCAACTAATCAAATTAAAAGGTATCTTAAAAAACCCACAATAATACTTTTTATAACAAAGAACATCTTCCTTCAAGAGAGTCTCTAAAATTTCTCTATAATACTAAAATAAAAGTGTTGGGTTTAAGCAGCAGAGTCAAACTACTGCTGAATTAAACTAGCAGCAGGTTGGTGAAACTACTGCTAAGTCTTTAACTCTACTGCTTATAACTCAAAGTACTGCTGAAGAAGATAAGCTGTTTTTGGAATGGATAATGATCGAGATTGAGAAGATTACTTCAGGCTCAAACTAAGGATTGAAGATAATGCTGAGATTGCAGATAATGATTGAGTTTGAATTGATTCTGTTTTGATTTACACTTATCTGTAATTCTTAGTAGTATATAGCCTGAGTAGATACGCATAGTTGATATAACTTTTTGATCATTAGTATTCATAGAATTCTTAGCCTCAAGATTCTTAATCCCTGCATTAGAGAAGTAATGCATGTCTGGTGATTAATCTGTGATCATCAGATTGAGGCTTTTGGTTTGTAATCAATACACAAAAAGTTTTGTTCTTTCCATTGTCTTTCATTCTGTGTACAGGTTGTGATTGTTAGCAATCTGAGTTGTGTTATTCGTGAGAAAGTAAGATCTTAGATCCTGACAAGTGGTATCAGAGCTAGAAACTCAGATCTGACAACCACTATGGAAGGAATGGAGAGTATGATGGTTTCAAAGGTTCCCATGCTCAAACCCACTGAGTTTGACATGTGGAAACTAAGGATCAAGCAGTATATGATGCTCACTGATTATTCTATGTGGGACATTGTTGAGAATGGTCCTATCAGAAGAGAAGCTGGAGAAGGAGGAGTTGTGCCCCCACCAAGAACTGATGCAGAGAGAAAAACAAGGCAATCTGAGATGAAAGCCCTGAGTACTCTCTTATTGGCTATTCCTAATGAATACCAACATCAGTTTGTCACCTGTGAGAATGCCAAAGTTTTGTGGGAAGCACTAGAAAAGAGATTTGCTGGATCAAAGAGTTCTAAGAGAAATCAGAAGGCTGTTCTTAAGCAACAATATGAGAACTTTATGTCTTCAAAGAATGAGTCCATGACTCAAACTTTTGATAGATTTAATAAACTCATAGGAGAGCTAGCCACTGTTGGAGTTAAGATGGATAATGATGATCTCAATAGAAAGTTTCTGAGATCTCTTGGAGAAGAATGGATTATCTACACTGTTCCTTTTAGACAGAGTGATAATCTGGAAGACAAAGAACTTGATGATCTGTATAATGATCTAAGGGTCTTTGAAGCAGAAGTTGAAGCTAAGAAGAAACCTGTTGGATATTCCCATAACACAGCACTTTTCTCAAGTGGTGAATCTATCACCAATGGAGAACCCAATTCAAGCACACCTATCTCAAAGCAAGAAACAGAAGGAGATTCTGTAATGGAAGCACTTTTCTCCAGTCATGCTGGTGTATCATTGGTGAATGAAGATCTTGATCAGATCCATGCTGATGACTTGGAGGAGATGGATCTCAAATGGCAGATGGCCATGATAACTGTAAGGGTAAATAGGTTCATGAGAAGAACTGGAAGGAGAAATTTTGGCATGAGGAAGGATGACAGGCTTGGATTTGATAAGTCCAAGGTGGAATGTTATAAGTGTCATGGATTGGGACACTTTGCTCGTGAATGTAGAGGAAGCTACAATAACCAGCAGCAGAATCAACAGAATAATCAGCAGCAGAACCAGCAGAACCAGCAGCAGAATCCACTGCAGCATAATCAGCAGCAGTTTGGTCAAAAGCAGCAGAACCAGAATGTGCACAATCAACATCAGCATCCCTTCAGCTCAAACAGGGCAAATAACAACAACAGAAATCCTAACTCAGGATCCTCACAAGCCCTGGTATCCCAAGAAGGAGCTGGATTTGACTGGAGTGATCAGGCTGAAGATCAAGTGCAGAATCAAGCTTTTATGGCTGAGATCAAAGAAGAACCAATCTCTGAGATTCCCCAAGAGGTAAAATCTAAACTGTGTTCTTCATCTTGTCTTGAAACTGTAAGGAAGTATAGAGATCATAATCAGGTTATGTGTGACAACATCAAGAAGCTAGAACTAAGTAGGAGAGAGTCCTCTTTGGTTATAGCTAATCTAGAAGATCAAATTAAAGCTTATCAGGCTAATGAGGTCCAGTATGGTTATGACTTAAACTACTGGAATTGGGAAAAGAAAGAGTTTGAACTGAAAATTTCTAGAATTTCAGCAGAACTAGAAAAGACTAGAGAGGATCTGAATAAGGCTAATGAAAATTTGGAAAAATACTCTAAGTCCTCAAAAGCCTTAGATGAACTCTTAAAGTCTCAGGTTCATGATGATCTTAAAAAGGGAATAGGATATCATAACACACCACCTCCATATAACAACAACTACATTCCACCAACCACTGATATTCTAGATAGGTTAGATAAATCTGATGTTCCCAAAGCAGCTCTTGAAGTAGATCCTTTATTGAATGACTCTGAATTCAAAAAGGATGACTCTCATAAGCCTGATCCTAAGCTTCAAAAGGACTGCAACACAAAACCTGATGTTAAATCTCAAGAGGGTACTTCAAAGAAGAGAGAAAAAGAAGTTAAAAGAGGTAATCAAAGAAACTGGAATCAGCAATGGGCACAAAAACATGGGATTGATTTGAATAAAATCAACAAACCAAAACCCTGTTTTATATGCTGTAATCCAAATCATTTGGCCAAACATTGCTACTTTAATCCAGTAAATCAAAGAGCTTTTACTAAAAACAGGTCTGTTGGATCTTTCAGAACCAATAGACAAAACTCTTCAAAAGAAAACTCTTCTGATAAGGCTAGTCATGACAAGTACTTGAACATGAAAACCACCAAAGTAAGTAGATTGGCAAAAACAAACCATCTTTCTCAAAAATGCCAAAGTCTAAGTCTACTGTCAAAAAGGTGTGGGTACCAAAAGCAGTAGAGTCACAGAAAAGTACTGCCAGTGGTAATTCTACTGCTAAAAGTACTTCAAAGTCTGAACCTGCTGTTAAACAGGTATGGATGCCAAAAGCAGCAGAATCAAAGAAAAGTACTGCTAGTAGTATTCCTACTGCTGACAGTACTGACTCAAAGAAAGGTACTGATAGCAGTCTTCCTACTGCTGACAGTACCAACCCAAAACATTCAGCTGCTTTGAAAACTATTTTAAAAAGATATGCACACACACCTATCTTGAAAACTAAGTACTCAAGTCATGAAATTCCTAGCACTGATTATCTCTTAAAACTCAACAGACTTACAGAAGTCAATTACATCAATGATAAAGGAGAACCCAAGACCATTTTGGCTTGGGTTCCATCCAGAAACTAATCCTTTTACCTCATGTGCAGGACAACCAACAGATTGGAAAAAGCATTTGGCATATTGACAGTGGTTGTTCTAGGCACATGACTGGCAACAAGTTCATTCTTCAGAACTTTAAACACTTTGAAGGAGGACATGTTGCATTTGGAGATAATCCCAAAGGAGGTAAAATCAAGGGTAAAGGTAAGATTTCAAAGGATAAAATGTCCTTTGAAGATGTGTTTTATGTTGAGCAACTGAGATACAACCTGTTAAGTGTCTCCCAGGTATGTGATAAGAAATTTGGTGTGTTCTTTACTGATTCAGAATGTCTTATTCTAGCTCCAGGGTTTAAAATTGATGAAAATCTTATTCTGTTGAGATCTCCTAGAAAAGACAATGTCTACTGCTTAGACTTGGAGAGAATTCCTTCTAATCAATCTCTAAACTGTTTGTTCTCAAAAGCTTCTCATGATGAATCAAACTTATGGCACAGAAGGATGTGTCATATGAATTTTAAAAATATGAACAAACTAGTCAAAAATAATCTTGTTAGAGGTTTACCTAGAAAGGAATTTCTCTGTAATGACAATTGTGTTGCATGTCTCAAGGGAAAACAACACAAATCTTCTCATAAGTCTAAAAAAGTAAACAGCATATCTTCACCTCTTCAGTTGATTCATATGGATCTTTTTGGACCAACCAATGTGATGAGCATTGGAAAGAAATCCTATTGCCTTGTTATTGTTGATGACTTTTCAAGATTTACCTGGGTTTACTTTCTAAAAACAAAAGATGAAACAAGTGGACTGATCAAATCTTTTGTCACTAGAGTAGAAAACCAGTCTAATCTGAAAATTAAAGTCATCAGATCTGATAATGGTACAGAATTCAAGAATTCTGATATAAACTCTTTTTGTGATGAGAAAGGTATTGAGAAGCAATACAGTGCTCCTAGGACTCCTCAACACAATGGTGTTGCTGAAAGGAGAAACAGGACTCTAATTGAGGCTGCCAGATCTTTATTGGCTGATTCAAAATTACCAATCACTTTTTGGGCAGAGGCTGTGAACACTGCTTGTTATGTGCAAAATAGAACTCTGGTTGTCAAGTCACAAGGGAAAACACCTTATGAGATTTTCAAAAAGAAGAAACCATTTATTGGATTTTTCAAACCTTTTGGATGCCCTTGTACTATTCTCAATACCAAATCTCATTTAGGTAAGTTTGACAGCAAATCAGAAGAAGGATTTCTAGTTGGTTATGCAACTCAGTGCAAAGGTTACAGAGTTTTTAATTCTGTTACCAGAATCATTGAAGAGAGTGAAAATGTGAAGTGTAATGAACACACTCCAAATGCTCAAGGTACTGGTCCTAATTGGTTGTTTGATATTGATTCCTTCACTAATTCTTTTAAAACTAGTGAGCAGGACTACACAGGACCTAGTACACAACAGGTATCAGAGGTACAGCCTCAATTTGTGATGTTTCCCATTCCAACCATTGACCCTGCTGAGTTTTGCACAAATGGTGATCAAGGAGAAGATGATCAAGTAGGAGGTGATATCACACCCCAGGCAGGTGATCAGACAGTTGAGACTTTGTCTCAGCCTCAGTCCTCACAAGTAGATGAATCTACTCCTGAACAGGCAGACACAAACTTGAGTGATTCATTACAGGAAGAAGCACCCTATCAGACTAGAACTCAAAAGAACCATCCCACTACACTGGTGATTGGAGATGTGGAGTCTCCAATGCTTACTAGACACAAGAGTAAGCAAGCAGCACCCTCAAGTTCTCATTTAAGTCTAATTTCTTGTTTTCTGTCACAGGAGGAACCAAAGAAAGCTCATGATGCAATGAAAGATCCGAGCTGGATAGAGGCAATGCAGGAAGAATTGTTGCAATTTGTTCTTCAACATGTATGGGATTTGGTGGATCTGCCCAATGGTCACAGGGCAATTGGAACCAAATGGATCTTCAGAAATAAGAAGGATGAAAGAGGGATAGTCATCAAAAACAAAGCTAGATTGGTGGCACAAGGCTATACACAAGAAGAAGGCATTGATTATGATGAAGTTTTTGCTCCAGTTGCAAGAATTGAAGCAATAAGGCTATTTCTAGCATATGCTTCATTCAAAAACTTCAAGGTGTATCAAATGGATGTCAAAAGTGCTTTTCTGTATGGAAAGATAGAAGAGGAAGTTTATGTATGCCAACCACCAGGATTTGAAGACCCAAGATATCCTGACAGAGTCTACAAACTCAACAAGGCACTCTATGGTTTACATCAGGCTCCAAGGGCATGGTATGACACATTGTCAACATACCTACTGGAGAATGATTTTACCAGAGGAGTCATTGACAAAACTCTGTTCATCAAGAGAGAGAAGCAGGAGATTTTATTGGTTCAGATTTATGTAGATGACATCATTTTTGGATCTACTAAATCAAGCATGTGCAAGGAATTTGAAGATCTTATGCATAAAAAGTTCAAGATGAGTGCCATGGGAGAATTAACTTTCTTTCTTGGACTACAGGTTGCACAGCAGAAGGATGGCATCTTCATACATCAATCCAAATATGTAAAGGATATTTTGCACAAATTTGGATTCTCAGATGTCAAACCAGCAAGCACACCCATGGAGACACATAAACACCTTACTGTGGATCCAGAAGGACAGGAAGTTGATGTGCATCATTATAGGTCTATGATAGGTTCTTTAATGTATTTAACTGCTTCTAGACCTGATATAATGTTTGCTGTGTGTGTATGTGCAAGGTTTCAAGTGCAGCCTAAGGATTCTCACTTACAAGCAGTAAAAAGGATATTTAGATATCTAAAGGGACATTCTAAATTTGGATTGTGGTATCCTCATGACTCACCATTTGATTTGATTGCTTATACAGATAGTGACTATGGAGGTGCCAACATGGACAGAAAATCCACAACTGGAGGATGTCAATTCCTAGGCTCAAGATTGGTATCTTGGCAGTGTAAGAAACAAACATCTGTTTCTACTTCTACTGCTGAAGCAGAGTATATTGCAGCTGCTAGCTGCTGCTCACAGGTTTTGTGGATACAGAATCAAATGCTGGACTATGGTTTGACCTTTCTTAACACTCCTATTTACATTGATAATAGTAGTGCAATAAGTATTGTGAATAACCCTGTTAAGCATTCAAAAACAAAACATTTGAGATTAGGTTTCATTTCATTAGAGATTGTAATGAGAAGAAATTAATTCAGGTATTAAAGGTTCACACTGATTATCAGCTTGCTGATTTGTTCACAAAATCCTTTGATATAGGAAGATTTATCTTTCTAATCACCAATGTGGGGATGATTAATCCTGAATAATATCTCTTGTTACTTCAGACTATCTCATATGTAATCTTGTATTCTTGTATTTCCTTAACCTACTGCTTTGTTTGAGAAACAGTGATTCTGCTGCTCACAGCATAGAGACTACTGCTTTTAGTAACTCTACTGCTAAGCCTGTCTCTACTGCTGGACACGCGTTGAACCTACTGCTTCTAACCGTTGTATAAAAGGACCAGATGAACCGCCATTTCATTCAACGGCCTTTCAATACTCATCTTCTTCTCTGTGCTTTCAAACCCTAACTGCTATCTCTTTGTTCAATCATTCTAGTTACTCATGGCAAATTATTACTTTGTAGAGGAGCACAATCGATTGGCGTATCTAACAAAGGACAACGGCAATGAAGATTTCCATGAAATCATTGATTTTGTGACTTCTTCTCATATTGCTACTGCTATTACCATCAACCCTAAGATCTATAAGGGTCATATGCAACAGTTCTGGACAAATGCCACATCTGAAGAGCTAAATGGAGTTCCAACCATTTCAAGCAAAGTTGGTGGTCGTCGATTCTTACTCACAGAAGCCAAGATTAGGGCTCATCTTCACTTAGATGATCTGAATGGTATCACTTCTTTTTCTATATCTGATCTGTTTGAAAACCTTCAGAGGATGGGTATGAAGGCACCATTGGAAATTTAAAGTTGGATAAGTCAAAATTTTCACCCCAATGGAAGTTTTTGGTTCATACTCTCATTCACTCTATTTCAAAGAAGTCCACAAGTTGGAATGAGTTTAGCAGTACCATTGCATATGCATTGATCTGCCTAGCAAACAACCAACGCTTTAACTTTTCCAAAATGATTTTTGATGACATTGTGGCACATATCAAAGCTCCTCTTCCCAAAACTTTAAAGAAACTGTATTTGTACCCTAGGTTCATTCAGGTGTTCATTAATGCTGAATTACCAGGGTTGGCAATTCCTTTAGATGTCTATAAGGGGGCTGATCCTTCCCCTAAGATGTTTGCTTTCTTAAGAAAAACAAATAAAGGATTTTCTGGATCTGTTACCCCCTTGTTCTCTACAATGAGGAGGGTAACCCACCCACAAGATGAGAACTCAGGCTTGCAGCCAAATCAATCAAGCACACCCCCTGAGATTCTACCCACATCTTCCACTTCACATTCCCCTCAGATTCCTTCTTCATCAACCCCCACCCCCTCACTTTCAAAAGATGTTACTAGGCATTCAGGAGCTCCTTCCTCCTCAATGCCCTCTATCCCTGAGCCTTTAAGCCCTTCATTGGAGCACTCTCCAATGGATATTTCTCAAAGGGAGTCCCCCAGAGTTTCTCCCAACTCACAGAAGGTGCCCTCTAAGGAGGAGGTAGGGCATGTGGATTGCAAGGCTCAACCTACTGCTCATGTACAAGGTGCTGAGCAGGACAGGTTGAATATCAATAAGACCTTCTCCATGGCAACTCAAGATGAGCAATCATCTAGAGGACCCGGGTGCCAAGAAACCATGGGGGTAGCTGGTGCCTCTGCTAGGCAAAGGACCTCTACTGACTTTTCCAAAGATCCATCTAGGGCGGGTAACACCCCTGAACATGGTGAGGATAGATATACTTCAGATGAATTGATGGTAGCAATGGGCAAAATAGCAGCTGATTGTACTGAGGCCTTGAATTTGGCTAAATCTCAAGCTTCTATGATTGCTGATCTGCAAAAGGTTGTTAAAGTGCAGCAGAGACTGATGCAGGCTGGTGATACTCTGCTGCAGGAGCATGATAATAGATTGGCCATTCAAGCTTCCAGAATTATGTCTCAAAACATGCAGATTTCCATCCTCAGAAGAATGTTGTATTCCTTTATTGCTCAGAAGAAAAGAAATCCCTTTTCCGCTACTCACTTTACTTTCTCAAAGGGGGAGAGCTCTCAGGCTAAGGGGGAGAGTTCTCAACCTGATCAGCAGCAGCAGGATCAGCAGCAGCAGGATCAGCAGCAGCAGGATGAACAAAAGCAGTGTGCACAGCAGGAGGAAGTGCAAATTGAGAAAGTAAATGAGCAGCAGAATGCTAAAGAAGATGCTGAGTCTGAAAAGAGACTTGAGAAGGAAAAAGAAGCTGTGGAAGTACTGCTTGTTGGTTTACCAAACAGAGGATTCATGGCTGATGCAAGGAAGGTTGTGAGCTCATCAGCAGTACAAACATCACAACCTCAGCAGCAGAATATAGCTTCAGCTGATTCAAAGGGAAAAGGAATCTTGATTGAAGAGCCAAAGAAGAAAGCAGCTCAAAGAATTCCTGAAGAAATCAATGCACAATTGTCTGCAGCTAAGATCCAAGAGATGTTGGATCAGGATGAAAAGGAGGATGCAGAAATGAACGAAAAACTGTCTTCCATTAAGAGGAAGAAGTCTATTGCCAAGAAGACTCCAGTAGCAAAGAAGAGAAAGATAGTTGAAGAGGATGATGACACAATCATTCATTGGACGACTGTCAAAGCAGGTCAGAAGGATGATCTGAAGGTGATTAGGAGGAATGGCAAGGAAAATGTGTATTTTAATCTTGACAAATTCATTTCTGGTTGTACTAGAAAGGATTTAGATGATTTCAACAAGGTTGGACTGGAGTTATATGGTGCAGAATTCTTTGGAAGGAGCATGCAAAAGCTGAACACCACAATCAAGATGATAATGGAGAGCTTGGATCGTACTTATTCTCCATCTTACATGAATCAAAGGCCACTGGGGATAATTCTGTGGAAAGTGTATACAAAGTCTGAAGTGGTCATGCTCAGACTCTCAGATGGAAGTGATGAATTCCATCTATTTGAAAGAGAGTACAATCTGAATCTCTTGAGAATAGAAGGAATTTTGAAGAAAAGCAACAAACATTTGAAGCTGAATGAGCTGGAAAAGCAATATGTGGCCAGGGTGAAGGAAATGAAAAGAAGGATTACTGGTGAAGCTGTACAAGAAGAGGAGGCATACAATCCATTTGGGAAGGTAGAGAACTGGGAGGTAATCAGCCAAAGTAATAGGCTGTATTACAAGTTGAACAGACAAGGAGGGTATAAAGATTTCTGGAAAACTTTCTCTGATCTGTTGGAACATTGCTCAAGAGAAAATTTGAAGGAAATATTTGATCATGGAATGGCTGTGTATGGAGAAGTGTTGAATGAAGAGGAGGTAGAGGATGCTATGGTTGACAAGATCAAGAAAGCCCTTGAGTGGCTATGCATGTTGTTTGATGTGAACAGGGTGCAAGGCTTAATTGTTCAAGATGTGGAAATTGTTAACCAATGGGTATTGTATGAAAGCTGTGGAGTGTATGCTGTAGTTTATGATGGATCAAACTGTGAGTATTATTTGGTGGAAGGTGACTACAATCACAGTTTGGTAAAGCTTCAAAAGATGATAGAGAAAGGATTGAACTGCAGTAGAAGTTCTGAGATGGGAGCTGATTTGGTAAGAAAAGTACTCAATCAAATCCAAAACTTAACTCCTTAAAAGAAGTTAAGTTAGGGGGAGATTGTTGGGTTTAAGCAGCAGAGTCAAACTACTGCTGAATTAAACTAGCAGCAGGTTGGTGCAACTACTGCTAAGTCTTTAACTCTACTGCTTATAACTCAAAGTACTGCTGAAGAAGATAAGCTGTTTTTGGAATGGATAATGATCGAGATTGAGAAGATTACTTCAGGCTCAAACTAAGGATTGAAGATAATGCTGAGATTGTAGATAATGATTGAGTTTGAATTGATTCTGTTTTGATTTACACTTATCTGTAATTCTTAGTAGTATATAGCCTGAGTAGATACGCATAGTTGATATAACTTTTTGATCATTAGTATTCATAGAATTCTTAGCCTCAAGATTCTTAATCCCTGCATTAGAGAAGTAATGCATGTCTGGTGATTAATCTGTGATCATCAGATTGAGGCTTTTGGTTTGTAATCAATACACAAAAAGTTTTGTTCTTTCCATTGTCTTTCATTCTGTGTACAGGTTGTGATTGTTAGCAATCTGAGTTGTGTTATTCGTGAGAAAGTAAGATCTTAGATCCTGACAAAAAGTCAAAATCTCAACAAAAAAATTGCAACAGTCTTTAAGGCTATGCGTAGGAGATCCCTCTCAGCCCTCCCAACCCTACCGCCACATCAACTTTAACATAAACTCACAATAAGCCCTTTGAAAGTACCCTCTATGTTTAATACCCGAACCCTCCAAACCCTCTCACTTTTTAATTTAGTACAACAGACCACACACACACAACACACACCCCCCACACACAACACAATGGTTTGGGGACGGCGTGGGCAAACCGCTCCAGCCCGAGCCTGCCCAGACCGCCGCAGGCCGGTGTATCCGAGCTCGCCCGAGCCCGCCATGTTGCAAACCTCCAGCCCACCCAACCTGATCTCTCACTACGCATGGCCTAAGGGATTCTCTGTTTTGAAAATTATAAAATTGATTATAATATCAAAATGTTAACATTACCAAAAGAAGAAGAATGGGATTAACATTACCAAAATAAAATTTAAACGTCATATATATATTCATCCATAAACATTCAAACATCATATAATCATATCTGCTATCTATAAATACCGATCAAGTTGCAAACACAATGCATTTCCGAAACCACGTCAGTAGCTAGAGTCTTTATTGAACCATAAAACAACTAAAAGAGAACATTAACCATTCTCAATATAAAACAAACACTCAAACATATATATAGGAGGCAGTACATAATGCATTAAGAGTAGTACTTAATTAATTAGCACTTGGGAATGGGAACCCCACAAGTCTTGGCAACCTTCTTGGCATTAGGAGAAGTAACATACCCTCTAAGGCTAGGGTTTTTTATGTATTGGCATAGACATGGCCTTTGCTCTTTGATCTTTATGCAGCACTGCTTCGACGGTGGAGATGACGATGAGATGGCCGAGGCACACGGCGCCAGCTGCGTCGCCTGGCAGGTCACCGCGGTCGCCACCTGAGTTCCGGCCAAGATCATGGCCAGGATGGCCAATGCACAGATGGTGGTGTATGTTGTTGACCTCATTTTTTTCACTCTTGATGTATGTGTGTTTGTGTGTGTGTTTTTGTTGGTGGAAGTGGAATGGTTGGTTTGTGCTATTGTGTTGTCCTTGGTTGCATGAATTTATAGGCGAATGGTTTAAACCTTTTAGTTTTAATATGATTTATGGACCCAACAACAACTTTTGTGTATGCGGTCAATAAATCATACACACACACATTTTATATAATATAATATATTATATAAACCTTAAATAAACGAAAAACCGAGAAACATCCTTATAGTCCTCCATCTAGATAAATGTGTATACATGTAATTTATAATATATACACATGCATATGTACAAGTGCATTATCTACCTCTTTTAAAACAAAAAATGAATTTAATTTACGGCCCAACACAAGTGTATGCGGTCCAGATGAAGGTTACAAAGACGTTTCTCGGTTTTTCATTTATTTGAGGCTTTCCCTTGAACCTCCTTCACACACACACTCTCTCTATATATATATATATATATATATATATATGAGAGAGAGATCTTATTTTGCAAACTATAATTTGTCATCATCGAGAATCAAATCCATGAACTACTACAACAATTTCAAACTTCTACTTCAAATTCAGTTTTAGATACATATAAATCGCACTTTAAAATTAAGCGGGTACATAATTATTGCTAGAAAACAATTTCCACTTCGACAAAACAATTGAGCAAATGCCCATCCCCCTCCCCCTTCCTACTATATAAGTAGGTCCGCCCTTAGGTGACGTTAATATGTATTGAAAAAGCTGTAAAAATCATAGTAGAAAACCTCAAAATTGTGAATGATCTAAGATCCACTAAACTATCGACTTATGAAACATGCACCTTAAAGGATCTGTCAAACCCAAAAGAACAGCCTCAAATTCAATCCCTCTTTGCTGTCCTTGAAAAACGACTAAACATACAGGCATTTAATTACAAGTTCAATGGAAACTAAATTTATGTAGAGATTAATGTACATCAATTGATGGAAAAATGAATCTAATTAAGTCAAAACTTTTTGCATAATAAATTCAAATCCTTACAACTTTATAAATTGTTTTATTCAAATATAAATTTATTAGTTAATAATAGTTAATATAATTATATTTAATAAGTTAATCATTATGAAGTTACTTTTTAACATAACTTACTTATCTATTTTCTCATGCTTATATTATTTAGTTTTGATAAGTTAAAGAACTCATCTAATCCTAGTAACATGTGTTTTATTAATTAGATTAAATCAAAATTAAAATTAGAAAGGAAAAGGCTGAATGTGGTTGGTGGGGTAGGAAGTTAACTGTTCATGAGTCACGCAATACATTTCTGCTCCCACTTTTTGACTTTTTGGTATTAAATTAAAATTGGTGTTAATAGCAAAAAATAACCTTATAAATACATAGAGTAAATTACATTTTTTGGTTTATGTGGACCACTTCATGGATTGATATCTATAAAGTTAATCTTGAAATGGTAGCATCTTTAGTCTTTAGATCTTTGATGTGTATTGGAACGGAACCTCATGTATGAGAAGAAACGCGGTTTTGACATATTCTTACATTATCTTGGATGACATTAACGGTTGCATATTAGGTATGACATTAGCCATGCACGAGTCATGTACATACAATATGAGATTTGTACATCTCAAATTTTGAGTGATATTCATGGACCCTCGACCGATGACGTGATTTGAGAAAATAACATCGCCATGCACAAATAAATTGGTGTGACCAATAGTACTTATACACTCATATTGGCTGGAATCAGGAAACATAATTGTTGAACATGAAAGGATGAATCAGATCTATATCTTAAATATAGCTTTAGATATTATGAAGTGAAGAGACCTTTGAATTAATGATAAGGAATCTTGATATGTGTATTATATGTTTATAAGTAATAGATTCAAATGAGAAGTGCTAAAAAAATAAGAAGTAGAGAAGTGATATCCACCACTCATCCGGTCAATAAATGCAGCTTTGACCGGGTTCCCTCCTTTAATAATCTCTACCCTCCCATGAATCGCGTCAATCCCCCGTGATCGCGTCCACCGTAACCAGTCAAACCCACCTTTATAGACCGGATGAGTGGTAGAGATCACTTCTCCACTTCGTATTTTTTTAGCACTTCTCATTTGAACCTTTCTCATGTTTATAATATATATAGGGAAGTTCAAGCGAAAACCTTAAAGACCTTGCAGCCCTTCATCTAGAGCGTATGCACTTGTCTATAGCAGTAAATAAAGTTGTTTTCTTGGTTTTTATGCACAAGTACATTATGCACTATGCATATGTATGCATATTACAACAAGTGACATTTATGCATCGGGGTGTTATTATGGTTACATTATTCTTGTAGAATAATAATTAGTATATATATATATATGTATGTACATGATATTTCCAAAAGTTATATATATAGAGAGAAAGGTAGGTTCATATAAGAATCAACCCCATTTGCAAGAACAAAAGAACTCATTTTGAGTCACACGTTGATGTGGGCCCATGTGGGTCCCACATGTTAGAAAAATCATATATAATTTAGTGGTGGGACCCACCTGAATCCAGGGGCGGAACCAGACATCAAATTCAGGGGTCGCGTAATTTTTTTTACCGTGCAATTATATAAATAAAAGAAGAAAACACTATAATAAAGGAAAAATAATCTTAGGGGTCGCGAAAAATACATGTCAGGGGTCGCGTAGAACGAAAAACGTAAAAAAAAAATAAAAATTTCCACTACCGGGTAAAAGTTCAAGGGTCGCGAGGGCTACCCCTGAACTATGAATAGTTCCGCCCCTGCCTGAATCATATATGATTTTTTAATAAGTGAGACCCATATGGACCCACATGGACCCACATCATATGTGATTATGATTAGTTTCTTTGTTCTTGCAAATTGGTTGAGTTCTTATTTGAACATACTTCTATATGTATATATATATATATATATATATAGAGAGAGAGAGAGAGAGAGAAAAGGTTAAAATAAGAAGTGCTAAAAATATGAGAAGTAGAGAAGTGATCTTCACCACTCATCCGGTCAATAAAGGCGTCTTTGACCGGTTACGGTGGACGTGATCATGGAGGATTGACGTGATTCATAGAGGGTGGAGACGAGAAAAAAATTATATACAAAATCATATATGATTCACATAAAAAATCCACTTACAAAAAATCATATACAAAATCATATATGATTCACGTATAAAATCACATATATATAATTCGCGACACTTACATGCAACTTAAGTTGCCAAAGTTTCATCCACGTCCACTTAGTGGTAAATCATATGTGAATTTGTACATAAAAAAAGTATTTTGTATTTCTTAAAAAGTTGTCTTTTTCGTTTTAAACACACACACACACACATATATATATATAGGGGTGGGTTCAAATGTAAATAACTTTTTGGTTGTGAACGTGAGGATAGCCGAGAGCGTGACATGTGGCAGATGACTAGGCGCCACGTCAGGTCCACGGCGGGTGACTAGGCGCGATTCATGGGAGGGCATTGAATTAAAGGGGGCGACCACACTCAAAGTCGCCACGTGTCGCGCTCTCGGTTATCCTCACGTTCACAACCAAAAAGTGGTTCACATTTGAACTTTCCTATATATATATATATATACACACACCTGTGTAAACACATGAAGTATGTAATGATTATAGATTAGTGAAATGGGTCCCATTGAGGTTGAAAATTTATTCCACTCATCTTAGAACAAAGTCTCATGATATCATCCACAATAACATCATTATAAGACATGCTAAGCATGCTCAACTTTTTCCAAATCCAATCAATTCACTACATCCCTTCACATCAATAAAAACAATGATTAATTCCAGCCTTTTAATATATTCTCAAACCAAAACCAACCAAGGGGGACGACGGTTAATACATTTGTATAGCGACTTAATATACGTCTGGAATATAATAATAATTTTAATGTAGATATCATGCATGCATGTATGTAATGTCTTATGATGTAATTTAGTTATTTCAACAATTATTTGAAAACTATGAAGAAGAAGTTACATTTTTTTTTAATGGTAGATAACACACACGTTTTAAAGGTATTTTGATCCGAACGAACACCGACTAATTCCCCACGTCCATGAATCGGCCTTATGGATCGACTCATGAACTCGTCCCTAAACCGCTATGGACTGGCTCAAGAGCTTTATACCGCAGAAGTTGTCCCCTACGGGGTTCGAACCTTGACCAACCAAGGATACTATTTAAGGAAGACAAAAGAAACTTACCTTCAAGCACTAGACTACACTACAAAAAAAACATGAGTTATACACGCTTCTTAGATCATATGTCCACGGTTTCAAGTGCGTACAATTAGAAAGTCCACGCTTTATTGTTGCGTGGAGAAAATGGGCGTGACAAAATTTTGCACTATGTCCACACATACAAGCGTGGACTAATCACTCACTTGTTTACAATTACAAGCGTGTACATTATGATAAATGCCGCATGTATAAGTGTCGACTAGTAGCTTAAATGTTCACAACTACAAGCGTGTAACATTATTAGAAATGTCACATGTACAAGTGTGAAAAACATGGATAAGAATATTAAAAAAAAAATCACAAATTCTTTTCTAAAAAATATCGAAACAAATTCAAATTTATCATCCACCAAAAATTTGTCAATTACCTCCAAAATAGTAGTCATCGTTTGGTACATATAAAGGTAAAATATAGAAGCTAAAATGACAACAAAAAGGGGAAAAAATTTGGGAGCCTTCTTTTTTGCCTCTTCTTTGCTTTTTCACCTGAAATCATTAATATTGAACCATTAGTTTTAGCCATAAATTATTTACTAGCTTCCCAAAATTAGAATCAACATATAGGGATATATATATATATATATATATATATATATATATACAGGGGTGGGTTCAAATGTGAACCACTTTTTGGTTGTGAACGTGAGGACAACCGAGAGCGCGACACGTAGCGGATGACTAGGCGCCACGTCATGTTCACGGCGGATGACTAGGCGCGATTCATGGGGAGGGCATTGAATTAAAGGGGGGGACCACACTCAAAGCCAACGTGGCGCCTAGTCATCCGCCACGTGTCGCGCTCTCGGTTGTCCTCAGGTTCACAACCAAAAAGTGGTTCACAATTGAACTTTCCTCTATATATACATATATATATAAGTAACAAAATTACCGGTACATATAAACATAACTTACTCCTCCACCTACATTGCATCAGTTTTGCTTACTGGTAAATTTTCTTCTTCATACCAAAGGGTTAATTTTCTTAACTTGTGTAATCAGCATAAAACTAGAACATGATCAGGAAACAGTATCATTAATCTTGCTTGTGGTTTTGTTTTTAATTGGCCTAATCTTTTCCAAGAACCATTTCGGGCCAGGTAGCTGAAATTGTCTTGATATCGAATATTATGTTGTCCTCTTATAGTCCTCAAGAGATTGTCATGTGTAATTAATGGCAAGAACTCAAGTGCTGCTAACATACCCTTTAAAATATAAAATTTGGAAGTAACTAAAGACTTAGCAGATTAGGAAAAGATGATAGGGTATATTCAGCTTGTAAGATAAATATATATCTAAACACTGTTTTTTCCGAACCTAGTTAGGAGCTTTATGCAGAAAGCCCTGTTTTTACCAAACCTACCCCATTGAATAACACGCTATTTCCATCTACGAAAAATCCTCCCAAACAAAAATCTTGCCAATTCATACAAATAGCTTCATCCATATAAAACTTAATGGAAAACCAACCAAACAACACCCTTAATCACGGATCACGCAACCCCCTTGTTTTCAAACTAATATCTAGTAAAATGAAGATGGTTCAACCACATCCACATGATTATGCTATAGAAATGTTTCCTAGTAGGTTTAAACAACTACAACGAAGACCATGTAGCCTAATCCTAATAACTAGTGTGTCTACTAGTAGGCAGTAGCTAACAGTTCAGCAACGATTCATAAGGATATGTAGTTAAATAGGGTAGAAAATATAACCTGTCAAATGATAATCCCTCTAATTGTCTTCGTGTATCATAATCCCTCTAAGTGTTTCCATGCACCGTCTGCAAAAGAACCACAATTGTTAGATGATATTAAACAGTAGATAACACAAATTAAGTAAAAAATCATAGCAAAAAGAATAATACCTGAAATAGCGTTCTAAAAACTTGAAGCTCATCATTAAAGCTATCAACTTTCTGCTCCAAATTATGTATTTACTTGCTCTGTGATTCTATTTGCTTACTTTGAGATTCTATTAGCTTACTTTGAGATTCTACTTTATCTAAGAGCACACGGTTATGATTTGTTAAAGCATCCCTTCTCAATTTTCTTAAATCATAACTAAACTTAGTTACTTGAGATTTTGTAACTCCAGCCCCGTGACCACGAGCTCGACCGGGCTTATCAGGACCCATAAGTTCCCGCATAATATCCCTTTCAATTTCAGATTGTGTTTCAGGATCAACCGATTCAGAACTCCCGGTATCTAATATTCTTTTGGAAATCTCTTCGCGTGCTCGATCCTAAAACAAAGAGACAAAATTAAATGAATATTTGGAAAATAAAAAAAATAATAAAAGAACATGTTAGACGTAATTGTTTAGAAATAAATATTGGTTAAAAGTGTTCAAATTTACATTGCATAGAAGTTTCTAACTTACATCACCCCTTACAATATAAAAAGAAACCTTTATGAAATAACAAGAGTAGTGTAACTTATGTGCATACCATGAGCTCTCTTGACGAGTGTGTGACATATGACCCTTTTTTCATCTGATGTGCAATATCAAAGAATTCAATCTCATTTGCTTCTCTTTTGTTTTTCAACTTCTGTACAACCAAAATTAATTAGAATACAAAACCATCTGATTGTATATTCAACTTTAGAAAGATATATAAAAGAAAGAAAGCAGTGTTGTCTTGAAACTCACAAATTCATCTTTTTTTCGTGCATAACTCATAGCACCAGTAGTGTGAATATGAACTTGGTCAGCTCTCGCTTTCTTCCCATATTGTGATAGTTTCTACATTTCAATTAAGTGAAGCACATGTCAGTAAAAATAGATTCTTGAATTGAAGAATACATTAATACCTTTGATGTTGCTGCTTTAAGATGGCTCTTGTACAGTTCCCATTGGTGATCAACAAAGTTGGATGGTGCTTCCACTAAATCAAGTGCATGCAAAAGTTGTTCTTCGGTATAATGCGTCTCTTGTGCACCATGATTGCCTATGTTGTTAGCTTCATCTAGTTTATTGGCAACCATTTGAAGTACCTTTTTCTTAAACCTATGTTTTAATGTCCTAAACTTGTCATCAAAAATGGCAAAAATGACTTTGTCAACCATATCACTTTGAGGTAACATGAATTTCCGCTGTCAAATAGAAACAAATGACATACAAAAAGATATTAATAACTAAATTATTATGAATAAAAATGGAAGTGCATTATAATAATAATAAAGAAATACCCGAAGCTCTCCCAAAAGTCTAACACCGCAACATGCTTTAGCTTGTGGCCAGTCTCTAGCTTCGGGGGGACACAACTTTGGTTGTTTAAGAAGCAAGGTCATGAATCTTGTGCACACGCCACCAGCGGCTTTAATTGGCTGACCAAATTCATTAACATGAACTAGAATCTTTTCACCGTTGGTTAGCTTATAGACATCTTTTGCTCTCATCTTCTGTGTCCTAAGAATACTCCCTTGCGCATCTAAAAATGCATTGAATGAGCTAATGATGGCCGGGGAAAGAGTTATAAGTAACGATATATTTAAACTAACCTGTTATTTCAACCTCGGTCAACAACTTTAACTCATTTTCATCAGGTTGATCTTCATCTTGATCTGAATTAGCTGCCGAGGACGGGTGCAAAATAGGCTCAAATGGTTGAGATGATGATGTAGACTCATGCAAATTAGCTTCAAATGAAGTTGATTGAAATGATGATGATGGTTGGTGAAAATTTGGCTTGTTTGTGGTTGGTTGGGATCGTAGAGATTGAAACTGAGTAGAAGACGTAGATGAAGAGTTTTGGTGGCTAGCGGAAAGAAAATGTGGTGGAATGGGGATTTGAGAGAAAGATGAAGGTTGACCAAAACTTGTAGAATCATTTTGGGTATTCTTTTTTTTAAATTGTTTCATAGCGGTTTTAGATCGATACATCTTCCAAATCAGTACCTGCTTTAACAAAATAGCCAATATACCTTTTTAAGTATAAAATTTTCTAGATTGCATGGTGCACTTGGCTTGAAATCTAGCATAGGGTAAAATCCTATTAACTTGATGTATTATGCATGTTTATAACTTCTATGAACTTCTAAATATTTTATACGTATTCATCACTTTCGGTTAACATTTCACAGATATTAGTGAACAAATTTATAACAATGTTTCATCAGAATCAAGATATGACCCAAGGTAGTTTATGAGAATTACCAAAGATTCCCTAAGTGGTAAGTAATACGAGGCAAGCTTAGTACACTTGTTGCAAATCAGTCCGAAACAGCATCAACAGATTACCCCCCAACGTACCTAAGACAAAGTGCAATAGTATGATCAGAACTATTTGTTGGAAAACAATGCGCAATTTACTCTTATACTTGGCTTTCTGCATAAAGCTCTCCCAAAAAAACTTATTGAATAAGTCACTTTCAGTATCATTAAGAATGAATATTTACTTTTTTAGCAGCATCAATTCATGTTCTTTAACCAAAGAATGACATGTTCTTTGTAAGCATGCTGATATATGTTAAAACATATATGTTAAAACATATAATACAGCATGCATAACATCAATAATTTCCTTTCTTTACCAAATATGAAAAAAGAAATGTTTCATAGATAAAACAATGGCAATAAAAAACCAGAATCCCAAATAAATGCTCCAATCATATGTTATCGGAAAAAAGAAACATATATAATAAGCATTAAAATATATAGTCATTTGAGGAGAATGTTACCACATAGCTTCAGGAGGGTGAACAAGGCAGCAGCAATGAAGAAGATGATGGAAATAGAAACCCAGAAATGCTGGAAAACAAAATAAGTGACTGGCCAGTTAGTAGCAGTTATTTCTGTAAGTTGGAACAAGATTCATGCTAGCATAAAACTTCATTATAAGAAGTAAGAACAATGCACAGTTGCTGTTTTCTTGTTTCTTTAGCACATTTAATGTAATCTTGAAGGTGGTAGTAGCACGGTGACTACAAATGAGAAGAAAATTGTACAGTTGCAATTCCAGAAGAACAGAGTCATAATGCTGACAGAAAAGGGGCCGAATATAACACCTTTCAACTATCTAAGATTATTTGCGTTATGAAATCAAACATGAGATGGTTAGAATTAGCATTATTTTGGCCTCGTTGTGTGAACACATATGCCTTGGAAATTTTATGGTGATTGAATGCTCGCTTACTGATGTGTTTGTCTAAATTTCACCAAAGTAAACTTTCTCTATTCAAAATTATGTAGTTCTTTGCAACCGGCAATCAAATGTATATGACTTAAACTATGTGGTGCAGTAGTATTATGATATTATCTACAAGCCCATCCTCTCATAGAGGATATTTATTTATTCTGGAAGAAGCAAAAATTCTTAAAATGCAGCAACCATGCTCTTTTGTAGCTGATCACTTATCCAGACACGTTTTGAAGCCTTTGAAAGCAAGCTCCTATGTACTATAAGCATCCAAATGAGTATTACGCCAAAATAGAGAGGTCAGAAGATGGTGTCCCAATTAGTCATTTTGTTACTTTATCACCGAAGACCACAAATTGACAAATAATTATAGATACAAAATTGTGTGATTACTAATTGATCAATATATGTCTTCTTTATTCTAGAAATGACAGGAAGTCTAATGTTGGGTAAAACATGAAACAATAAGTTATAGATTTTGCACATACATTGTTTCAGTTACAATCTTCCATTCCCAAATGAGTGATCTTACTTATTTCTCCAAAAGATTAAAATCGTTCGTTCATTTGTGTTCTTGATAATCAGGAGGCTGATGCAATGCAGTGGAAATCATCTAAGTTCCAAATTTTAAGATCTCAATAAGATGGTCTACTTCTTTCATCCTTTAACAATAAATGGATAAGTTAATAAGCTTGTTAAGCAAACACCAAATAGCCCCGTTCTCCATGTATGCTACTTTTATAACCTTGCTAGTTTGTCCTCATTATCAAGGTATCAAGGTATGTGTAGGTTGGCTGATAAGCTAACCTATAAGCTAGTACATGTTTGGATGAACCATAATCTATCTTATAAGTTAGCTTATTGAAACGCTAGTTAGAGTAGCGTTTCAAGACCTTTTTGTAACTTTTTTCAATTATACCATTATTAATATTAATTACTATATATTAAGATATTATTTTTGGTCATTTTACATAGTAATAAGCTAGTTTTTGTCGAACATAATTTATTCATAAGCTATCTTATCAGGTAGTAGCTAGCTTATTACTTCAACAACTAGCTTATTTGTCAACTATTTATCAGCTATCAGCTATAGCTTATCAGTTAGTTTGCCAAACACAATCTAAGTCTTTTAATTCTTTCAGGCGTGGACACTGCAAGTCATGGATATTATTTTAGGCCGAGGAATAATAGATCCTAAAAAATAATAGAATCATATGATAAATATATTGAAACATAATGGTTGGTACGTGTAATCAACTCCCTCAAATGTCCACACGAACACGACGAACACTAATTAAAAAAATCAACACCACACTGTGGAAGATCACAAGCGTGGCCCATTTCAAATGAAATCGCTAGTCCTCATTTTAACTCTCAATGATTTCATTCATGTCCCATTAGGCCATTAATCATTGCTGAAGAAGGCCATATTTTTATTAATTTATATTGTAAAATCTTTCTTCTTAATTAATATCAGCTAAGGTGTTGTTTGTTTACCTCTTAACAGTTCCATTAACAGGCAGTCTCTGAATCGTTAAGAAGTGAGTTTTGTTTGGCAAAAAGATGGATTGCCTCTTAATGGTTCCAAAACCCTCTGAATGATTTAGTATCCCGGACGTCTCTTAACTATTCGGAGTCCATATTTCATGCTCAACAATTACAAACCCACCATACTTCATTTTGCACCATATCATAAGAGCCTCTTAATCATTCCGACCACTTAATCATCCAGCACCAAACCATTTAGCAACTACCGAACAACCCCTAAGGGGTGCTTATTTGCAGGGTGAGGAATGAGAATGTTAATAAAAAATATTGTTTGGTCTGATATTATATAATGGCAATCCTGCATATCCATTAATTTCCATTCCTTAGAAAATTGGTGGGAATGAAAACTTTATTTCTACTAAGTTCTTTTTTCCTATACGTCGTTCCGTCTTTTGATGTAAAATAACGGAACATCTTTTGTTTTTTCAAGTTGGAGAATTTTTCTTTTAATATGGAATATTTTTTCATTGATTATATTGAATTAACCAGACAACATTAATACAATGCTCATTTATATTCCTATTCTCCTGCATTCCTATTTTTATTTTCATTTCCATTCCCTAAAATGAATCAAACACCTCTATATATTGAATGAAAATATAAGATGTTTAAAAATTTAATGGATTGTATAATTTGGTTTGTAAAACTTTAATATGATTTATTTTTTTTAGGCTTACCGGAAAAGAATCCTAATTCATAGAGCTTTTTTAATATAAGTTATGGTTGTTTGTTATCATTTTGGTTTGTTCTAGTGTCAGTCTCTTGCATGTTATAACTAATAAATTTATAATATGTAACTTTAGGTTATTTTAAATTTTTATTTAGCTTATTAGTTAGTTTTTTTGTTGAATGTGTTTAGTTTATCAGCTATCATTTAGACGTTTGTTTTATGAAAGAACTTCCTTATTCTTATTTATGTCTTACAAAGTAAGAGGTTAGACTTATCCTAAGTTTTTGTGATAAGAACTTACAACTTCTTACCATCTTTTCATTAGACAAATTAAGGGAAAAGTTCAGAAAAATTTAATGAGCTTTATCATTTCGAATGAATAAGTCTTCGACTTGTTTTGAATAAATAAACTTTTGAACTTTTCCATTTAAATGATAAAGTCTTTAATTTGTTGTTTTAATAAATAAAGTTATTCATATTCCCTCCTCACTCCTCACTCACATAGTCACATATAACTTATTTCTTGCCCCTACCCATCACTCAAGTTAACCATTAATTTTAATCCAAAAAAGTTACATGTTGCACTACAAGATAGATAGCTATCACCAATGGATATTCGCAACAGTAATCCATCGGTTAAATTAAGTTGCATCTGACGACTGTGAAAGTTCCTCGTTACAAGTTTCAATTCTTATGAAATGGAATCATCATCGATTATAGCACGACTAACATTAGAATATTCATAAAGCTCTATTTTATCATAAAAACAAATAATACCTTACACTTTTATTATCACGAACTATGAAATAGCAAGTTAATTTTTTCTAATAAATTAGATAAAGTTCAAAAATAAGTTAAAATAAATTGGTAATCTGGAGTTTGCTTCCTATTTTAAATTGATAGATCATCAATATATCAGATATATTTATAAAACTTATTATGAAAATAATATATGTTTAGAATGTGGTTAATAAATGGGTATTGATTTTAAATTGAACGCCTAATTTCATTTTAAGCCTTAATAAGAGGATGGTTAGAGTGAGTTACCTCTTGTTAAAGAAAAAGTAAAACTTTGAACTTCATAAATAACGTATAAAATAAGAACTAATTTATCAAAACCCCAATGAGGTAGCCTACCGGTTAACGCTTGGTGTTGGGGAACAACTCATCCAAGTTCGAATCTGATGGTGAACAATCAGGGGCCACTGAGTATTAATTTCAGGAGAGCATGCTTTAGCTCTCGGTAAAAATTACCAAGGAAGTAGTCTGGGCAAACTCAGGCGAACCTTATAAAAAAAAGAACTAATTTGTCACTCATAAGTCATAACCATAAACTATTAAAAAGTAAGTTACTTTTTTTTGGTTAACCATCCGTGATGATATTGTATGATATCTTTTAGTATCGAACTTTTAAGCTGTAATACAAAAATTGAAAATTGTACCCTTTTAATGATTAACATTATTAAATTACTATTTTCTTTCTATAAATACTACTCATTTGAACTTTAAGTTAATTAATAATCAAGCATGTTTGGAGGCAAAGTGGACAATAATTTTTATTTTAGTCAACTTCATTTATTTATATTATCTTAATTAATTAAAATGGTCTTGTGCTTGTTAATTTTAAATAATTCCTTGAGGTTTGTTGAAAAATATGAAAGTGGAACATGAAATTTTATAAATATATAAATCATGTTTTTGATCCATTTTAATTACTCTAAAAGTATTCACAACTTACGTACTTTGTTTATTTCTCTGGTTGAATGAAGGGAATTTCAATCTTTTCTTCAAAGTTTATAGTTTACTAGCGAAAATATATATACAGAGTTATGACCAATGGTCACTTTCAAAGTAAAAGGATAACGACAAGAACTATTGTTATATGTATCAATGTTAAAATCCCACTTTCTAACTATTGGCCAACTTGAAGAACCAAAATTTAGGTTACTTTTAATATAATACCTTGTTGGTTTATCTAACTAACTTAGATTTATAAAATCCATTAGGGTGTGTTAAAGGTAAGCAAAATAGGATGGGAAATGGTAGAACATAACAGGTTTGTTTCATGTTTAGCATGCACTTATGCGGAACAAGCTAGAACTAAGTGAAACAAGCATGTTCCCTCCTGCCCCCCTAAGAAACAAATTGTTCTTCCGTTTCATGATAATCATACCCATGCTAAGGGGTGAGCAAAACCCAACCAAATGTCTAAATTTGAAAACCCTGAATCTACCCTACCTACATAACCCGAACTAACCCGATCTCCAAAATCCATTTTTTTAGGCGGGTTACTCAATTCAAGTACTCTCCATACACATCATCTGAACCTGCCCGAAACCTAATAAACATTTTTATTAATAGTTTTTGTAAGTTTTTATGTAATTCTTCTTTTTTTTGGAAAGGTTCAGTTACGCTTTGCCTAGACTACATCCTTGGCAATTTCGTAATTAAATTACCGTCGTTTGAGACTAAGTCTGGTCACAGTTGTTGCATATGATTGGAAATGAACTTGGACAGATTGGATATTCCATCACATTCCCCAGACCTCAACTAGTAAGTCACAACCCTTGTGTTGTTTGAGGCTTGAACTTTATTTTTATTAGTTTAGATGTTAGTTTAATCTCGAGCATTTAAAATTTAGTTTTTGGAGTATGAATTAGTTTTAACTTTGGATGATTAAACATGAAAAATAAAGAGTTAAGATTAAATATATAACCATTACATCGAATATAATATTAGATTTATTATATCTAATATAAAATTAGATTTGTCATTTGTACGTACAATTTGAAGTTTATTATGGAATTGGTCCATCCCTAAATGGTTGTACAAGACTCAGGTTTTTAGGCTTATTGTTGAGCCAAAATAATTTGGGCCCTAAAAGCCCATTCTTATGAACAAAAATAAAGCCCATGATTTTTATACACCTATGCCTGGATCTTTCGGTTTAAGTTCAATCTAGGTTTTTTCGACCGGGCATTTACGAGCCAGCCCTATCCCAAAAATTCCAGCCCGATCGAGTTAGAGGCTGGTTCGGTCAAGCATCAAGCATGGGACATCATCACTAATGTTCTTTATACCTTCCGCTCTCTTCCATCCTAATTATGGTCACTTGACATCCATGTATTACAAGACTTTCTAGTTGTTTGAACTAATCCACTATTGAAGATGAACATCGAATTCAAAAAATAAGACCGAGCAAAGTTTGATTCAAGGTTTTTATTTGTACACTTTTTTTTCTTTATAGTAATATCTTCATGATTTAGGGGTTGATTAAACTGATTTTAGATCTTTGATATAAGTGTTTAATCACAAGCTTTTTGGAATGAAATTGTATATTGTAGTTTATGTATATATATGTAGGTCGATGACTATGGTGGGTGGTATTTTGGTAGGTAAATTAATAAGTAATCAAATAATAATACATGTCACCGGCTACTCTTACATCATTTGCCATGTCATATTTAAAGGTAGATGGCCATTTACCATCGTCTAATAGAACTCACATGATGCAAGTTAACGTTCGTAAGGGACAAGGGCTAATTTTGAAACAAAATGCAAACTTCAAGGACTTCTTTTGAAATAAATGAAATTTAACGAAAAATTCCATAATAAACTCCACCTACATGGACCAAATCATAAGTTACTCTAAAAAATTTAAAGTTATATCGATAGTTTTAGATGGTTGTTAAGAAAAAAATTATGAAATAACGAAGTCTATTAAGTGGGTGATGATAATTGAATCTATCAAGCCTTTAACCAATCTTGGTCTTAACTCCTACCTTTCGAAGAAAACCGAAATTCATACCCTAGACTAGGCCTGCAGATCGGATGAGTTGGGTCGGGTCGGAGCCATAAACCCAAAACCCGGTCGAATACCGGGGTGGGAAGTTTTTATCCTAAAACCCGATCAAATACCAGGTGGGAAGTTTTTATCCTGAAACCAGTTCGAGAAGAAGAAACCAAAGGGTTTTGGGTTCCTCTTGTTTTAAGGAAGTTCAGGTAGGGTTAGGGTTCGGCCCTCAAATAGTGATTTTCTAGTTATGCAATTTTCATTGTATTATGCTATTTTGTAGCCATGTAACTGTTTCTATTTTAAAACCAACGTAGAATTAAAGTCTTAATCCAAATAGCCAAAATGCCAAATACCAACATAAAATATTAAAGTCTAAACCAAAATAACAATCATAAAAAATTACCAAAAAATCCAAAATACAAAAGTGAGTAAAGTCTAAAACAACCAAGCGTTAATTATCAAAGTTACAATTACCATCTTCCAAGACTTCAATATGCTTCATAACTTCAACGCCTCCCCTCACCAATCTCCATTCTCCAATCAATTATGAGCTAAGAATTTCCAAGACTTCCATATCTCTTGAAGCTACTCTACTATCATCCTTTTAACCTTCCAACACCCGATCAGATATTCAGGTCGGGTTCGGGGTACCCTACCCGATCCCACATATCCCAAAAAAAGTAAGTGGATTACAAGTCTCCAATAGATCGGGATTTTGGGATCGTCTGTGGACTCAGATCACGGGTCGGGGCAGAGCGAGTAGATCGAGTTTTGCATGCCCCTACCCTACCTTGACTAGTACTCTTAACCACATTTACAAAAAGAAATGATTTGTTTAGTTTGTAATATTTCAGATAGACTTTAACCGCCTTTTAACTTTTTTTATAAAGTTTTCGAGTAAGAATGTGTTACCAACAAACTTATTTACAAAATATTTATTTTACTTAATATCTTTAAAACTTTCTTTTACTTCAATCAACATTGTATAACTTCTTTTATTAAGCATTGTCATTAATTTTTCCTTTTTCTTAACACGCTTACTCATGTTAGCATCAAACTCGCCATTGTTTTCTAATGACAAGGTTTTGTTGGGCTATGAAATAACCGTTTCTAAAATCATTGGCCGTATGCATTTGTTTGAATGATTATCACGAGAACATCTATAGACAACGTTGATAAAATTCGCCATTAACACCATCCTTGTTTAAAAAAAATTAAGTAGATATCCAAAATGACGCACGTGATTCAGATTACGTGACAGAAATCGACTTATAACCATTAAAAATAAGATGCTACATGGAGTACAAGCACGAATAACCGCCCACTTCATCGGCAGCTAAATACAAATGTCGTAGAACATAAACATTGGCACTTACCGAATATTGATACATAGTGTGAGTCAGTCGCTTAGATCGACTCATCCACATTTTCTTAGTTATATCTGTTCCACAAAAAACATTGCATAAAATTATTTGTTCAATTCTTTACTTTGGTTCAAGCAGGGCTGATCAGAACCACAAAGGTCATTTGAATGATATTGGGGCTACCACCTTTAAAGGTCAGTGTTCGAAATCATTTGGTGTAAAGTGTGTGACTTTTTCGT